>JAJDFG010000172.1:85000-150000 GCA_021039105.1 Scomber colias
GTGTGTGTGTGTGTGTGTGTGACCTTGTCTCTCCTCCACACGCTGCTGACTTTCACTTTGCTATTCAAACCAGCCGGACAGGGACGGCTGCGGGTATTTATTCAAATCCCCGACAGACTAAAAACACAAAAACACCTTCTGTGTGTCGCTCAAGCAGCCGAGCGAAGCTGCAGGGCTGCAACTAGCATCTGTGTTCATGTGTGTTCAGTTATTCTCTCTATTGATCTGCTGCTCGTTTGGTTTATAAAATGTCCGTTAACGTTTGATTGATTGCCCAAAAGCCCAAGGTGACGTCCTCTAATGTGTTTTTTATTCCAACCAACAGACCAAAACCAAAATATTTAAGTTTATCGTCACAGAAGAAAACTGAAAATGTTCACATTTGAGAAGCTGGAATCTGAAAATTTGGGGATTTCTTCCTATTAAAAAGGATTCAAATTAATTAAATCAATTATCAAAATAGTTGGTGATTAATTTTCTCAACCTACTAATCAATTAATCTATCAATAGTTGCAGCTCTATGAGAAACCACCACGGACATTTTCATCTAATTTAAACATTTAGTGCTGAAACTATTCGCCAATTAAGAATAAACCATTTTATGGACCGGCCTATCAATTAGTCATTATTACAAACATATTTATTGGCAACAATTTCAGTAATTACGGATTTATCGAGCAAAAATGCCAAAAAAGAAGCATTCATCTCCTTAAAGGACCAGCGTGTAAGATTTAGTGCCGTGAACCGACTAAAATAATTATACACTAATTAAAACATGCTCATGAGTATTATATTCTATTTCTGCCACAGAATTCAACACACTGCACCTTTAAATGTCTGTTTTATATCATTTACTGTATACTGTGTTGTGTACTGTTTGTTTTTTACATATTCAAATATTTCATTTACAACTATTTGCATCACAATAATGCACAAAACATCCCAGTACTGATGAGGCATGAGCTAAAGAAGAAGGAAAGATAAAAGATAAACTAATAGATAAACAAAGAAGAATATATATTAATATTATTTATAAGTTTATAGTATATTAATTCAAGTCCATGAACAGTTGGAACTTCTGCAAGGTGGTTTTTTTTTTACTATTTTCTCACATTTTACAGAATAAATGGGAAGAAATGTAGGAAAGGCAGATGGAAGGAAAGAATAATGGAAGAAAGGGAGGAAGGACAGATGGAAGAAAGGGAGGAAGGACAGAAGGAAGAAAGGGAGGAAGGACAGAAGGAAGAAAGGGAGGAAGGACAGAAGGAAGAAAGGGAGGAAGGAAGGAACGAAAAAAGGAAAATAGGAAGGACAGATGAAAGGAGGGTAGGAAGGAAAATAACTCAGGAAGGAAAGTGGGCCGGATTGGACCCCTTGGCGGGCCGGATCTGGCCCACGGGCCGCATGTTTGACACCCCTGCTGTAAATCCAGACGTGACAGTGAATGAACACAGCTGTCAGAACCCAACGTACAACTTTGACACATGCAGGTTTGATTTTCAGCAAAGCTAAATCAATAACACTAATCCAGCCTCATCAGTCAGTCAGTGAAGCCTCTACAGTTAAAACCTGAGCCAGAGAAACACTCGAGCGACTTCAAACCTCCATGTTTTCAGTCTCTGTGCAGCTCGAATGCTCTGAGAGGGTTCGTAAATGACGAGTTTCCCACTTTCAGAGCTATCATTAGTTCATTCACCAAAGTGCTGAAGAGTGATGCTGCTGTCGTTCAGTGCGTCTCTCTCTGGCTGAACGGCTTCCTGGCACCGACGCTCATTAGTGGATATTACAACCAGTAGCACATCAATATTGACGGGCAGCGATGTTACTCAGCCACTGATCTGCTTCAGGATAAATGGATTCATGTGAGGAAGGGTAGATGGACTTCAGAGCTGTTGTTAGATTATCCAGAAATATTATTTATCTATATTTATATTTTAGAGTTCTGATATGGAAGATTTCACCAAAAGCTGCAACTAACCATTACTTTCATTGTGGATACATTTGCCACTTATTCTCTAGACTAACCAATAAATCATTTATCTATATAATGTTGAAACATTGAGTAAAAAAATGCCAATTACTATTTCTTACTAGTCTAACTAGTCCATGTGAAGCCTTCAATTAGCTTGTTTTGTCCGACCAACAGTCCAAAACAAAAAGATATAGAAATTCAGATTTTTAAAGACACTGAAACTTGAGGATTTGGTGTTTTTTTATGGCTTGAAAAATGATCGAAACAGATGGACTTCAGAGCTGTTGTTAGATTATTCAGATTATGTATATTTATATTTTAAAGTTCTGATATGGAAGATTTCACCAAAAGCTGCAACTAACAATTGCTTTCATTGTGGATGCATTTGCCACTTATTCTCTAGATTAACCAATTAATCATTTACTCTATAAAATGTTGAAATAATGAGTAAAAAATGCAAATTACTTCTTCTTAAAGTCCATGTGAGGCCTTCAATTAGCATGATTTGTCCAACCAACAGTCCAAAAACTGAAGATATTGAAAAATTGAGGATTTTGGGCTTTTTTGTTGGCTTGAGAAATGATCAAAAGGATTAATCGTTTGTCTATCGTTGCATCTCTAAATGTCACATTCATGCACGTGCAGTTGGCTTGTGACTCGGCAGGTTGACGGTTCGCTTCGGTTCTCCAAACTTTAAAAAGGTCTAACAGACACTAATTAAACACTATGAATGCTTGTGGTTTTAGTCTCAATACAACGGCATCCTGCTCTCTTCCAGTATGACATACAGTAGTAGGATGTTGGAGGCAGGATGTCACACAGGAAGAGATCATTTAATAGTGTAGCTCAAGGGAGAGAAAGACAGTGTGATTGAATGGCGGATGGAAAATGTGTTTTGGCTTTCATGCCTTGAATCATCAGAATGCTAATAAACTGAAAAGATTTTTTTTTTCATTTGATGGCGACTTTAATAATCTACATGTTTTGATAGTTTTGGGTTCTGATTAGTGTTTAAAATGTTACTGTATTGATTATCTGCTTATTCTTCTGCTGTTGAAGTACTCAAATAAATAATGCAAGTGTGTTTGCATAACAAACAAGCTGAGAGGAAGGAGACAGTGAGGAAGTTGAGGCACGACGGATCAATCGATTGATCGATGGAGTCTGAACAATTACACCTTGTTCACAATAGACTCTTGTAATCTGGTCAATCAGCAGTCATTCTATTTGCACAATAAACGCTGTGTGGAAGGATTTTATCTACAACAGATGATTCTTCCACTACAGCATATTATAAAATGTTTGTTTTATGCCGCCCCGCTGAGAGAACAGCTTGTAGAAAAGCCACCAGAGACGTCGTGATCCAGGTTTTTTGGTGCACACTCTGCTTCTCACTCAGTGATATGATGATGCTTTATGTTGCGAAGATTATTTCAATGAAAGAAAACTAAATGGTCCATACCAGGAGCTCAACTGTGATTTTAAGCATCTTTCATATAACACAAGAACAGAAAAAGAACTGTTAATGAAGCTAAAGAGATCGTAAATGTGTCACGTTTCATTACAGCCAATAAAAAATGACTGGTTCTGCCTTTACCCTGATCCTAATGACCAATTAGAAACAAACCTAATTAACCACAATGAATTGATCATCACGAGACGATATTATATCAGGTACACATTTCATGAGCTGTTGTCAGACCAGCAGGCAGACACACTGGACACACTGGACACACTGGACACGCTGCATTGGAGATGTGTTAAAGGAAAGGTTTGACATTTTGGGAAATACACCGACGATCAATACCAAGAACATGTCTGTACACTAAACAGGAAGCTAGAGCCAGCAGGCAGCTTAGCTTAACATAGAGAAGCTGGACTAAAATGAAGTGTGGTGTTATGACCAGTTCAATGACATCAGTTTAACATAATCTCCCAGCAAAATACATATTTAAATATTTGTTTTATGCCACCCAGCCTAAAGAAGACGGCACAATGTCCCAAAAAGTCAAACTTTTCCTTTAAGTCAACTGAGAACAAAGCCGAGTAAAGAGTCCTACCTTCCACCAGTTCGTCCATACCGGTGATCTTCTTGCTGCCATCTATGGTGTAGATCGTGCGCACCCCTTGCGGCAGATGCAGGTTATCCGACAAAGAGCGCGTCAGCTCCATCAGCAGAGCGTCATACGAGCGGAACCGGTCACTAGACACAGCGTACACCAGACCCTTGAAGTACCCGTCTCCGTTGCGATAGAATCTGACCTTTTTGGCCTTTCTCTCCGAAGTGAGTGCCTGCAGGGTGCGGGTCCGGTAGTAGCTGCAGTTGGCGCTGTGGGCAGGGCTAGGAACCAGGCTGCTGCCCCTGGAGCTGGGGCCCGACCCCCCGCCGCCAGCACTGCCGCTGGACTCATCTCTCTTGGTCCGGGTGGAGCGTCCACGACGAACCTTGTCGCGTTCGTCGAAGTGCTCCAGCTCAATGGTCTTACTCAAAGACATGATGAATAAAAGTCCAGTAACGTTCAAAAGAGTCTCTCTACTACATACGATTCATCTTCCAACAGTGAAAAACAGTAACTGTTATTCTCTCTACCTCATTCAGAGTTGGTTAAAGTGAAGATAACGTGACTATAGTTCTAAAAATGTTCTGTGTAGTCCTGATGAAACGAGTTCTACGCTTGTTGACTAAGTAGCTACTAGCTTGTACTTTTTCTTCTTCCAGGATATTACTTATTAGATTTGGTAATCCAGTTGTAGTCCTTGAAATGTGGCTTTAGATTTTTTAATCCTTCTGTAATCCCAATATCGATCATGCACACTTCTTAAATGCTTTGTAGTTCAGTTGGCCAAACTAAAAAGCCAGTAAGAAGACTTTTAGGTCTTTGTTACAGTCCCTTTTATCAACTGTAACACTGGTATAATCCCAGTACAGAGATGGCAGATGTAGTTTCCTGATCGGCCTGTAGATCAGGTTGTAATTCCAGTGGTACCCTGTTGAAATATTACAACACAGTTGTTCTAAAATAGGAAGGTGACTATTGACACACAATGACAAACTGACTGGTGACTACTCAGACTTCTATTAATCCTACGAACACAACTGAAGTGGTACTTTCAGAACCAAAAACAGTACTTTCTCCACTAGAAGAATCCTAAATTTCAGGTATTTCAGTGCTTGATCAGGTCAGGGTTGAATATTTTGCTTAAAGCTGCTTTCATGGACACTATGAATGTTAGTGAAACCAAACCTCCCACTGTCCAAGTACTTCATTTTACACCATTTTAATCTCAGGTGAAGCTTATCCAAACATACGTCTACTCTCTAGTTAATGACTTGTTCGTGTCCTAGCAGTAACCTTCCCGCAGTCTCACTTACCCCGCTGTAATGTCAGTAATCTGGCTCTAAACCTGGTACATTGTGGCATAGACGTGGTACAAGCCCCTGCAGTTCCAGCAGTCCAGCTCCAGACCTGGCACGTTCGGTTGCAGTCCTGGTAATCCGGTTCGTTTCAGGGGGTTTCTGTTCCAGTCACACTTTTGTCTTCCGGCGTTCTCAACATGCCTCCATCACTGCAAATAAAAGAGATGGCAATCACATGGTTTACTGACAAGGCAGACCTCCCATCCTGAGAGACTGGGAGACAAATTCAGCCCCTCAATTATAATGTCTTCTGGTGCAGAAAGAGAGCAGGATTTATATTGAATTAGCTTTTTCAGTGAGTTATTTAAGGTTAATGAACACAAGCATGCACTATAAGGTTGGATTCTGAGCACAATGCCAGACAGACTGGGCTCTCTGCTTTGCAAATCTGCTTTCCATGGCTTTTACATGCAAAACATGCATACATTCCAGTTTAATCAAATGTGCAAATGAGGTTATAGGTGACATACAGTGACTACATTTCAGTTAAATGACATTTCCTACGAGGCCCAATAGAGAGGAAATTTCTATTGATTTTACTGTAACATCACATTTATCTGAAGCCAAAAGCAAAATATGAGCATCAGACAGATTATCATAAAACCTGTACCGTGTTTGTCTCTCTCTCTCTCCATCTGATAAACGAATTGACTTCCATCCATCAATCCGCCCAAACACTGCTAAGCTCACACACACACACACCCGCGCGCGTACGTACACACACACACTAAAGAGGGAGGCACCTACCAATAATGCCGTGAAACCGGTTTGTTGCTATGGAGGCTTTTTCCTTTTCCCCGGCTCGTTGTACCGGTGTGTTCCGGTGAATCCTGCAGCTCCAGGCGGACTGAGCAGCTACGACCGGGCCGACTCGGTGCAGGCCGGTCCTCTAACCCGGGATACAGGGATGCAGCGGGGGCAGGATACACCGGCAGGATGCACCGACACACAGGCAGCGGACAGCAGCATGGCCGCTGCTGCAGAGACAGGAGAGACCGGCTGAGCCCCCTCCCCTCCGCGGCTGTGCGTGATGACAGCGTCCCTCCCTCTCTCTCTCTCTCTCTCTCTCTCTCTGTCTCTCTCTCTGTCTTTGTCTGGCTCTCTCTATCCGTCTCTCTCTCTCTCTTCCTTTTGTCTGGCTCTCACTCTCTGAAATTCAAATTCAGTTTGTTTTTTTGTGATGAACGCTGCAGGCAGGCTGCACTTCAACACAACAAACATGCAGAGCTGAGATCTTTACTGAAGTAGTAGAAATACCAATAAAGTGATGGAGGAAAAAAATAGTCCATTAGTGTACAAGTACAAGTCCTGTATGAAAACTAGTCTTTAAAAGTTGTGTTTTGGTCCCTTAAAGTATTATTATATTTATGTTGAAAGTTCTGACAATATCAATGTCATCTTTATTTATAGCCTATAGCACATTTAAACAACCAATGGCCTACCAAAGTGCTTTACAGTAAAATAAGCAGAAACAATTAAAAAATCAATGTAATATCGATATATTACTTACTGACTAATAATCATATTTTATACTCGTGTCCAGTGGAGGAACTGTTAACTTAAATGAAAGTACATAAATAATGAATAAAAACTCCATAAGTACAGCAGTACAGGCCATGCATTCAAAATCATATCAATTTATTATCAGCAAAAATATAAATGTACAATTACATTACTAGATTTTCATGCATCAATTGCAATTTAATGTTGGTTTAAGGTGGAGCCAGTTCAATGTTTCCAGTCGAGGGCCACAAGATATATGAGAGGGGTCATAAAATGAGTAATGAGGAAGGAAAAGAAGAAAAAAACAACAAAGTTCTGCTAAATAAAGTATTAATATTGTTTTTCATGACAATTCTTCATCTGAAAAGAGCAAAATGTATAATAATTCAGTCTGCTGTGTAAGTAAAGTAGAGATGTGAAGTGGCGTAAAATGGAAAATACTAAAAGTACTTCAAAAGTGTGCTTAAGTAGTAAATGTACTTATAGATACTTTCAGTGGTGAAAGAAGTTCTCTGATCTTTTACTTGTGTTAAAGCACCAAAATGACAATTTACAAATACTCTATTAAAGGTAAAAGTCCTGCATGAAAATTCTTACTTAATTAAAGTACATAAGTATTATGAGCCTGATGTTCACTTTGCTACCAGCACAAATGTAGTGATTTTTTATTTATTTAAAGGAAATCCTCTTTCCGTCCTTCCTGTGTTGCAACAGCTCCAGCAGAAAGTGAAACATTAAAAGCAGGTCGGAGAGAAAGAAGAGACGTTTTAAAACAATGAAAACAGCAGAAATGATGAGTATGAGGAATCTTCAGACCATAATGTAGGATTATATAAAGATTATAGGTAGATAATAGATAATAGATAATAGATAATAGATAATAGATAGGCCATTATATTTACAGGCCTTAACTGATCATCATTTTTGAGGTTAGTTTCTACGTTAAAGGAACAAATCATGAAAGTATTTTTTCTTATCGGGTAAAATAGCAACTTCCTTGAAATCTTATAGAATATATTTTAAGTAATGATATATATTTTTTCTTATTTCTCATGTTCTTCTTATTACTAACTCCATTTTTGTTAGGGTTTTTTTTTTACATTAGTTGTTTGTGTTTCTGCTTCTGTTGCTTCTTTTACCTTCTGCGTCTGTATTGCTAGCACCGTTTACAGATACTAACTGTTTGTATAAAACAGACCAAACAAATAGATTAAGCACCAAAAAACAAATAAATAAATGATGATAAATTACTATAATGGCCGAGGTAATAAATAATTAAAGATCTTAATATTTGATGAAGCGGTGGTAGGCGTGTCTAAATGGTTTTAAAGGGCGTTTCTGAATTTTACAGCTTATGTAACGGTTGTTTTATTTGAAATTGTTGGGAGAATTTTGATATTAATTTAATTTTAAGAGCAATAAAGTGAAATAAAACAACTTTGATATTTATAATAATCTAGAAAAATCAAGGAAAAAACAGAAGAAGGGGATTTTAAATATGTAGCCAAGACAATTCATTACAACTCAGCGTGTTTTACATTAAAACAATAGTTGAATGTTTTGGAAATAAGATTGTTTGTGGACAGTTAAATAATAGAAAGGTATGAAGCTTGAACACAGTTAGCTTAGCTTAGCGTGAAGAAAGCTAAGTAAAGGAACCAGTCTAGAAGGGATCGGTTTGTTTAAGGCAGAGGTGTCAAACTCATTTTCGTTTGAGGGCCACATACAGACCAATTTGATCTCATGTGGGCCGGATCACTAAAAAGATGGAGGGAAAGAAGGAAGGAGGAAGGAAAGACAGGCAAAAGGAAGGAGGAAGAAAGGTAGGAAGGACAGACAGTGAAGGACAGACAGACAGTCGGAAGGAAGAAAAGAAGGAAGGACAGATAGAAGGAAGGGAGGGAGAACAGATGGAAGGAAGGAACGAAGAAAGGAAAAAAGGAAGGTAGGGAGGAAGGACAGAAGGAAGAAAGGAAGGAAAGAAGGATGGAAGGAGAAGGAAGGAAAGAAGGATGGAAGGAGAAGGAAGGTAGGAAGGACAGATGGAAGGAAGGAAAAGAATACAAGATGGCAAGTGGGCCGGATCGCACCCCTCGGCGGGCCGTATTTGACCCACGGGCCGCATGTTTGACACCCCTGGTTTAAGGTAATGATATGATGTAGTTTGAGTTGTGCCATGTTTCATTTATTTATTTATTCATTTATTTATTCTTATCATTCCTGTTTATTTAATTAATGTTATTTCTCTTTAAAATATAGGAGAAAAGCTCAATAAACCGAAGACCACCCACCAAATATCATCTTCACACGGTGATATCAGGTTTCCTTCTGGATCTCAGCTACACACTCTTCTCTTTCTTCTCTTTGTGGAAGTCGGGGGTTTCTCTTTCTGTAGATGAGGAGACCCCACCCTGCCTCAGTGGGTCAGTGGGCGACAGCTGGGGCCTGAGGCAGCCAGACTGCCCCACCCACCATCACTGTGAAGCCAAACCAACGAACCATTCATCCACACATGACGAAGTAGACACGCTTTTATGAACTGATACCTACATGTACAGCATTTACCAATATCAATGTCAAGCATTTAAATCTGTTTTTTCTTCTAATAATTTCATAAAGGCGCAGAGTTAGGTGTTGTCTGTTTATTTAGTGTTGTGAAGACTTATCGGAGTGTAGTAGAGAAAAGGAGAAAACATAAAAAGATCAGGTCTGCTGGATAATTGTTCACAAAACTGGAACAAATCTAGTTTTTAAATCAGGACAATGAAGAAGAAAAGGGTTCAAACCTCAAGAAAACCCAGTTTCCTAATTACAACATTCATTAGAAATGTAGTTAATCCAGAATATATCGTAAAATCACTTGTAATATCTAATAAATCTACTTTTTTTTACTGTATAGAGTGAAATGTAGCACCACACCAGGCTTTTTACTTGACTAGATGGATACATGTTATATCTGGACAGTAAATATGAAGCTAAAGCTGCCAGTTTGCTCAGCTAGCCGAGCTCTCAAGCTAACATTTGTCTAATCTGTGGCTCTGTAGCTGTACTGTACTTGACAGTGATACTGATCTGACACACTAGGACACCCCCAGGTTAAGAGTCTGGGTGTCATCCTCGACAGCATACTGTCCTTTCAATCCCACATCGATAATATTAGCCGGTCTACCTTACCCCCCCACACTGCCGCCATCCTTGTCCACAGCTCTGAAGCTAACGAAACATTTGTGTAATCTGTGGCTCTGTAGCCGTACTGTATACGACAGTGGTATCAATCTGACACGCTGGGAGCGTCCTGGTAGCTCAGTGTTTAAGGTGCATGCCACATAATAGCAGCATCCCTGGTTTGATTCCAACAATGGACCTTTGCTGCAGGTCATCCCTGTTTCCTGTTGGTCTTTCTGTCACCTACTGCCAAAATAAAGGCAAAAAACCCCCCAAAGGACACACTGGGGTCACTTCCAGGAGTCTAATCAGGCAACCAGCTTAGTTAGGTACATTTTCACAACAGGATTTCATTACTTTGCATTGGTTTCACCTTATGCTCCTAATCAATTTGACCTTTTAACCAAATTTCAAAGGCTTCTTGGTTGTAAAACAGGCCAACACTCTCATTCCTGATTTTAGCCTCATAGATCTTCACCACACCTACATCTAGACCAGTGGTCACCAACCCAGCTCCTGTAAAGCTACTGCCCTGCATGTTTTAGGTATCTCCCCACTCTAACACACCTGATTCTAATAATTAACTCATTATCATTGAGCCATTGACGAGCTTCAGCTGCTTGATAATTGGTCTAGATAATACAGTTTTCATCCTAACAGGCACAAATCTTATTTTATTATAGACTATCTGCTGGTTGGCTCAATGACATGTTCTCAAATTCATTATGTTTACATTCTCCTTCATTGTCCAACGTCAGATCACAGCAGCATCGTGACTTCTACATTAATACGCAAGTTCCTACAAGATCCACAAGATGGCGCCTTATAACTTTACTAAGAAACAAAGTGTCACTTTTTTTAATGTCTGAAAAAGCTGCGACCATGAACAACCTGCAGAGTGTTGTGCTACTAAAAGGTTGTATAAGAAATGCAGCAGTTTCATCCCAATAAAACTAGACTAGGACAAATCAATGACTATGACAGTACTTTAATCTCTTTGGAGCATTACCAGCAACATTTTGGTCTCTCAGAGGATAGAAAAACACCCAAATTGACACCATTAAAATAGAAATTGAACTGAAAAGCTAGAGCAGGATTCCTGATTCACAGATCCAGGAAAAATGATTATTTTTGGTGCATCCAGGCTAAGCCACCTCTTAGCTTTAAGCCTACAGAAATGTGAGAAGTTTGCCAGGATTGCATCTATTTGCTCAGACTGGACTGTTTTATGTGACCTTAAAGAGATAAACTCAGAATTTCACTAGTTTTTATTCTGAACTGCGTGTTTCTGAAATCTTCTTTGCAGAGAGTTTGAGTTTTCACCAAAAATCAGTTAATGGGATTTCACAAGAAAGCAGCTGGATTCACAAGAAATGATCCCTGTTTGAACGTGTTAACACCCTGAGGATGAATCACAGCAGTGAGGACGACAGAAATTCACTCTGAGGTAAAATGAATGTGAGCATGTGGAGTTTATTCTCAGATTAGACAGTTTCGTTGTGGTTTCAGCTCCAGATTATAACATAAATAATATTTATTTCTAAAATGCACAAGATTTGGTGTGTTTTTGTGGTGGTGTATCCAATCAGGGGGTTTGGGCGGGGTAATTCCTGCTTTAATATTCACTATGAAAAAAGAATGACTTAAAATACCATCAATTTCCCCTGAAAACAGAGGTTATCGTCCATTTTAAGGGGTAAAAAACTCCTTACAATGGCAAAAACTAAATTTCCCCCATTAGAAACCCCTTAAACTAATCCATTAAAATACATACTTTGATTTGAATCTATCAATTATTTCCTTTAAAAACCCCTTAATAAATAATAGACGATTTATTGAATTTCAAGGGAAATCATAAAGGGTTAAATATTGAATCCAGGAGTAAATGAATAATAATAATATCAATTAATCTCAATGCAGATATTCTGCAGTATTAATAATTTCTATTTTGACTGCTTATATTTCTGTTCTTTGAACCAAGTAATAATGTTGGCTGCAGAAGTGTCTTAGTTTACATCTGATGAACAGTTAGTGACACCTAGTGGACAATAAAAGGAATTACATGAGCAGCGACTCCTGTACATAAAGCCAGAGCTGCATCAATTAAAAATAGATGCTCATATTACATTTGTTTGACTAGAAAATAAGTCAGAAATTGAAACACAATGCATGAAAAGATTAAATGATGTGATTATTATGTTTACTTTCTTTGCTTCCAGAGACACAAATCAGGTGTGTGGGTCAATTTTCTACATTAATTTGTTCTTCAATCTTCAATTAACAGTAAGATCATGTAAAAACACTGTGTGTGTCTTACAATACTTCTTGAATGTTTTACTATTTAAAGATAGACATTTTAAAACATATAAAAGAAAGAAATGACATGTCAAACCACAATGTTCCAATCTACTTTATTTATTGATGTTTTAATTATTATACATACAGAGAGTACAAAAGTTGATCCCAGTGAAAATAAGCTTCTCAGGAGCCAAAAAAAACCACATCAGTTTCTCTTTCAGCATGAACTATAAATGATTTATACCTCAGTCTGTGAGGTGGGAGATGTCGTGCTCAACTGTCGGGACTTCACTAACATACTTTACTGAATGTTAAGTATAGTAGTAAAAGTTAATAAATATAAATGGGTTTGAAAGTAAAGCAGCTCATTCTATGAAGTGTTGCATAGCATTTTTCCCCACTGAACAGAGTGAGATTTTTTATCCCATTTATCTTTGGAGGTATCGAACTGAACAAGTCTAAAGCTACTATTCCACATGTAGTTCATTTTGACAACTCTCAAACTGTGATTTATTTCAGTTTGGAGACAAATACGACTGAAAATTGTTAACGGGTTGGGGTTAGTAAGATAAAGTCATATTTGGGCTTTGTGCGGTAAATGCATCATCTCCCTGTCTAACAATCAGAATACACTTTCATTTAAACATTACTTTATAAGTACACTCATTAACACTGAAAACAACATGAAGATATTAGATGAAGACCAAGTATGAATGAAAAACACTCATGAACTAAACCAGCTGCTCAACACGGTTAAAGTGACCCGGTTCCTACAGGTGTCTATGAAGTGTAAACATGAACTTAAAAGGTGAATGAAGTGCAGAAAATTACATTTCTACCCAAGTTTAACACAGTTGTGTATGAAGTTGATTACAAACCTTTAGTCGCTAGCAAATGCACACATATATGCACACAATTTAAACAAAATACATGAAATTCAGTGGAAATATTCCCATTCGAGCTGATGATATCTGTTATGGGAACTGGTCTTTACAAACCAAAACCGTTGTAAAACCGCTTTTAATGATCATTACTTTAATATAACAACACAATTTACTCATACTGGACAGCTTATACTGTAAACTTATTCTCCTTTGTTCAATAAATGGTAAATTTACATTACACAAGTACCAAGTACAAGAACTTTGAGTGGTCAAAAGACCAGAAAAGCGCTACATGTCTTATTCACCCAATCACACACATTCATACACCGTTGGCACAGCAACGGGAGCAATTTGGGGTTAAGTATCTTGCCCAAGGACACATCGACATGTGGACTAGAGGAGCCGGGAATCAAACCACCAATCTTCCAATTGGTGGACGACCACTCTACCTCCTCAGCCACAGCCGCTCCTTTAAAAAAAATTCTTGGTTGAGAGTCTAAGTTAGTTAGAGTGGTTTTATAGTAAGTCCCCAGGGGTTGCAATAATTGCTACTGAGCTGAATATACTGTATATAGAGGATACATTACTCATGTAACATAGTAATATAGTGCAGAGAGGTTTTACACAGCAGATGTCCCAAATAGCAGCTGTACTTTGTGATACTAGAGGGTTTTTATTTGACATTGTTGTCAATATAAAGTCTGAAAATAAGAACATTCCTGACCCAGAATAAAATAAACAAAGTTATCACTTATGAGGCAAAGCTTACTGAACATTTCATGACTGCAAATGTCAAAATAATAAAAAGTAAAGCTTTAAGCTTAAAACAGAGAACCACATCCACATACTATTAACAACATTAAACAGTGAATGACTAATCCCTACAATCTATTGATCTGCTGCATTCTTACATTTATGAAGAGCTATTTCAAAAAATGAAAAGGTTGAACATAACCACAGCAAGAAGTTTAGTTGGTCAAACCTGTACAACATAACACCAAGACTCCTTTACAATGTGTGACTTTGGGCTATCTGAGACAAAAATGGACGATAATCAATCAAGGAGAAACCTTGTGAAACTTTTGGGTCGTCAACACAAAATGGTGGCCATGAGACCCGTCTACTCACCAATGATTTTTAAATGTTGGTGACCAAAAACAGCCTACAAACCAAAAAGATTTAGGCAAAGCAAGAAAGAAGTTTGTAACAGAAAACCTTCTTTCATTTTCAAAATTAGATGTGAAGACACATCTCCGCTCATAGAAACAGGATGGAGGTTTCTGGCACAACTTCAGCTACTACCAAGGTGCATGAAGAAGGGACTGAAGGTCTGAATACATTTTGGCTTGCAGCCTTGAATCTGAAGCTGATGAATGCCACAAGCCGAAACACGTTGGTATTGCTGGAGCTATGATTTATTTCTATCATAACGCTGAGTCACTATGTCTCACTACACAATGTGACACAAACTGTTATCATATAGTCTAAAGAAGCCTTCGGTTTAAAACCTGTACTGTATATATAAAAAGTTGTTGGTCCACTGTGTGACTTTAATCTTGTACAGTAAAACAGATGTTAGGAGCTTCTGACTCTGCTAATATCTATTGTTTTGTTTTTTCTGATGCTTTTTAATTTTTTATCTTTTTTTTTTGTCTTTTCTTTTTAGACAGACACAGAAAATGCAATCAACCCTAACTCTAAAAGACAGAATGAATCAATAGAAAATGAAATACATAAGTAAATAAAAGTTAGAAAAAACATAAATAAAGAATTGTAATGATAATGATAGAAAGTTGAGACATATCTCGCTTTAACCATGAATGACAGATTTCTGTTGTCAAAGTTCTCTCAGAAAGATTATCTTGCATTAGCTTGAACTTTTATTTCTCAATCATCCGTTTCACATCCCTCACACATGCTCACTGTAACTGTAATTGAGCTATCGGCAGTTCACATCTGTCCAATAGCACAGCGACACACCTCTGTTGTCAGCCTATCATAGCACGGCTGCAATATAAAATATATTGGTCACCCTGTCTGGCTTTTATGCCGTTAAATGTGGTCTGTCACTTCCCCATCACCACCAGTCTTTGCAGTTTCATCAGTTCAACCTCATCAGCAGAAGTCACTAGCCACCACCAACAGCTTCTGGACGCCACAAAGGGGATTTATCCTTTCTGCAGAGTCTAAGATTAATTATCCATATCATCTGTACAATATACAAATCTCTCTTGTCTCTCCTGATAGTAATATTTACATCCAGACTCAAAATGTCCACCTTGCACATTATGAACAGCTTCACATCAATAGAGCCCTAAAGAGTGAATTTATCTTTCTCTAACTGCAGAAACAGTTAGATCTCCACTTAAGGAGGATGATGGTCCTTTACTTTTTATGAAACACCCTGGCGTAGGGTTAAAATAAAGAGCAGCAAGTTTTTGGAGTTGTTGGTAGCAGGACGAAGGCTCAGTGTTAAGATGGGTCGGCACATGTTTGATAACCGGCTATCGGCTGTTTGTGTCCAGAGCTTAATTGTGAGAGACATTACAAGAAAATAATATATAAGAACACTAAAACGACAGAAATAAACGTACTATGTCTATGAACTGCTGATTCTGGGTTAGGGGTTTCAAACTCTTTATATTTACAGCTGACCAACATGTCACCTGAAACCCTGCAGCTCATTTTAGCTTAGCTCCATAATTAACTTCGCACTGACCAAAGATAACTTGACATTTTACGCTCATGGTAACAAAGCAAGCAGTCATTATATAGAAAGTCCTGCTTTGACTCAATGACTATTCATGGCTGTAAGAAAGTGAGCAGCTATGAGCTATAAAAGCGAAACAAAATACCGATAGTGAAGTTTGCAAATATACAAATTTGCATAGTCTATTATGGAACAATGTAAAACATCTAGCTAAAACAGCTTGTGAGAAACGGAAAACATGTTTCAAGGTGGCAGCCCATTTATACAGCAGGCATAAACCGATAAAGTACTTCAGACTTCCGCATAAGTTCACTAAGGTGCTCCTCTGGACAAACCAGATAACTAGCTGTCTGCAAACAGGAATGGTATAAAAGTGTAGAATCAGATCTCCATATCTTCAAAATGGTATTGAACCCAATAGCTCTAATTGCTATGGAGGGGTAGGAAATTCATGTTTAATCCTCCTGTAAAGTAATTCCTTGATGTAATTACTTTTCTAAATGAGAAGTTGTATTAGTACATTTTCCATGTTACTTATCCAACACTGCTTGTGCAACTCAGGCAACTTAGACTATGTTACACACAGCTAGTGTTCTTGCCATGTTAGCAGTTCATACCTTAATTTAGTCTCTTAAAAATAACATTGTTCTCTATTTTCTAACAGTACTAATTAAGAACTGAGCTCAGAGTCCAAAAAAAGTTTCTAGCTCTCGAGTTGACTTCCTCACTGTGGAGCCGTCTCACTGCACACGTACATCACGTTTCCGCTCGCCCACAGACTTTACATTGTGACTTATATACTTTTAAACAAATTTTTCTAGGTTCTGGGAAAGGATCAAACAAAAATGAAACCTACACATGTTCCAAATATCATGATACACAAAGTATTCATTTACTTTGCAAGCAGTTCAAGGTGTCCTGTCAACCGTTTTACAGGCATCTCTTATAATGTTGGTCTATGGGGAAATGCTGCTGGTTATGCTTTTGGGCCACTGAGACAAACTGGCAGCAAAGCGGAGTGTTGGCGCTGGATCAGCTCTATTCATACGTCCATCTCTCTGTCTACTTCAAATATAACTGACTACCTCTACTCTCTCTCTCTCTCTCTCCCTCCTTCCCTCCCTCCCCTCTCTCTCCATATTACTTTCTCAACAACTCTGCTTTGAACAGACATGCTACAGACGAATAGGAGCAGCTAATCCTTTGTGCGTCTAAAACGACATGTGCCGATCATTCACATGCAGATCTTGGCTGAGTTGCAGTTCGAGTCTGCTTACGTTAGCTGATAAAACAAAGCAGAGGACTCAGTTACAAGATTAACAGCAGGATAGAGGGGCTCACTGAACTCTGCTTTGAAGGTATACAGGTGAGTTCGACTGTCAGAGGAAACTCTGTAGAAGGACAGAGTGCCGGCTGGCCAGTCCAGATACACTCCTAACCGACTGGAGCGTGAACAGAGTGAACCTACACTGGTTCTCTCCTTGTTGTGCATAACGTAACTACCGTCATCAGAGCAAACCAGAGACCAAGACTTCTCGTTTTGACCCAGCTTGCAATCATTCACATCCCCTTTTCTGCTGATGGTTTTGTATGTTACCCCAATGTTAAATGGTTCATCCACCTCCACCTCCAAGTAGCAGCGCTGATTTAGACCCTCTTTACAAAGCACTTGTTGGCAGAGATCAAACCTCTCTGGCTCATCAGGATATAACTGCTCCTCTTTCACCCAGGTCACCTTTCTGTTCCCCTCAGACAGACGGAGGTTCTTGTGGACTGTTTTGGGGTCCAGAGTGAGCTTGCAGGCATCTGGAAGGAAGAAACGTGTAAGCCAGTGGTTGAATGTAACAAGGTACATTTACTACAGTTATAATTACTTTGGTAATTATGCTTTAACATAAAAAAACCTATGACTGGCCTAAAAAAAAAAAAAAAAAAAAATACTAACCAATAATACATATTGTAGTTGAAATTAAAAAAACAGCTCCACCAGCTACAACAGTGAAAATCCTACCTTCATATTAATGCATCACACATCCTTTTGTAATAATGTGAAAGTATTTTTGATGACTGGGTGAAAACCACCTTGACTGAAGTCAATGACTGCGCCACAGTTAAAATGGTCCAAATCATTATTAACATATTCAATAATCCGTTTTTCATTTCCACACATACTTACACTTTTTAAATCCCGATTTCATCCGGTGACTTCCACCATGTTCAGTGCTGTGGAGAAAAATGTGTTGAAACTTTCAGACAAAGAACAACCAATAAGCTAACACTGTATTGCTCCCACAAACTACGAGAGTAAATCTATAGTATATGCATTATCTATTAATATACAATATTATCAAAACCTAACCTACTGTGCTACATAGCTACCTTTGCTGTTGCTGTTGTTGTTGTTGTTAACAACTCTAAATTATCATAATAATTGATATTGCCTATACTACAGGGTTCAAGTACAAGGCAGTTCTGGTGTAAAATTCTGATATACAAACTAGTTTTATGGTTGGCTGTACAATCCATCTCATAATCCAGTAACAAACTGTCTCTCTGTTCAATAGAAAAGTCAAAAATGTCATATCTGGTATTATAATTACTTGAGATCATTGAGCTTGAGGTCAGACAGCTGCTTCAGTCCTGAATCTCCTAGATGGTTGTAGCTGAGGTCCAGCTCTTCCAGATGGGAGGGGTTTGATTTCAGGGCTGACACCAGAGAAGCACAGCCGATCTCTGTGATCTGACAACCTGACAAACTGAGAAAACACAGTGTTTCCTTTAGCAGCAGACAGATCATAAAATAATTAACTTCTTAATAAAACATGTAGGCTCAAAGCAGTAATTTCATGCATTCAACTTTACTGGACTTACAATGGACAATTTAAATATAAAAGCATTAAAGCATAAGACATAAAGAGGTTACGTTTTGTGCTCCATGTATTCTTCTTCTTTGTCAAAACCAGGCACCTTCATTAATCTCCATGCAACTTGAAGGACAACAATTCAGTCAGAAAAGGCTTTATAGTACTTTTTAAACATATGCCGTTATAAAGGAGTTCCCTTTGAAACAGGCCATTGAACAGAATAAGGTGAACAAGATGCTGCTGTGGTGACAGAAAGCTTTGTGGTCCAACTCAGTCTGAGACTGTGTGCAAAGAAAAAACTGTGTCTATTTATCAGGGTTCAGGTTTGACTGATGCTCTTTTAATTATGGCAACTTCTCGTACTCACATCTTCTACAGTGGTTTAATGGCCCCAACTGGAAAGCGTCACCAGTTGAATAAACATCAGTCGATGGAAACATGACAAACATACATTTTAATTTTCTCTTGCTGATTTTGAGACATCCGTACTAGATTTGAACGGAAAACTAGCTTTTGAACAGTTAGGAAAGTGCACCAATATTTAATTGCAGCCCTGTAAACATTTTGACCAGCTGTTTACAACAATATCTATGTATCTTGTTCACCTATTTACATAATAGTACATTATCTATTTTATAAACATGTAAAAATACCTCAGTTTCTTCAGTTTGCACCATTGACTTGACAGTCCTTCACAGAGCAACTCCACTCCTGAATCTTTCAGATCATTGTTGCTCAGGTCCAGGTCTCTTAGAGGTGAGTAGGGGAACTTGAGACCAAAGGCCAGGAGCTTAACCCACTCTGCTGTCACTTTGCAGTCTGCTAGTCTGGGGGTGGATAACAGGGTTATAATATGATAAATAAAAGGCACAACTTGTTGAAGATATAGTTCACTTTTACTTTTAGGCTGTCCTAACAATCATATTAGCAGAACGTATTGGAATCATATGCAGCGTGAGAGTCAAATAAATCCTGTAACCAGATATACTACAATGATAGTAAACTTACATGGCTTTTTTGCTGCTCCTCACAGCTGGTATCAGTCTCCTTCTGCCTTCATCTGATGTGTTGTAACTCTTCAAGTCCAACACCTCCACATCACTTTTTGAAACCTGCAGCATGTAGGCCGCCGCAGAGCAGTGCAGGGGAGTCAGCCCCTTTTTCTCCTGATCTGACAATGTGAGATATTCCTGGATCTCATCTTTGACTTTGTTGTCTCTCATCTCAACCATGGTCTGGAACAGGTTGATGCAACTGTCTGGAGAGAGGGTCTTCCTTCGAATGGCTTTGAGGTGAGTCAGGACTTTCTTGTCCGTATCTTGACTTGGATCTGGTGATGTCAGCAGACCCTGAATGACTCTTCGGTTGGATTCGACCAAGAGGCCAAAGAGGAATCGCAAGAAGAAGTCCAGGTGGCCGTTCTTCTCCTCCAGCACTTTGTCAACTGTCATCTTTAGAAGATCGAGCAGTGAATGTTCTCCCTGCTTCAGATCGAGAAAGTCGCTGAGCTCAGTTGTGTTCTGGTTTGTGAAACAGTCGTAGACATAAAGAGCTGCAAGGAACTCCTGTATGGTCAGGTGCACAAAGAAGAAGACCTTTTTCTGAGAAAACACTTTTTCTTCTCTGAGAACTGCGTTGCAAAATCCAGAGTAGATCACTGCTTCATTTATGTCAATGCCACATCCTTCAAAGTCTCCCTCATAGAAGATGAGGTTGTTCTGCAGCAGCTGATCAAATGCAAGCTTGCCGAGTTTCATGAGAAATTCTTTCTGTGACTTGAGAAATTGCTCTTTGTTTTTCTCTGTCTTCTGCTCATATTTTCTGCTTCTGCGTTTTGTCTGGGAAAACAGGAAATGTGCCATCATTTCTGTCAGAGTTTGAGGAGTTTCTGCTTTGTCATCTCCCCCAAAGACCTCCTCAAATAATACGGCAGAAATCCAGCAGAAGATCGGGATGTGGCACATGATGTCGAGACTCTGTGAAGACTGGATGTGTGAAGAGATCCTGCCGGCCAGGCTCAAGTCTTGACTAAATCTCCTCTTGAAGTATTCCTCTTTTTGTGGGTCATTGAACCCTCTTATCTCCGTCACCATGTCGACATACTCTGCAGGGATCTGACTGGCTGCTGCTGGACGGGAAGTTATCCAGATCTTAGCATTAGGAAGAAGGTTTCCTTGGATGAGGTTTGCAAGGAGATTATCCACAGATGTTACTTCACTGAGAGACGTTACTTTCTTACAGTTCTCAAAGTCCAGTTGATGTCTGCTTTCATCCAGGCCGTCCAGGATCACCAAAACCCTGTCTTTGACGAAATGCTCTGTATCTTTCAGACTCAGGGGAGCAGGGTGGAATTCAGTCAGGAGCTCAAGCAGGCTTTTTTCATCTGTAGTCAAATTTAGTACTCGAAAAGCAAAACTGAAAACAAAATCAATGTCCAGGTTTGCTTCTTCTTTGGCCCAGTCAAGAATGAACTTCTGCACAGCAAAAGATTTTCCAATTCCTGCTACGCCCTTCGTCAGGACTGTCCTGTGGGGTTTCTCTTGGCCAGGCAAAGGTTTGAAGATATCGTTGAGGTCCACATCGCTCAAAGAGTTCTTGTCCAGTTTATGTTTGAAGTGTCTGAACTCATGTTCTTCATGAAGCCCTGCACTCTCTCCAGTGGTGATGTGTAGAGATGTGTAGATGTCTTCTACGGAGCTTTCTTGGTCATCATTTTCATCAGATGTTGAAGCATTTTTCTTTTGCATTGTTCTTTTGAAATGTTTTGCTTTCTTTGCTTTACCTGTAACAATCAAAAAGTTATTTTATTTTCAAAGTACTTTTTATAATAATGTTAAAACCAGATAATCTGATTTGGTCGTGTTCATGCTTGGTTGCAAGCTGCAAATGTTTATTCCATTCAAATATGGGTCAGTTAGAATATTTGCTGAGGTGAACAATTACAATGAAAACCACAGATATGACATCACTGATGTAGTAGTAGCACAGATCATTTCAAAACATATAATTTAATTTACCGGCGTCTTTGTCTGTATTTTGTTGGGGTTTTCTGAGTTTCTTTACACATTCAGGGCAGGGGTAGTCTGCTGGTGGGTCAGACTGGTCCCATTCTGAACTGACACACTGCTTGCAAGTCCAGTGTCCGCAGGAGAAATGGACTGGATCCCTCAGATCCTCATTACACACTGAACAGCTAGATGGCTCCCCAATCAGCTGGCTGTAATCAGTACAACAAATGACACATTTTTATTGGCACTGTGACATTAAGTTTACGTAGAGACAGTCACAATCCCAATTTATCCAATTCTACTTTCTTTGCTTTTTTCATGCCGTTTCCTTTGAAACAGGTGACTTAAATGTTTTTGAGTTGTAGATTGTGTAAGATTTTCAAGAAGCCACTATAGCTCAATGTAAATAAAATCAAGCTATTAGACATTTTGACCTGCTGATGGCAATGGATGAAATGTTGACTACTCAGAGTTCACAAAGAATGTCTGCACCAAATAACATGACAATCTATCCAACATTGGGACATTCCACTCTGAACAACAACCTGCTGGTGGCACTAAAAGAAAAGTCAGACAATCACCAACGTTCAGGGGAACATGATGACAAAATCTCTGATAATTTATTTATAAATTTCATAGCAATCAATCCAATTATTGTTGGGTCATTGCAGTGAAAGCCTTTAATGTTGACCTCATAGCAACATATTTTTATAGCCGTAACAACATGAGATTGACAGTGGCAATACTAAAACATCAGTCCTTACTTACTAATTGGCCAAAATAGCAAAACCCTCCTGAATAGAAAAACATGAACTTAATGTCAAACCAAATAATCAAGTGAAAGTGTCTCTGACCTAATTATACTGTCCTTAATAGGATTTCAGATGCATTTATAGAACGAATAAAACTTGCCTTTGTGTCTTTGTCTCGAAAGTGAGTGGCATGTACATGGATTGATCACTCTTCATAGAAACAAAACTGGGAGCCGCAGACTCAGTAACGCTTGCTTCAGAACTAAGAAACAAACCGATATTTAACCAACAGTGTAACACTTTCTCTATGATTAAATGTGTATACATGTTCACAAATTAATTTCTTTCCCCAAAAAGTGAGATTATCGCTCATCATTATTAGCAAACAGACCCTCAATGACAAGAAACTTCAATTATAGTGCACAAAATGGGATTACTTACTGTTTTCTCTTCTTCACATCAAAAGTGAGAGGCATGTACATGGATTGATCACTCTTCATAGAAACATGGCTGGGAGCTGCAGGCTCACGTTCACTCGCCTCAGAACTAAATTGACAGATTTAATTATTTTTTTAAATATAATGTCAGTCAGTCATTTGCAACCAACTATTCTATATCATGCCAGTATGAATTCATAGACCTTTTCATCTGATGGTATGTCTTAGTGCCTGGCACATATCAGTTTGTCAAAGCTTTGGATATTGTTTGTGAACTGCACAATTGTATATTAAAACAACTCAAAAAGATATTCAGCCAATAGTGTATAAAACGTGTATAAAAAAACATTTCATTTATGGTGCACAAAATGTGATTATTTACTGTTCCTGCTCCCTCATACCAAAAGTAAATGGTAAATGGACTCTACTTATATAGCGCTTTTCTACCACTCAAAGTGCATTCTCACTCATTCACCCATTCACACACTGATGGCAGGCCATTAGAGGGAAGCTAAAAACTCATCAGTAAACCTAAAGTAGAGACTTAAGAGATATAGATGTCTTCATTCCACATGAAATATGTTTGAGGTGAAATATTAGACAACTTCAAAGGGATTTTGACAGTAAAAAACTTCTTACAGTGTGTTTCCTCCTTTTTTATGACATCACAGCTGCTCATTTGTTATAGTCTAATACATTACCTGATTGATGGCTCACTGCAGGAGCTGATTGGCTCTTCAGACATAGAGGAGGAAGGGCCTGAGGCTGCAGGGGCAGGCCTTTTCCTCTTCTTCCTCTCCTCTTCCATTTCTACCTCTGAGTGTCAAACAGGCAGCACCTCTTCAAGTCTTTTCTGGTCTTTACGGAAAGAAACAAAAACTGCTCAGGAAGTTTGTAACACAGGTTTGTAAAGGATACATTTCAGCATGAGATGAGTATTTATTTAACATTTCCCATCAGGTTCTTTTTTTTGCCTTTGTTGGATCATTTTACAGCATTATCAACAATATGCCTGATTTAGTGGTATGCAATTGTCACTCAAAAAAGCTGAAGTTTAGTGTATTTTAGTATGTACCAGGTCCCAACTAATTATGATATTAATTAATATCATAATCCAATCTAACACGTTTATTATCATTTTAATATTCTCTGGATGCAGTTGGATAAAAGTTTATATGTTGCCCATTATTTAGTCCAGTATTGGTGCAAATCTGCAAAATCATGTAAAACCTTCCTCTTACAGTCAGCACATTAATGTTTAATAAAGACACATTAACGGAAAAGATCTTAATTGTTTACAAGATCAAACATCTACTGAATATGTGGTTTTTTATTATTTCGCCAGGCTCCGCTGTTACCGTATAAACGCCTCCGTCTTATCTTTACTGGCTTCGTTTTCTACTCATGAATTACTGTCTGCGCCACATACATTTCAGGAAGTAACACGCCTACTGGCACCAAGCCACACACAGAGAAACAGTCATACCGAAGACAACAAATCGTCTGTTCGGTCACAAACACACTTTGTCTTTCCTTTCTCACACAAGGTCGCAGGTCTGAGACACGATCGTCTACTTACTCTCGTCTCCAAAGTGTATCTGTCCTTTTCCCTTTTCTAATACAATTCATCTCTCTGGACGCAGCTTGTACAAACCTAGACAGTATTGCGTACTGAGCAGCTGACTGAAAAATCCTGTGTTTACTTTCGGTTGTTCCGCCTCTTCACACAAACTATAAAAAATGGAGCTCACACGATCTAGCATGAGCAGGTAACTTGAACATCACGGATATGAGCTGCACAGGTAAACTGAATATTGTAGTTTCTGGAGGTCTTTGAGAAACCAGCGGTGGTAGAAACAGTATTCAGATCCAGTGTCGGATTAGGACACGTGCAGCTGCCTGGCATCGCCACAATCCCCCCCCCCCCCCCCCCCCCCCACACACACCCGAAACATACTACCAAATATCCCTAACCTCTGGGACTGCCCAACTTGATGTAGTATGCAGTATTACAGTAAAAGTACTGCAGTATTATGAGTGATGTAGTATGCAGTATTACAGTAAAAGTACTGCAGTATTATAGTGATGTAGTATGCAGTATTACAGTAAAAGTACTGCAGTATTATAGTGATGTAGTATGCAGTATTACAGTAAAAGTACTGCAGTATTATGAATGATGTAGTATGCAGTATTACAGTAAAAGTACTGCAGTATTATGAGTGATGTAGTATGCAGTATTACAGTAAAAGTAGTGATATATTATTATATATGACATCATTAGATTAGTAATAGTGAAGCATCAGTGTTAGAGCAGCATGTTACTGTTGTAGCTGCTGGAGGTGGAGCTAGTTTATACTACTTTATATACAGTTAGCTAGTTTATACTACTTTATATACAGTTAGCTAGTTTATACTACTTTATATACAGTTAGCTAGTTTACACTACTTTATATACAGTTAGCTAGTTTACACTACTTTATATACAGTTAGCTAGTTTACACTACTTTATATACAGTTAGCTAGTTTATACTACTTTATATACAGTTAGCTAGTTTATACTACTTTATATACAGTTAGCTAGTTTATACTAATTTATATACAGTTAGCTAGTTTATACTACTTTATATACAGTTAGCTAGTTTACACTACTTTATATACAGTTAGCTAGTTTATACTACTTTATATACAGTTAGCTAGTTTATACTACTTTGTTTACAGTTAGATAGTTTACACTCACCTAACCCCCCCCCCTAAAAAAACAACCCATAATTATTAATATCCAGGGTGATGAAATTATTTAGCTTAAAAGATATTACAGTAAAACATTCATGTATGCTATGTATCAAATAATATTAAAACATTATTTTGATGTTGTCCAGAGGATCATAATTGTAAGACTATATAATATAGGCCTGCATAGTCAAATGTTAGTTTGCTTATTTTTTTAAAACTTAATATCTGTATTCATATCATCTTGTAAGTTTGTCCTCTTTAAGTATATTTAGAGCAAATTAATTGATAACAAATGTTCTATTAACTGTTCAGTGTTCAAACCTCATTTACTCACATACAATCAAAATAACTTAAATCTTTTAACAGCTACTCACATGTATGTCTGTAATGTTCCTTCCGTAATAAAGAGGGACCCTCTAAGTGGTCGTGTTTTTGAGGTTTAACAGAATAGCGGAGCAGTTAAAAATGAGGAAGTCTTTTTTAACTGACAATTTAAAAAAAACATTTATCCTGTCGTTTTTTTCTTTTTTACCACTAATCCTCGAGCCTAGACAGTCACGAGGGGAGCTGGAGTCAGTCTCCGCATTGGGCAAGAAACTGGGTACACCTGCGCAGGTTGGCAGTTAATCACAGTGGTAAACCTCAAACTGATGGAGGTTAAATACAACTGGTGGCTTCAGTTACTAAGCATTTATACACACACACACACACACACACACACACACACGATCAGATAATTAAAACTGCAGGAAATTCAGTTAAACTTATTGAACAGGGTCCAAGATCTTGTTGTAGCCTGACGGCGCTTTAGTGCCACCCAGTGGAGAAAAGTGTCAACAACAACAAGTGCAGTAACTATCACAAGGACATTGTAAAGACACAAAGACATACATTTCGAAAATATGTCTGTATAACATTAAAACTCAAAAAACTGAACTCAATGACAAAACCATGAGTTCCACTTTGGAAATAGAATCAGTACTTTTTTCCACATGAAGTTACCAACAATAATTCATTTTTATTCCATTTAAAAAGTAGATGATCAGCTTCTTTTGAGCTTCAGCAGTCAGTCATATCAAGTGATATCTGACACATTTACAGTCTTCTTACCATAAAATTCCCTCCTACTGTTTCCTGTTGAGCTGTGGTGTAAGTAGGCTATAGTAACAAAAAGAGACTTTGGTCCGAAAAACACTGTAACGTTGAAACACAGAAGATGACTTGACTTGACTCATTTGGACGCTGAAGATTCATATTAGCTTCAGATAAAACTTTTCACTTTTGTACCCCCATTTTGTGCACAAGCCTAAAAAAGGTACCCCAGATAAGAAGGGTGTTCTTCAGTCCTTTTGATTACAGTCATAATCCCAATCTCATTTAAAAAGGTAAATCTTTGAATTTTCCAACCAAAAAGTCATATTAATTATATCTATTAATTGAAAAATAATGCCAACACAGATAATAATAATATAATAATATAATAATAATAATTCAATCTAGTAATCTATGCATGAATTTCCCCTTCTATACACGTTAATAAATAGCCTACATTAATCCCATCATTATTATTAACGAGCAAATTAATGCAAGTGTAAGTTTAAAAAAAAAAAAAGACTGGATTCAGTTTCATAGTGATAGGAGGGTGTCTGATCATAAACAAAACAACCTAAGGAGATAATTATAAGTAAGAACTTGGTTTAGTGTCAATGTGACCACGGTAACCTTGGATGCTTTCTGCTTGTGCCATGTGACTTAACTGCCTATGTTATGAGCAGGGGCGGAGCTACAGGGGTGGCTAGGGGAGCAATTGACCCCCCCCGAAATCTGATTGGCTACCCCAACTGCCCCCCCAGATGATTGACGGCACCGCAAAAACAGTTGCAGATTTGAAGTCTTTGACTGCGATGTTCCTCCTCTACAGTAGATGGCGCAATGCACGTCCTGCCTCACAGCCCCTTTCAAGTCAATGGATGTGTGTAGCAGTAAACCGGCTGTGTGTGTAGCTATGGTGAAAGAAGAAGAACTAGGAACCACTGAGTGAAACAGAAAAGCATTAACCCTGATTATAGTAGGGAACATAGTTTGTGTACTGGGTGAGTGGAGTCTTTGATGATCACTGTTTCTATGTTATCAGGGTGTTGAATGCACCATATTCATTTTGTACATAAATAAACTACAAATTGCATTCAAAATTGCACCTTTTGTCTGCTTAGTATGTGGCTACTTAAGCATGATTGTAAATTCTGCACCAAAAATAATCACAGTGTGTGTGTGTGTGTGTGTGTGTGTGTGTGTGTGTGTGTGTGTGTGTGTGTATACGTATACAGTATAAGACAAAAATGACCAGTCATGACATGTCAACACAAGACAAGACCAACATCCATAAGTCCATGTAGAAATTAAAAAAAAAATAGTAAACACAACATAAACAGGTAGGCTGTGCAGCACTCGTTATGTCTATAAACCATTGCCCCCCTGAAATACACTTGGCCACCCCCTTGCTACCCCAAGGATAAAAGTCTAGCTCCGCCACTGGTTATGAGTAAACCTGCAGATATACACGGACTTTGCTCCACACACTTAAAGCAACATATGTATGCAAATCTACATCTACATCTTTTCTCACCATGAAGTTACATTTTACGTTAATTTTACAGGAATATACCAACAGTACAGCACAAAGAAAGGATTGCAGTGATTGTGCAGCAGAGTCAAAAAAACACCTGAATAAACCACAAACTCAAACACAACCCAGAAACTGTGTCTAAAAATAGCATATCAGTGGGGATCATTAACGACTACTTACGTTTGTGGGAAGGAAAAACTCTTTCCTTGTTCGTTTAAGTAAACATGCTTGTCTCTGCTGGTCACGACACGCACAAAGAGAATGAATGAATGAATGAACGGGGTTTCCCCAGGGAGCAAAGTTACTTTCAGTTTCGATGCAGCAGTCGGTCAGCTAAAGTCACACAGACGTTCATACCTGCTTCTATAGTCACCATGAAACAAGAATAAAAGTACCATGAATCATTCCTTAATTTACCCCTGAAACCCCCCCCCCCCCACACACACACACACACACACACACACACACGCACACACACACCACCCTTTCCGAATTTCCCCTCAAGTAAAAAAAAAAAAAATCCTATTCCATTATACTGTGCAAAACAAAAAATCCAATGAAATTATCCATCCAATTTATTGAAAACATATTAATTATGCTGTTAAAAACTCAATCATTATTATTTGGTCAATTAATTGCCTTTTTAAGGAAAACAATAAAGGGGTTTGGTTTGATAGTGAATTCAGGAGTATAATATAAAATAATATGAAGATATAACATGAGATATTCTGCAGTGTTAATAATTTCACCTTTGCTGATATAATTTCTGTTCTTTGAATCAAGTAATGTTGACTTCAGAAGTGTCTAAGTTTACTGATGAACAGTGAGTGACATGGACAATAAAAGAAATTACATGAGAAGTGACTCCACAGCCAGATGACTAGACCTGAGCCTAAAAATAGATTATTTTATTATATTTGTTAAATGAGAAAATAAGTCAGAATTTGAGTTCTTGCCAATTGTTCTATTCATTTATTTTTGCTTAATTTGTTTGTTTCACTAAACCAAATCCAATGTGTGGGTCCATTTTCTACAAATATGTTACATGTTATACACACATACAGCACTTCAAATATGATTAATTTAGGGCTGTAGACCCAGCATTGACAATACAGAACTTAAATAATGTTTCAATAAAGTATTTAAAAATAAAAGATAAGTTTGCTTTGTTGTAATAAGTTTCCATTGTGTAGCCAGACCTCCATTTTCCCAAAGTGGACAGAGGTTTGGAAAACATGTCTGTGTCACAACTTGAGATTAAAGAACATTATTGGTGGCATACAACTACAAGCATGACTGATTAAAAACTCTTCTGCAGTTCCTCTGAAGGCCACTAGGTGCAGCTCCAATACAGCTCTCACTGTATTGAAGTCAATGTAAAATTCAGTGAATTCAGGGCCTCCTACTATGGGTGAGAGAGAGAGAGAGAGAGAGAGAGAGAGAGAGAGAGAGAGAGAGAGAGAGAGAGAGAGAGAGAGAGAGAGAGAGAGAGAGAGAGAGAGAGAGAGAGAGAGAGAGAAGCAGTGAGTGGTACATTCAAATCCAAGCTGTATCTTCAAAAAGTCGTCACAGATGTTGCATCCATGTTTTTCTGTCTGTTGTTTCCTTTTCCTCAGAGACCTGTTTTTGAAGACTCTGCCCGACTTTGTCATCAGTGGAGTGAAACTGTGTGGCAACAGCGAAGTCGATCGACAGTAAATTCATTCAAATTCTAATAATGTAATCTTTTCAGTGCTGTCCATGATAGTAAACCTAAGTTCTTTGTACTTTTGAATGTTGGTCAGGTAAAAAGGAGACATTTGAAGACGCCACCTTGGGCTCAATAAATTTAACAGGAATTTTAAACAACTTTCTGATATTTTATAGGCAAAACTTCTGTACTTACAGTAAGATGACAACAACACAGTTTCTGGTAATTACATATGGGATGTAGCTTTATTCTGGACCAGAAGAAATAGTCAAGTCAAGTGTAGCTCAAGGACACTTCAGCACGGCGTGTAAAACCAAAAAAAACAAACAACCTGCTTCCCCCTCTGATGAAAACACAAACTCTTCCTTCCTTTTCAACAGCTAGAGGTACATTTATCAAAATGACATCATTAGACATCAAAATACAGATTTCAAACACTTAAAACTCGATATTATTTTTAAAATACCAAAGTTTCTCAACAAACATGGCTTTGACATCAGAGTTTTTTTACTTTCTCTTCTCTGCTTCCTTTGCTTCTTTTCCACAAATTTGAAGATGAGAGTTCAGTTCATGTTTATATATTTCTATTTATCTTTAATAGAGAATCTGAGAGTGTCTTTGTCCACAGCCATGAGGCACATCACAACAAGGTGGCAAGGGACGTAAAGAAAGAAGAAAAAGTCCCGCCCCTTGCTGTGTGCTCCTGGTGATGTCACCTTGTTATTTGGTGACACCTGTATGAGGAGGCGAGCCGTCGCTGTCGTCCTCCCAGGATGAGGAGGTGAAGCCCGCAGGAGCCGAGATGGAGTGTGGAGCGGGAGTGTGGCCGAGGCCTTGGTACCGCCCACTGGAGGAAGGGGAGGAGGGCATTGATGTTGCTGCCACAGCAATGGGGTCCTGGGAGCTCGCTGTGAGGAGGCCGGTGTGTTCGGTGTGTTCGGGTCGGGCTGCCGAACCAAAATACATCTTGTTGGGACGACCAAGAAACGTCCGACCTGATAGAGGGTTAGAGATGTTAACTACAGCAGATATTAATATTCTCAAGTCAGACAGAGTGAATACTGCTGGGTTGCAACAATTAATCCATTCATTGATTAGTCAATTAATAGAAAATATATTAGCCACCATTCTAAAAATTGAATATTTGTTTTTGTCTTTATATTTAATGCAAAGATATCAGATATTTGTAGGTTTGATCTTCTCAAATGTGAGAATTTTCTTATATTTGCCATTAATGAGAGAAAATTGAGTATATTTGGGTTTTATACTATTAATCGGACAAAAAAAAAGACATCTGAAGACATCTCATTGGGCTGTTGGAATATTTACTGTCACATTTTACATGACTATTTGATGAATCTAGAAAATAATTGAAATAATTGTTAGTTGCAGCCCTTAAATACTGACTTAGACACTCACCAGCATGGCGAACCTGCTCTGTGACATCGGCCCTGATGTCAGAGAAATCCCACATGGCCAGAAAACTGTCGAAACACGATCCCTCTTCTGCTTCCTGCATGGACAGAAACACAAGTCAGAATTAGACAGATAGACAGGTAGGTTGGTCAGTAGGTCAGTAGGCAGGTAGATAGAGAGAGAGTCTACCTGTACGTAGGGCTTGTAGGTGAAGGTGTAGTGGTGAGCAATGGCAGCCAGGAACATTTCTATGCAGATGATGAAGTCCTGGAGGTACAGTGGTAAAAGAAGTATGTACACAACTATTGCTCCAATACAGCAACATAGAAATACTCAATTACTACTTCAATAGTTAGAATCTTAATTTGAAAAGTAACAATAGGTTTTAGATTAATGTAGTGTAGTGGACATATAAAAACAAATAAAAACTGAAATACTGATGCAAAGTACAAGTTGAGCTCTTGAGAAAATGTACTTAGTTACTTTCCACCTCTATGGATCAGCTCTGTACCAACATCATTTAATTTAAAACAGATTATAGCACTTTTTAAATATCAGTACCTTGATCTATTGTTTTTATACACTACCAATTATCAGGTGAGTGTATTCCAGTGTATTCTGTCTCTCAAAACCACATTTCTGCCTGAATTAAAGCTTTTTTTTACTTTCCTTTTGTTTCTGCTTTCAAGGTGAAAAATGTTAATTGCCAGAACTCCCAACATGGCATCAAATAAATCAAACGTCAAAGGTCACATGACTGTAAGGCAGCAATTTGGTGTACCTGCAGTCCAGTGGCAACGGCCTCCACACTGTCCCAATCCCAGGTGTGTTTGTCCGAGATCACACCGACCTTCACCAAGAACGCTATAAACACAGCCTGCCTGCGGAAAGACAGAGAGACACGGAGAGGTGAATGTATCTGCACAGTTTCCCTCCATCCATTCCCCCCCCCTCTTTTAATGTCTCCATCCTTACCAGAAGGAGACAAACACCACCAGTTTGACGCAGAGGAACTTGCCGACAGGCCTGATGGGATTCAGCTCTTCTCTGAGGGATCGGTAGAGCAACACCAGGCAGTACATGGCAAACTGACGAAAGACAGAGAGAGACTCATGTACACCATCTTAATGATAACCCCCTACAAGTCAATCAAGAATATGCTATTGGATGTCTTGGATGTGATTCAGTTTGCTTGTTGAAAAGAATCAAACTGAACACAAGATTTGTTAAATTGTGTCTGAACTTTTGTAACTAATTTGAATTTTAAGCTTTTACAGTGAGGAAGGTGGAACGTGACAGCTGGGTTTGAGTTGGTTTTATATTAAGGTTAGTGTTACAGGCTACGACATGTATTATGATATTAGTCTTGACAATGATGGTTTGTGTGATGCATCTTTACCAGCTGTGATATGTTGTTGATTATGACCAGGTACGACCAGGCGTTTCTGAAACTGAAGTTGGCTTCATCATAAACCCCACAGAGCTGACAGATCCTGCAGACACAGAAAAAAACAATACACCAATCCATCTCAATGGTGACAACAGTGAGAAACTTGCGCTGTGAGTCTGGTAAGGGGTAGAAGTGTACAGTTATATCACCATGGTTACGATAAGAAAAATAGAGAGCTGTCAGCATGGTTACGTTAAAAAAAACAGTGGTATCAGCATTGTTAAAGAGACAAAGTTACGGCGGTGTCACCATAGTTACAGAAGAAAACTTAAAGTGGTGTCACCTTGGTTGAAGTAAGAAACTTGCAAAGCTGTCACCATGGTTACAATATGAAATATATATCGGTGTCACCATGGTTACAGTGGGAAATATACAATGGTGTCACCTTGGTTGAAGTAAGAAACTTGCAAAGCTGTCACCATGGTTACAATATGAAATATACATCAGTGTCACCATGGTTACAGTGCCAAACTTATGTTGATGTCACCACAGTTACAGAAGGAAACTTACAGCGCTATCACCGTGGTAACCGGTCTGACCACAGTGTACTGGAGGACTCCCAGTTTACACCTGAACAGCAGCACCCTGCCAGAGAGATAGAGGAATGCTTTAATATCCATCCATCCATACATCAATCCATCATTTACTGTGACCCCAAAGGTCAGGTTCGTCTTCTTACTCTCCCATGGGCCATGGTGGGCAGCAGCAGAGCGGGGGCAGGTGGGGCTGCTGCTGTTGGACTTCCAGCATGAGCACCAGGCTGGGGTACTGGTTACTGAGGAAGTTCAGCAGGAACACCAGGAAGTTGTAGATGACGAAGGCCTCGTAGCATTCCCTGCACGTGTCCACGTAGATGGCCAGGTTAGGATACCGCAGAGCGAGCCACTGGAGAGGGGAGGAGGAGGAAGTGATTGAAGGTAGAAAGAGATGAAAGAGGGGACATAAAGTAGTCATGATGAAATATTAATAGAAGATTTAGCTCAGGCCAAGATTGTGCAGTAGGTCCAAAAAAAGAAAGATGAACCAGGCTATCATTTCATTAACTGTAATGGAGTTAAGTGATATCAGACTCAGAGAGAGGAAAATAGTCAAAGACACACAGAAGGGTGTGTGTGACTGTGTAACTCGACTGCTGGTCTTGTGACACTGCCCCATCGCCTCCAATTAAGCCCTGTTACCATGGTTACATAGAGGAAGTCCTCTCTGTGTGTGTGTATGTGCGATTATGACTCACACTGTCCAAACTGTAGATTGGCACCATCCATAGTATCCTGCAGGAGGAAAACAGGGGGAGACTCATTATCTGGTGGTATGTGTGTATCATACACTCTCCTTATTGAGGTGAACAAATCATTTAAAGTAACTTAGAGTCAAAGATATAAATGTGTCCACCTGATGATTGGTTTTTGCAGCTCAGGCTGAGTGTAGTGCACCATATGCTGGAGAATCCCCCAGAGTGAAATTGGGATGGTCAGAAAGACGAATACGCCGGCTATGAACCAAGCTTTACTGTGAGTGCCAACCTGGGCAGAGAGAGGGGGACATAAATAAACATGAACCCTGAGAGATGTAGTTCTTGAGTATTGGAAGATTCACTTAGTCACTGTGAGGGCCACATTTGCAGTGGTGGACGGTAATCAAGTACATTAACTCAAGTACTACTTAAGTCAAGGATCTGAGTACTTCTTCCACCACTGACACAGACATACAGTAAACGTACCTTGTCTTTCTGCAGCTCCCAGATGCAGAGCGGCAGCACGGCAACCAACAGAAGAGCGTAGAGAACCAGAACCAGCGGGCGAATCCACCTCCTCCATTCTGCAAGCGTACACGGCATTTTGGCGGCTTCACCCTTCAGCGTCGATTACAGGTACATCCTAAACCACAGGCCACACCTGGAGGACAGGGAGACAGAGTGTGAAACAAATCATGTACAAGTTATGACAATTATTTTCTTTTATCTTCTATTTTTTCCTCATTTTTAGAAGGTGCAGTATCTAGAATTGGCCAGACCAGGATGACCAGAGTTGAATTGAATTGTCGAGCAGCTTAGAAACCTGTAGTAGAGTTTGAATGACAATGTAAAACTGACAAAAACAGGCAGAGTAGAAACAGGTTGCTTGAATGATCTAGTCTTTAACACAAAATAACCAAAATATTCTTTGGATTTTACAATAGTTAGCACAAACATACTAACCCGAGGTACAATAAGTAATTTTGCTTTTAATTCTGTCAAAGTCAATCTGAATTTGAGTTTGAATAAGAATAAAACTGGGCTATTACCACCCACTGGTCCACAAAGGTAATGTTTATTATGGACCAAAAGCACATTTATGTTTACATTTGAAATTTTGCACCAAATACAATTCCAGAAATAAATTTTAAAAAAGGAAAAAATCCTCAAAAAAATCCTCAAAATATTTTCAAAGTATAATTCCAGAAATATATTTCTATGGATTTATAATTCATTATATGTAAAATACTACAACATTTTATATGAGAGTGGAAGCTAGCATAACTAGCTAACAGCTGTCTAAATTCAAGTAAAATGAATTCAGTGGAATATATTGTTGTCAGAAACATTTGTACATACATTTGTGTATTTTTAAATATTATTCTATATCCATGACAATTGAATAGTTACTATGCCAAAGTCTACAATAATCAACTAATTATCACACATTTAACTGTTGTGTCTAATGTCTGTGGTAGTAAAAACACATCTTGTCTAATCCTATATTGTATTTTTAATATTATAATTAGCCTATATACAATAAAATACAATAAAACATGAAATTATTCTCTTAATAATTACCATACAGTGCAGTCAGGTCACGATAAACGTATCAATAAACATCACAGACTAAAAATAAATAAAAATAGAGATATTACAGTGCGTTTTTTCAGCCAAAAATATAAAGAATTGACGTTTTTCTATTTGTTAGTTTGAATAAAAACAGCTAAAATATAATGAGATAAATGTTGAATTACAGCAGAGGTTGGGACCGATGAAGATGAAGATGATTTGAAGATGGTTGGCCTGTTTTCGTCCTCGTTCCTGTTTCTGTTACCAGGCAACGCATCTCCTCCTCCGCCCAACCATCTGATCATCGGCCCCCCCTTTGGTGATCGATCACACCGATCAGTTTTTTTTAATCCGTCACCGTCCGATCAGGGCCAAATCAAGTAGCTACAGCCTACAACCAAACCGGACTTGCTTCAGGGTGCAGCAGCAGCGGTCCGGTGTTTGTCCGCCTGTTTCCCCGTGTTGACGCGCTCACGTCATCTCTCTCTCTCTCTCTCTCTCTCTCTCTCTCTCTCTCTCTCTCTCTCTCTCTCTCCATCAGTCACGTGTTCGTAGGAAAAAAGAGTCACGTATTGAATTAACTTTAATCTAATAATGTTTTAATCTACATTTAGGCCATCATACTCAGGCTCAGAAATACCCATTTTTCCCTCATCGTTTTTATCGTTTTTATGTATTCTAATTTTTTCTGTAACTAAACTATAAATACAGCTCTACAACGGTGACGAGTAGTAGTACACATTTACTCACGTATTCTACTAAAATCACAGTTTTCACCATGTCCAGGTACCCCTAAATTTGATCTCAGCACCCCTATAAATAAATAAATAATCTTTGTATTTGTTTGCTTTAATGTACTTAGTTCTGTCATTAATAGGCTATTGTGTTTCCCTATCTCAGGGTCCATATTATTATTATTATACATTATAGTAGACCACTCTACTATGTATTAATATTTCTTGTTGTAATTTACATTATCCAGTGAAATGAGTAGTTTAGCAGAAGGTTTGAACACTTCCACTACATTTATTTAACAGCTTTAGTTACTTTTCAGATGAAGATTTGACACAATGGATAATATAACAAGCTTTTAAAATACAACACAGTGTTAAAAATTAAACCAGTGGTTTCCAACCTTTTTGTCTTTTGACGTCTTACAAGAAGCAGTGTGTAGTCGGCTCACATTTCAGATGTCTATGAGTTGTTAACAGCTCCACCAAATAGTGATTCCCCCCCCCCCCCCCTCTAATCTGCTCACATGGTTTCTTTTCAATAAATGTTCAAATGATGCAATAGTTCAGCAAAAATCAAAGATTAGAGAAAAAGTCCAAAGGATCTGAATACTTTTTCTCCCACTGCACAAAAACCACAATATAAACAAAAATGAGAGAGACAAACACCATATTGTGCGGTCCTTTTGTAATCAGAACCTGAGTTATAGCAAACATATTGTATAAAATCCTCTTGTAGTGGCAATTTATTACAAACCAGAGGAGTAGGCTGTCCAAACAAATGTAATCCAAAGGACAAAGCTCCCAATTAATGGTAAAAAAAAACCCAGTATGGGGCCAAATTACCAGCAAGGCCCTTCACTAGCTGCTGACTAATCTGTTTTTGTACATTTGACTTTTGGATTTTTCGGAGCCACACTTTACCAACAATGCCCTAGGAATACAAAAGTTAAACAGCTATACTTGAACTATAGGCAACAACAACAGCAAAAGATAATCACAACTTGTCAACAGCTTTGGCCCGGACTGTATTGCCATTGTGAGCTTGTTGATATGGTGACAAGGCATTTAGTTCAAAGCATTGCTGTAGAGTGTGTTACAGTGTAGAGAGCTTCAGCTGGAAACCATATGACCGTGTGTGTGTGTGTGTGTGTGTGTGTGTGTGTGTGTGTGTGTGTGTGTGTGTGTTTACAACAGCTCTTAATTGTGGGCAGTGTGCTGGAAAATTAGTAAAAGCAGATTATTGGACTTAGCATTGAAGTGTAAAGTGTCTGCAATTTAGAATGTACACATGTGAAAAAGCAAAACCAATCTTCACGAGAGCTTTGAGAGTACAGTTTTATTGATACAGGCATGAAAAATTAAGAAAAACAACAAAAAACACTAATACTAGTTTTAAGTCATTTACATAAGTCTCATATTTTTTGTTCCACTTGTAGCTGAGGCTCCAAGAACAGAAAAATAATCAGTATGTTCTTCATTCTGTCAGCAGCTTCATATTTATTTTGGCATGTAATACACATTTCAGACACTAGATGGCGCTAGTGAAGCTATAAACTTCAGACTTGTTTTCATTGTAATAGGTTGTGTATTTTACACATAAAATATAATAAATACACACAACTATATACCACTATAAAGTAATTTGTATTTAATAAAAAGACCCATTTAGAACTGAATAAATACACTATGCAAAAGGTAAAAATGAATGATATAGAGGTGTTTATTTGCCATTTTACACACACACACACACACATACAGTACACACACACACACACACACACACACACACACACACACACACACACACACACACACACATACACACACACACACACACACAGTCTCGCTCCATCTTTTTCTGTTCTCTCCCAAACACAACAATGTCTCTTTCAGCGTCCGCGTCAGGCGTCCTTGTTGTTGTTTGAACTGCTGATTGCAGATCTCTCACTTCCCCTCAGTGGTCAGTGTGTTTGTATTGCAGGCTCGTCCCATGGTGGAGAGGCAGCATACTGTTAGAGAGAGAGCCAGAATAACACCAACAACACAGGCAGGACTGGAGAGAGAGAGAGAGAGAGACAGAGAGAGAGAGAGAGAGAGAGTGAGAGAGAGAGGGAGAGAGAGAGACAGAGTTTGATTAAAGGGGTACTCCAGCTATTTAGTAAGGCACTACTATTTAAGGTTTGGAGACTTACAAGAGACAGAAAAAGACATAAAAAGAATGGTCAAAAGACGCCGAGATATCCTATCGTTCAGTCCCTAGTATACCTCGTCCCAAGGTTTGTATAGATAGATAGATAGATAGATAGATAGATAGATAGATAGATAGATAGATAGATAGATAGATAGATAGATAGATAGATAGATAGACACTGTACGCCATAGTTCACATAAGGTGATTCAAAAGCATCATTTTAAACAGTGCCACAGTATTACGTAACCCAAAGTTTGAGTTCTTCTACAGCTTGGATTGACAGCAGAATTAGGAAAATATCTGGGGTTTTTGGTAAGTAGTTGAAGGTACAAGACTGAAAACATAAAACTTCAAGACTCCAATGACAATGTGCATTTTGGGTTAGGGTTACCCCAAAACCAATCATCAAACTTTGAATTCATCAGGTCATTTTTAATTTCTGGGTTACTTTTTTGGTAAATTCATCAACTATGAGACCACATTTGGTTTACTACTGCAACATCGGAGTATTTTGAATTAGTTAAGGACGCCAAAATAACAGACATATATACAGAATAAGGATAAAAACCCCTCCCATTTAGCAACTCTATCTGACCCTCCCTGTCTTGTTAATCCTCATGTCTTTTAAACTCCAGAACTGTAACGGAGACTTGAGGGTATCTAAATTTGTAGCCTGAGCCCAAGCTGAGAAAACCTTGATGACATCACTATGACTCCTTCAGGGTTATTTTCTCAGACTTAAAAAAGCTCCTTCAGAGCCTCAGAGGACACGAGACAACTGTTTGAACGGGTTAACTGACCCTTATATGTAAAGATAGTGGATTGCCCCTTTAACCAAACATGTTACTGCTCACTTCCCGCAAGTATTTTATCATAGGTCACAACCTTTCTATGATTAGATGTCTGGACTGTCCTGTCTACCCTTAAGAGGTCTGTTATCTCAAAACATTTGATAACCTCTTTTCTCTCTGTGTCTCTGTTACATCTGTATCTCATGCCCTCTGACCCCGTGACCTCATTGTGATGTCACACTGACTGGGGGAAAAGCAAAGAGTCTCAGCTCTTCACTGTCCTCAACTTTCACACACTCAACCACAAAGCAAAACTACTGTATTTGTTTCTTTGTTTGTACCTTGAAGCAGTTTTTGAACTTCTTGGAGACGAAGAAGAGGATTATGGGGTTGATGCAGGAGTTGATGGTTGCCATGTTAATGCTGAAGTAGTCAAGCACCAAGAGGAAACTACAACAACAGAAGAACACATAGGTTTAAAAACTCAGGGAAGTACAAAGGGTAAAATGAGATGAATGATCATTCAGATGATGACTGTGAAGAAAGAGAGGAGATGACAACCACAAGTACAAAAAACTATAAGAAGAAAACTGTAAGGCTCGTACCTCAACAATTCGCAGCGGTGTACATCATGGGATTTGTAGGCGGTCCGCTTTAACAGGCGACTCAGATGGAGTGGAAACCAGCACAGAGCAAAGATCAACACCAGGCAGAACACAGCTTTAGCTACTTCTCTACGCTGTGGAGAGAAATTCGCCTCAGAAACATGCTTGTGTAACACTGTTATCATTAATCATGGTCCTCATATCATACTGTATACATGTTTGTGTGTGTACCTGTTTGAGGTGCTCACTCAGTGCGATCCGCAGACTTCCTTTCTGGTGTCTGAGCATCTCACAAGTCATCAGGCCGTAAAAAACAGCAGAACAAACCAGAGGAACGCAGAAGTAGAAGCTAAACAGCCACCAGTCCTTTGCATCCCGGTAAAACTGGAACACAGAGAAACACACTTTCAGAGCATTGTTTAGATTTGGGGTTAATTCATTTAACCAGGAAATGTCTGATTGAGATTAAAATCCGGGGTCAATGTGGATCAGTCAAAACATTTACAGCCAAGTGTGCCTGCCTCCGAGCCTTTTAGAATTACTTTAATTGCATCCAGTGAGACCAGCTTCCGAACATTCAGGTAATTGTGCAACTGATTCCAAGCAGAGGGAGCAACACACTTAAACACTCCTTGTCCCAACTGAGCACAGGCTTTAGGGACAGATAGTAAGAATAAGTTTCCTAGAGAAAACACAATAACTTCCCATACTTTTCTAAAGGCCGATCTGCAGGTAAAATGAAATAAAACCTTATAAATAAGAATATGCCAATGGTTACATCTATGGGTGAGCAAAGCAGATCATCCAACCCAAATATACTAAGTGCAATGGTGAGTAAGGGTATTATAATTTGTAATAAACCTCAGTGATCCTTGGACAGTATCCAGCTCATGTAGGCATTGTGAAGATGAATGCATGCCTATAACATCACCATAGTCCGGCACAGACATAAAGGAGGCAGCAACAAGTTTCCGTTTGGCCTTGAAGAAAAGTGCGAAAATCCAAGTTTTAACAGCTTAACAGCTTCTTGGCACTCAACGACTATTTTGATGTTTTCCAGACAAGATTTTCATCACACCACTGAGACTGCTCTTCGTCAAGGTCTTGAATGACATCCACTTAAACACAGTAGTACAGTACGACATGATCTCAGTGCTGCTTTGTTTGACATACTGTACTGCTGATCAGACTGGAAAACCCTCTCCAACTTACTAAGTATAGGAACTACTTTGTATTGGCTGGTAACTACATGTATGGGTGTATGGACATGACGTGGAGTTCCCCAAGGCTCCAGTCTTGTGCCTCTACTGTTCAACATCTACATTCTTCAGCTCACTCAGATGGTGGAAAACAACCTTTCTAAACCTTCTTCCATAATAGAGAACATTTTAACCATTGGCATATTCTTATTTATAAGGTTATTCTTGGTTTTATTCCATTTTACCCACAGATCGGCCTTTAGAAATGTATGGGAAGTTACTCAATCCAATATAACAGCTCTGCCATTAATTGCACTTTTACAAGCTCATACATTCTCAGTTTTTGTTGACATTGGTGTTGTCTGAAGAGTGATAGCAGGTCAGCTGACCGTGATTGAGATTTGAGTGCCTGGGCTGAGAGCATTTAGCCCAGTCGTGACCTGGAGACATAAACAGGAAATGATGTTTTAAACTATCTGAATTACAGAAGAGACTTCGCCCTGAAACACAACATCAAAAAGTTTGCGGAAATGGGCAAAAGAGTCCAATCTGTTTCCCTGGAGACACTGTCCATCCGTTTAGATGAGTGCAGATCAAGCCCCCCAATGTACCCTCTGCTTAACTTGTTATTACTGAAAGTTGTCTTATGGGAATTAAGTCAGCTTGTAAAACTTTCAAATTTATATCATTCACTTAACTTTTAGAATTAAAATAAAATGCCTTAACATAAACAATGCCAAATTCAAAAGTTAATTTATATATTTATTCAAGGTTGTCATAACAAAAGCTGCACCATAGCAAAGGGGTCATAAAAATGTTGTGTAATGTGATGATGTTATGCAAGGTTAGCGTTAGGGGCTTGCTCTTGGAAAAACAATAACTTTATTTGGTTATACATCTTCTAATAACTGGTTAAAAAAGTACAAATAAATGTCTGAAATTATTACCTAAAGGATAAACAGTTAAATTCTTAAAGTGTTGAAACTTAAAGTAGTGACTGAAATGTTCTGTTTCCACCACTGAATGTGGCAGTAGAAAACTAGACAAACTGAAATACTCACAGCTGAACTCTATGAAGATTAATATTGAACATTATTGAAATAATATCCAATTATTAATACGTAATGTCATGAAATGTCTAGTTGAAAATCTATTCAAATGGATGCATTTAGATCATGTTTGGTAGTGTTGCTGAAGGGGCAGTTGAGTTTATTTGAAAAAGTTGTGGTGGAGCATCTGACTAAAAAAGGTTGTAAATCTCTGTTACAACATGAAGCTGGAGAAAAACTAAACAAAAGTTCCTTGAAACACCATTACTGGTTCTGCAGTGGTCTCATCCTAAAGCCCTTCAGTTCTGTATTAAACCTGTAAGGAGGTTTACAGGAGCTGCCATGGCTTCCACCCACAACTCTGCTCCGTGTACAGAGCCAAGATGTCCATTAACATTAACATTACATAACATATACATGTTGTATACACTCTCCCTTTCCTTTCCTCCTCACATGCAAACACAAACACTTCCAGTCACGTACTGCAAACACAGACACACTCACAGTCATGAAGGGCGTCTGGGGCTGCAGCATGCAGGCCCTTAGGGTGACGTTATTGTAGTTGAAGGTGACTATGCTGAATCCGACGGCCTCGGGCACAGCCAGCACAATGGACAGCAGCCAGATCCCCACGATCTCCACCGCGGTAACCGTGGGAACACCGGTGCCCTGCACTCTTGACCATGATGCCACTGCACGATACCTGAGTATGAGGGTATTGTTTTTAGTTTATTTCATCTTTGGAAATTGTTAGCTGAAGGAATCCTGTCAGTTGTTAAAATGAATACTTCTAGCACTAGCACAATTGTCATAATGACTTAATCATAATTGGTTGCAAATGTACTTATCAACTAATCAGCACACATTGTTTGTGCATATATTAAATAACATATAATATGGGAATTAATCTATTTTGTAGGCAAACAATGTCTTCATTCCCTTCAAAAGGCTCTGTCCTTTTAATTTGTGATTTTACAAAATTGTACATTGTGTTTCATGTTTTTAATGCATGTAAAACACTGAATTTGCCTGAAATGTGCCATACAAAATCAACTAAATAAAAGGGAATAGTAATTACTTGTGTGTGTTACCTGTCCACACTTAGAGCACACAGGTTGAGGACGGTGATGCCGACTGAAGCTTTCTGCAGGAAGGGAAACAGCTTACAGAGGAAGAGGCCGAAGACGTTGTCGGCAAATGGCCACTGCATGGCCAGGAGCTGCACAAACACACACACACATATAAAGCATTATCAGATTAACATACAGCCTACGTGTGTGATATCAGTGCCAGTGTGTGTGTGTGGTGTGTTATCACAGTCATTGGGATATTTTGGTGCTTTTATCAGTGCAACACTCAACCTCCAGAGTGAGACAGACAACACACACAGCCAACATGGGGATGTGCTGTGTACCCATTTCTGCTCCTTTAATCTGTCCATCATAGTCCTATCGCAAGGTTAAACTACTTTCAAATATATAAAAAATGTGCTTTTATAAATTACAGAGACAAACACCATACCCTGGGGCCCTATTGTAGTGGGAAGATGAGTCATAGCAAACATACTGAATACAATCCTCCTGTAGTGGCAGCTTATTTCAATACAAAGTAGTAGGACTTTCTAAAGGTTGAACAAACAAATATATAAACACAACATAATACAACCTGCTAAAGTACCTTGTAGAGGTTGATGGGAATGTCGATGGCGATGTAGATCAGGTCTCCCAGAGCCAGACTGGCTATCAGAGCGTTGGGTCCGTTCCTCATGCTTTTGTTTTGGTAGATAATCCTCAGCAGAGTGGCGTTTCCTATGATCCCCACAGCAAATATCAAACAGGACAGCACCGTGTTGATGTATTTGAAGGATGTATGGATTGATGTGGTCCGCAGGCATTTAGGGAGGCCGACGGGACGCCTAACACCTGCTACGGAGGAATTGGAGGTAGACAACTGCGGTTTTTTATCACGTTTGTGTTTCAACTCAAAGGCATGTTTTGAGTTTCCTGGTCCAGACCCCAGAGAGGACAGAGGTTTGTTCACAGTCTCTTGCACTTCATATGGCTCTTGATCTGAGTTCTGGATTCTATGGTCCATCTCCACTAACAGTGGTGGGACCGTGCTATACAAACCAGGCAGGTCTGACATCATCATCTCTGATAAAGACAGCTCAGATGAGACGTTACCTTGGCAACCAACCGGATTGGAAAACGCCAAACACCAGATGACCAGCACCACAATAAACATGAAGGGAACTCTGGAACCCATTATTAGATCTGGATCCACTGCTCTGACCCCAGAAACAACCCCAGAGACTCCCAAACTGAATCCTGAACCCACTGTGTATCGCGAGCCCACTCTGGAACCTGCTATGCTTCTAGAACCCGGTTTGGAACCTGGTCTGACTGCAGGACATATTCCGGAACCAGTTCTAGAACCTTGTCTGATTCCAGAACCAGTTCTAGAACCTCGTATGATTCCAAAACAAGTTCCAAAATGTGTGAAAAAGCTGTGACTCCAGATTCAGCTTTCAAGTAGGTTCTCGAGGTTGGCGTGAGATGGGACCAGCAGACAGGAGAGAAGGTGTTCCTGGTGTTCTGATGAACCTGGTGAGAAAATCTGGAAAGCAAGATGCAAACAAAGTAAGTGATTGATTAGCAACAGCATGACAGATAGCACTGTTACTAATTATACCATTTTATTTCTTTTTTATGGTTAAAAACTGCAGTTAAAACATTGTGGAAAGTCTGTTTTCTAAATGTGACTACACATGACAGATGATTTGCAGCAGAAACAACTTAAAAGCAAACAGTTGCTTATTTCCATATCCAGCACTTACAGAGCCACATTATCATTCATAAGGAGTCATGTGTCTGTCCACCTGCTCAATCTATAGTTCAATATTGATAGAAATATTGATTATAACAGGTTTAACCAGCAGCTCCCTCAGTTTCATTTCATAAATGGTCTTGTTACAAAATCAAACTTTGGATGGATTGGACTGTAAATCGTTAAATGTTTTTATCTTTTTATCTGTTTATTTTGAAAGAATGTTAGAATCAGTGGGCTCAAGTCCAAGGTACAACCTTTTGTCCACAACTCAAAGATATTCAGTTTACTGTCATAAAGGAGTAAATACACCAGAGAATATCCACATATAAGAAGCTTCAATCAGATAATTATTTCTTAAAGAATGACAACAAATGATTAATCAATTATCAAAATAGTTGGCAACTAATCAACGAATCATTGCAGCAGAACAAAAGCATTTATGGCTTGTCTACATGGAATATTCCTTATTGTAAAAACTAAAAGACATGATAAATTAAACTTCTTGTGAAACGTCACAATCCAACCACATAGTTTAACAGGACAAAACTGACTTAAAGTAAATATTTACAGATATAGATTCTGTACAGTTTTGTTAAATATATATCATTCAAACATAGAGAAACAATTTTTCCGTCTTTTGGAAATAAATTCCTCTTCCTCGAAAAAATAATTTGCATCTGGATGAAATTATTCAAGCAACAAGAGAAAAATGTAAAAGAAATCTCACCTGTTTTTGTCTCTTTATCTCCTTCTGTTGCTTTTAGATAAATGAAAAGCAAGAGAAGTTTTAGCTTCAGTGTGAAAGAGGACGAATAAGAGACGAGTGTGCTCCGTATGGTTGAGACAAAACTAATAAAGTCTGACTTTCTCTCTCTGATAGCCGTGTCTCCCCCTCCTCCTCTCTCTCCTCTTCATTTCCTCTTTCTCCTCCCTCCAATATCATCCCTTTCTCTCATTGGCTGCCTCTTCACACTTTTTTTCCTGTTCTTGTCACCTCCTCTCCTCTCCTTCCTCCCTCCTCCTCTTCAGGTCTTTCAGTAGGTTACAGTGGAACATCTCGTAAACACTGCCATGAAGTGACTCTGAACTTTAACTACGTTTTTCCCACTTAGGAATTAGTTGATAAAAACAATGTTGTGGAAATTGAGGCAGTAAAATTTAATACTGCTTTTGAACGGCAAATTTGACTTTACAGGAGTGTTTGAACTGATGCGATGCCAGACTCCAGATTCAGTTTATTACACCACGAAGTCCTGCTCCCTGTCAGAGTTTATTGTTTATCTCTGAAACCATTTCCTTACTTTCTGATTTAAATGTATTTTAACAGGAGATTTCTTTCTTTCTGTCGGTTTCACACAGTTCCACCATCTAGTTAAAAGTCTCAGCCATCAAAGTGACATTTTTCTAAAACATTTTTATTACATGTCAGGAAGGTTTCCACAATGTTTTTTAATAGCTTTTGTGAAGAAGTCACCCATTTTTACAAGAGTTGTATATGGGAAAGCTAAACTATGACGTCCAACTCCAGATACCCATGAGAGGGTTTGCTGGAAGAACATGAGATGATACTTTGTGATGCCAAAGTTGTAGTTTATAAGAAAAGTGTCTCTCAGGGACAATCATGTCCTTCAAAGTACTTTTGGCAGCTGACAAGAAAGTCATGACATGGAAATGGCTGCAGGCAAACCTACGGACAAAGGACAACTGGGCTGCAATTACCAACGCAATAGACTAAGTGGAGAAATTGACCTCAACCTAAATACTGGAAAACATGTAGAGCACATAATTGATTCATCTTTTTAAGGCATGTTTTCTATAATCCTTTATGATAGTAAACTGAATATTTTTGAATTGTGGACAAACAACATTTGAGGCTGTCATGTTGGCCTTTGGGAAATAGTGATCAACATTTTCACCATTTTCTGACATTTTATAGTCAAAACAAGTAATTTAATCAAGTTTAATCAAGAAATTAATCAACAGATTAATTGATACTGAAAATAATTGTTAGTTGCATAAAACTAGACTAAACCATTGCATAAGTCAAGACCCTATGTTATGTACTTTTTAAATGAACAAATCAATACAATAAAGTTGCAAAAAAAACAAAAAAACAAGTTGGCAGTTTTGTAGACCACATAAAACATTATAAAAACTATGATTTAACGTTTATAGGGGTAAAATATATTTCTTTACAAAGTTATGAATGTTACAATTGAGTTTTATACCTGCAATATCTACTGTTTTGGACACTGGGGCCCAGCTGTCAACACAACACTGACTGAAACAGGAAATTGTCACATTGTTTCTCTGATATATAAAAATATAGATTTTTTTTATCAATAATAAAATGCACTGTTGTTCAATTCTGTTTTGGCTTTGTTTTTGCTCTCTAGCATCTCCTGAGGGAAATATCTGACTCTTTAACTGCTAAATGCTTCACTATGTTCACCAGCTAGTCTACAGCTAACTGTGTCTGTTTGCCATCTGGTGCTAAGCAGGTCGTGTACAGTGTGTTTTTACAGCTTTCTTGCAGCTGGACAGTTAAACAATGAGCTGAAACTCACTATAAAGCTTCGTATAGCCGAGCTGCAGAGTCAAATATTGATTATAGCTGCTTTAAATAATGTTTGGGCATTTGATGAGCTTAGATTTTGTCGTCTACAGTTCTTACGTTCGGTGTCCAAAACGAATTCTTCTCCAATGTACTTTCTTTTTTTTGTTTACCCGAGATGATCCTGGAGCTTTGCACCACAATCTGTGATCAGCTGTGAAGCAGCAGAGGTTTAAACATCTGCCTGTGACACGTAGCCTGTGTTATGTCTGAATGGAAGATGTTTGTGGCAGCAACACATGCTGTTCATGTTGTGTTGTCTTTAAAAAACGTGAGGAAGTTACAACCACACCTACAGATGTTTATCCATTCATCCCCTCTTACATCTAAACATAAAACGTAATCTATCTACAGAGGTGAACAGAGTACACAACTTCACTACTTGAGTAAAAGTACAGATCTGCTCGGTGGGAGTTTCTCCAGTTTGTTCCTTCATTTCTTCATATGGCATGACATAGTACAGGTACGGCAATACGACTAAGACGAACCATACGCAAATCAGCAGAAACAGTTTATTTTCTCAGAATTTTGCAAAAAAAAAAAAAAAAAAATCATCATCAGCTGACGTAAGCTCAAAAGTAGCGAGTAACAAGAGCATCAATAGAAATGTAGTGGAGTAAAAAGTATCTGTCCTTCAAATGTAGTGGAGTGAAAGTAAAGTATCCCCCAAAAATAATACTCAAGTAAAGTACAGATACTCAAAAACTGTACTTAAGTACAGTACTCAAGTAAATTTACTTTGTTACTGTCCACCATTGTCTATCTATCTATCTATCTATCTATCTATCTATCTATCTATCTATCTATCTATCTATCTATCTATCTATCTATCTAGTATCTATCTATCTATCTATCTATCTAGTATCTATCTATCTATCTATCTATCTATCTATCTATCTATCTATCTATCTATCTATCTATCTATCTCTCTCTCTCTCTCTCTATCTCTCTCTCTCTCTCTCTCTCTCTCTCTCTCTGTGTCTATCTATCCATCTATCCTGCTGAGAAGCTCAAGTGGAAGAGCAAGAAGCTGCTTTGACCTTTGACTTTCTCTCAGACTGACTGACTGGTTTAAATGAATTCATGACCTTTGACCCCAGAGTTGAGATTAATTCCATGTTAGAGTTAAATTGGGTCTTAAATAGAAGTCTGTATTTTTTTTTTTTTTTTTTTGCAACATAAATTGAACAACAGTGGAGACATGCGTCTACCAGTATGTTTGTGTGTTGTTTGTTTGTAAGAGAGCACGCAGAGATAAACAGCTGCAGGCTCTACGTGACTTCAACCATGCAGGCAGATAATGGGCTCTGTCCAAGACACACACACACACACACACACACACACACACACACACACACATCCCGATCGTCACAGTTTAGAAGCTTTGCACAACACAGTAGATAGCAAATATTCCATCTGGATGAATTGCAAGAGAAAGAAGTCCTCCTGGTTTTCAGTTAAATGAAAAAGTACTGTAGTGAAGTACAATTTTGAGGTACTTGTACTTTCCTTGAGTATTTCCATTTGATGTTACTTTCAACTTCCACTCCACTACATTTCAGAGCGACTGCAGTGATGTGTTCTCCAAAGACTAATAACCGGTATCATGTTTTCAGTCTCAGCACGAGTAGTTCTGTGTAATGCTAGAACATGGTTCAGTTCAAAGTGCTTCGTTAGCTTGTTGTGCTACAGATCAAACTTCATTGTAGGTTTGGCTCTGTACATGATATTCATGGACAATAATACATTATTTATATTTAGAAAACCTTTTGACATGCAACTGTTTCCAGCAAACTGCTATTGTACCACCAACTGCCCATAGATGTGTTTAATGATGTTAACTCAATGAGCTAAAGATATATTTATTTGTGCTTCTTTAGAAAAAGTGTGCAGTTTTCCCATTAACTTACAACGCAATACAATGATTGTTAGTTGGTTTTTGGAAGCACCATCTAGTGGCCGTTAGAGGAACTGCAGCGTGTGATACTTTTGCACACAAATTGATTGGACTGTTACTATTAAAGATATATGAATGATTAAGTTAGTGCTGCTATTAAATACACCAGCTGCCTATAGATGTGTTCAATGTGCATCCCAGCTTCACCATCACTAAGAAACACTTTTAATAAAGTTAAATCAATGAGCTAAACTTTATGGGTGAAAAATATATTTACTTTGTGCTTTTTTGTATTGATTTGCAGTTTTCCCATTCACTTACAATGCAATACAATGATTGTTTGTTGGTTTTTTGGAAGCACCATCTAGTGGCCGTTAGAGGAACTGCAGCATTTGATACACAAATTGATATCACTCTTGCTATTAAAGATATATGAATGATTAAGTTAGTGCGGCTATTAAATACAAATCCTGAAGTGCTCCATTACAACCCCCAAATCTGAGAACACAACTGAATCTCAACTAATACACTACTTACACACACTTTCACCCTACATGCAGTCATTTTTCCCATCGTTAATATAAAAATATTGAAGCAATTACATATGGGTGTAATTAAGTGGATAGTTACAAATTCATTAAACCAATAATAAAAAAGTTGCTGCTGTAGTTTTGTTGTGGACTTGTAGCAGTAAAAGTTCTGGTTTTAGTTGAAGCAATAATAGAAGAAAAGAGAAAAGTTTATTGCAGAGAAGAAAGGAATTTATTTTACTTTAAGATCTGAAGCAGAAACATGACATTTTGATGACCTCTTGCTATGTAACACATGACGAGTTTATCAGACCACCAGCAGTTTGCAATTAAGTCGTTGTTATTAGTCTCCACTTGTGCAAGCGCCATAAAAGCAGAGTTTAAGTCTCACTCCTCTCTACAGAAACAGTGCCGCTTAATGGACAAATCACACTTGAAGCTAATTAGAATGAGAGGAACAAACAAGCCGAAATCTCAAAGAGTCTAAAATTTCACAGAGAATTAAAACCAGATACTCGGTGAACATGTAACACAGACGGACAGGAAACAGCCTCTCAGCTGCTGTTGATTTCCACCATGAACGTGAAACTTTATTAGAAATTCTCTTTGAAGAAAAGAATCACATCCACATCCACACTGACCGAGTTTCCATCCCAGCTGTAGTGAGATGAAAACGTTTCTTTTCAACAACTGTGAGTTTGTACAAGATGCTGATTTATATGAAAACCTTACCAAGAAAACCTTTATATTTCTCATGCAGATGCTTTGTAAAGGTTTTTTAATATAGAACTTGACCTGTACCATATTGTTGTTGGATTACTGCTATCATTTACTTTTTATGTTTCTGATTTTAGTAAATTTGCCCTCCTTTAAACATGAATTCTTCTATCTGGACCAATTCATTGTTTTATTGTTGTTACTGTATATTTTTCTTCTATTATTTGATCTATTATCAACTATGTATGATTATTAGTGTCTCAGCTGCTTCTGTCTCTTCGTGTAACCCCAGACTGACTCCATGATATTGAGATCAGGAGGCCAAAACCATCTGTTGCAGCACTCCTTGTTTTTCTTGTTGCTGAAGATACTTCCTTATAACTCTGACTGACTGGATGTTTGGGGTCGTTGTCACAACACAGAATTAATGTGGGACAGATCAAACGCCTCTCCGATGGCATTGCATAGAATGGATGAGAACCTAAACATTTAACGTGATTGATAGTGAGACAGCATACTTTATTTATCCCCAAGGGAGAATTTCTGTGTTACAGCTGCTGACAGATAAAAGACGATTGAGAAATTAATGATGGAGAAACACACGCACACACAAACACACACACACACACGATGCAGTGTGTGTGTCAGAGTCCTGTACAGGTTCCATTTTTTAAACCTGCATCCGCCCCAAACCTGCTGTGCTTCAAACCGCATCTGACCTGTCAATAATTAAATTCCTTACCCAATCCAACCCACTTTAAATAGAACCGAAATTTGACCCACCCCCCCAATTAAAAACAGTCTTCACTACATCTGATACATAAAAAAAGAAAATACACACTTGCTTTTCATTTTCTAGATTTTCTCAACTCCTTAGGATCCATTTATTGCAGTGTAAGTAAGCGGATATGATTTAAAAAAAGAAAAGAAAGCAGAGTTCTGGGAGGACACATGCACGAATAATAAACTACGTGATTTAAAAAAAGGCTTTTATCAACTTTAATTAAGAGCATATTGTTGTAGATGTATTACTAAATATATATATATATATATATATATATATATATATATATATATATATATATATATATATATATATATATATATATATGATGTTTGCAAAAATTATGTTTTAAAAATAGGTTAAGCGTTGCACTCTAGCAAATTACACAGCAGGTTATTTTTCACCCATTTCATCAAAATGTGGTGTGTGTGTGTGTGTGTGTGTGTGTGTGTGTGTGTGTGTGTGTGTGTGTGTGTGTGTGTGTGCGTGCGTGCGTGTGTGTGTATATATAAATTGTCTTATAAACATGAAGTAATTTAATTATTGAGTATCGCTGTTTGTTAAAAAATAGTGTCACTCCTGGCCTTCCATACAGCGGGCTCTGTTGCCATGGCGACGGCGTAACTTTGGTTGCTTGCAGCAGTGGAAAGAAACTTTTTTATCTCCGGTAAGTCGATATTTCTGTTACTTTTAGTGTATTTTACTCTTTATACAGAAGGTAGCATGAGTCATGTGGGTAAGTATGTTTGTTAAATACCAGTTTTCTTAAAAAATAATGTTTTTAAACTGAATCTGAAACGGTGAGCTCTTTGTATAGCGGTGATTTAGGTGCAAACTTTCCCCCCAAATGACTCATTTTAGGTTTATTAATCAGCTGTTTTTCAACCCAGAGAAAGATTATGACTATGTAACACGTGCATTAATAACATATTCACTGGCGGATCTATTAAGGTCCATTATCAGCTTTTCCTGGAGCTTTCAGCCTTATTACGAAGTCTTCATTAGACTCAGTATATTATTACTGTCTAATTTTTTTTTTTTTTTATAAAGTGTTAGTAGAAATGATCACCCAAAGACTTTTTTAGCCACCAAGTTTTACACTTATTTTTGGGAGTTATGGTCAATATAGGCCTAATTTAAATGAAAGTATAGCTAATTTTTGAGTAAAACCCCCAGAAATGATGAATTATTTTAACTATATTTAAGCTAAGAAGAAAATATGTCGACACAGTATAGAAACATCCGTGTGATTTAAAGGCGTTTAGATGAAATAAATCCATATTTCTGATAACCCTAACCCTAAGACATTTGGAAAAGGGTCAAATTTAAGCTGAGCACAACAGCAGGGTTAAAAGTTAAACATGAAGATTAATTACTGAACTTGGAAATAAGTTAGTAGCTTCAATCCAATCCACTTTTTGCAGCCAGATATTTAAGACTACAGAGTAACAATAGAGGCTATTAGACATGAACTTTAACTGTAGTGGTTTAGTTTATTACTGTCACACTCACTTACATTTTTATTTTATTTCATTTAACAGAAAATCACGGATCACCTCACTGGAGCAGAAGGTTTGTTTAAGCAGCAAATAGTAAAGACACAGTGATGAAACATAAAATAATAAAGCATTTTTAACCATATATCAACTAATCGACTAACATTTGCAACTCTAAATGAGCCTCCAGATGATGTTTGTTGAGTGTAACTTCTCTGATACAGATCATTTGTCCTCTGTCTCTTTCAGGTTGACTGACAGGTTGAAGATGAACGCTGCGGTGACACGGCGGCACACCGGGTCGTTTCTACCGGATATTACCAGCAAGAAACGGAGGATAGGTGCTCAACACAGGTAGATAAATGCTGCGAAGTAAAAAAGAAACACTAGAAATTAAAATTTATCCTACTGATGAGTTCCATAAATGTTTGTGTGTTTCTGTTTCATCGGCAGGACAAAGCAGGAGTCTCTACCAACTGGATCTGTGCTGAATAAACCAACACAAATCCTCTCCAGGGAAGATATTGCACTGTGAGTTAAAGAGACAGGCACTAAAACGGCTTGTTTCAGACAGAGGCTGAACTGAGCGGCTGCATGAAGGACCAGTATGAGATAGATAAGGAGTTTTTAACTGGAAATCATGCAGAGATGTTCCAGTAGAGACAGCTGGAAATGTTCATGATACATCCTCTTTAATATATAATGCCTTCTTACCTTCAAGCAGATCCACTATGTCATAAATTATTAATACTAATATGTTCACCAAGGGTCTAATAATCATAAATAGTCTATATATTTAATAGTCAAGGCAGCACAACTCCCCTAAAGGAGCAATGGTTGTTAAAGGATTAAATGAATACTTCAGTCAATGTTAGAAGTATGAAACCATTTACTGAGCAGGAAGCTTTATTACTGCAGCTGTAGGATCAGGAAGGTTAGAGCGCCCTCCTCTGCTAAACACAGTAATAACTTGCTGAGCACAGAGATCCTGACCCTCACTGTCACATCATATTCATCTACAGTGATCATTTAAACACTGCTTTTGTCCGTCTCCCGTCTCTCTGCAGGGTCAGAAACAGTCTGAAGCAGAACATCTGTGTGAAGCTGCTTCAGGAAGGTTTTCCCAGGTATCTCATGAATGTTCGCTGTCGGTTTAAACTATTTATTCTTTATGAAGTGGCTTTTTTAAAAATTTAAAACCAAAGAGCTATTGTGCAAAGTTAACCTTGACCCCATCTGTTTTAACTGTTCCTTCTTTCCTCCCTTCCTTCCTTCCTTCCTTCCGTCTGTCCTTCCTCTCTCCTTCATTCTTTCTTTCCTTCCTCTCTCTTTCCTCCCTTCCTTCTTTCCTTCCTCCATCCCCTTTTCTTCCTTCCTTCTGTCCTTCCTTCCTACCTTCCTACCTTCCTTCCTTCCTCCCTCCTTTCCTTCCTTCTTCTTTCCTTCTGTCCTTCCTTCCTACCTTCCTTCCCTCCTTCCTTCCTTTCCTTCCTCCCTTTCCTTCCTCCCTCCCTCCCTCCTTCTCTCTTTCTTTCCTTCCTCCCTCCTTCCTTCTTCCTTTCTTCCTTCCCTTCCTTCCTCCCTTCCTTCTTTTCTTTCCTCCCTTCCTTCCTCCTTCCTTTCCTTCCTTCTTCCTCCCTTCCCCCCCCCCCTTTCTCCCTTCCTCCCTTCCTCCCTTCCTTCCTTGACTCGAGGACACCATGTTTAGTTGTGACTCTGGAAACAGAAAGCAGCCCAGTTCTAGATCGTAGCAGCAGGTATGAAATCTTTATATTTTGACTGTAATCTACTCAGTTTCTCTCTCTCACAGGTCGTTCTCCGAGTTGTTCTTTCTGCTGCGCGTCAATCAGGATCAGAGGACGGCAGCTGAACCAGGCTCTGAGGTTTTGTCACAGATTCCTTTAGAGGACCAACAAGACAAACTGGAGACCTTGAAGCTTCACCTGAGCCTGGCCGAGAAGGCTGAAAGGACCGGTACTCGAACAAACGTGATAAAACACAGAGTATGTTGAATGAAATGGGTAGTTTCTGATACATAAAGATGTGTGTCTCTGTGTGTGTGTGTGTGTGTGTGTGTGTGTGTGTGTGTGGTTGCAGGTTCCTGGTCGACGGTGAACGAGCAGCGTCTGTTTTTGGGTCGGTACTTCTCGGCTCCGGAGGATTTCTGGCTCAGTTTGCATTTCCTCCTCAGCTGCATCAACAAAGAGCGAGGGAGCCGCTCCAGACCGGCCACCGAGGCCCGAGCCTGCTTGGCCGAAGTCTACCTTCAGCAAGGTGGACACAAACACACACACACACACACACACATACACACACTCACTCACTCACTATATATTTTCATTATTGATTCATCTTTAGATCATTTTCTCAATTAAATGATTAGCTATTCTCTCTCATTAAAATGTCCGAAAATAGTGAAAAATGTTGATTATGGTTCCCCAAAGTCCAAAACGACGTCTTCAAATGTCTTGTTTTGTCCACAATCCAAAAAATATTCAAGTTACTGTCAAAGAAAACTAAGGAAACCAGAAAATATTCAACATTTAAGAAGTTGGAATTGGAGAATTTGGACATATTTTCTTGGAAAATTGGCTTAATTTCTTTAATAGTTGGCATGTAATCGAATAATCGGCGTATACATAATTAGATATGAAATATGAATGTCTTTATGAGGTGTTTTTCCACTTCAAGTCTCCAGTACGGCTTCATAGTGTAGATATTTCGAAGTCTCTGAACTCTAATGGAGGGATGAAGCAACAGGTCACACCAACATCTCTCATCGATGTCCAGTTGGGTTGAGATCTGTCTCCAGAAGATGAACCATACAGTTAATTCTCGATGATCTCTCGTGTCACGCTCCTCCTGCAGGCGAGCTGGAGGAGGCGAGGAAGCAGGCGGAGATTTGCCTCAAGATGTCGGAGGATGGCGGCTGGCTGGATTTGTCCGGTCGGCCCCTGAAGCTCCGGGCTCGCCAGGTGCTGTGGAGGATCTTCAACCGACTGGCTGACGCTCCGCTGGCCGACGGAGACTACGGCAAGGCCCTGAAGCTGCTCCACCAGGGCTACAGCATGGCCACCCACTGTATGTAGACTCAGAGGAGAGACTTAACTTAACATCCACATTAAAATAAGACAGAAAAGACTGAATGTGATCTAGATTCTCAGCTGTTTACTGATCTGGTGTCTGATGTTCCAGCTGAAGACAAACAGATCGTAGGAGAAGGCGCCTATCGACTCGGACTGACCTATCAGAGTACAGGAGACCACAACACGGCCAAACAGGTACCTGAGTCCACGTGTTTGATGTGTGAGTGTAAATATTTCACTTTAGCTTCTTGTTTGGGTTCATTTTTAAAAGACCAAAACCAATAATATGTTGAAGAGGAAAACAGGAAAACTCTAAATTGTGGGACTATTTTCAGCAGCGGATGAATCCAGATTTGGTGTTTTTATCAATCAAGCTTCAAACTTTATTGATATAAAACCTTTCATACAGGTTACAAGCTGATAGTAAGACAGAGAAAGTGACAACATAAAGAATAGGGTTAAAAATTACAAAGAAAAAACTAAGAAAATGAGACCAATGCACATGAGGAGAGAAAATAAGGATGATAAAAATGTAAAAATAAATAAATAAATGTATAAATAAAGTGAAATAAATAAGAAAAATAAATAAAAATAAGAGACAATGAGAGAAAGAGTGAAAGTAAAAAAACAAAAAAATTAAAATTAAATAAAAACTAGGTTAAAGAAAGGAAAGTGGGTCAAAATAAATGACAGTAGTGAAGGACTGTGTGTGTTTTTTAAATAGTTTTTAGACATTAATGGAGGAATAAGATTCATCAGCCTTTGAATAAACACACACAGTATTTATAAGTAGATGAATTCATTGTTGGTTTTGTGTCCAGTTCTTCAACACCTGCATGCAGATTTGCGGCACGCTTGAGGATCCGAAGGGGCTGGGAAAAGCCTACAAGGCGATGGCCAAGTCTACAGAGAGGTACACACACACACACACACACACACACACACACACACACACACACACATACACACACACAAACGTATCAGTTCCTCAGTGTGAGTAATGTTTATTTGTGTGTGTGTGTGTGTGTGTGTGTGTCTCAGTGAGGGAAACATAGATGAGACGATCCGGTGTTTGGAGAAGTTAGCCGACGTCACCCGTAGCAACGGATTACAACGCGACCTGACAGACGCCTGCTTGTATCTGGGCGACATCTACTACAGCAGTGTATGACACACACACACACACACACACGCACACACACACACACACACACAAGATAAGCAGGCGGGGAGTTCTGATCCTCTGAAATGAGGCCAACGTGGAAGTAACTTAGAGCTGCATTCTATCAAAAGGCCACCAGGGGGCGACCGTCTCTATACAAGTCAATGGAGAATTCACCAACTTCTCACTTGATTTCTAACCTCAGTAAACGTTTTCAAAATGTGTTTATGGTCTCAATCGCTAGTTTAAAGCCTTCTTCAATGCAGTATGATGTTCATTTGGGACATTTTGGCCTCCCTGACTTTATATGTGACGATAAAGCAGGGTATGCATTAGGGCGTGGCTACGTCCTGATTGACAGGTTGATTGACCAATGTCCTCGAGATCCAGCCCTCGCAACCATAGCAACCTCCCCGCTCCACCCATCTCTCCGCCTCATGCCCATATATGTAGAATCCGTCTTTTTATTTTTCCCAGCATGCACCTGAGATTTTCAAAATGGCGCTGCCCAGATTTGAAACTATTGGCTTCCGAGCAGCAGTCCACAAACCAATGTGTGACGTCATGGATGTTACGTCCATTTCTTTTATACAGTCTATGTAGATAAGCCACAGTTATTTAATTAATAATAAGTCAAGTTAAAAGTCCTTAAATTAGTCTTTCTATTGATGCTCTTTCTATTTTTATTGTCCACAAATTTCAACTGACGGCCTGTTGCCTTAGAATATAAATAAATTCACATTAGATTTCCCAAACAGATAAATTCTTGTTGTCTTCTCTCGTCTCACTCTGTAGAATCAGTTTGAGAACGCCTGTCAGTATTACCTGCAGGGTTACGAAGTGGCCTGTGACCTCGGAGACGTCGCTCTGCTGCAGAAAGCTCAGGTACGATCATCACCAACTACAACCATCACTGTGTTTACTTCATGTATAAGTGTTAACAGCTGCTCTCCGTCAGGTGTTGGCGGCCGGCGCTCGAGCTCAGTCGCTCATCGGGCAGTACAGCGCTGATGTGGAGTCGGCCACGCCCACCGCTCTGAGACGACTGCTGGCCTGGAAGGAGACGAGAGGAAGTCGAGACGCTGCGGATAACACGGCTGCTGCTGCTGCTGCTCTAATGTAGGAAAACACCTTCATCGTTGGCGCTGACGAACATTTTACAGCCGAGAAACATTTTTCAGCATAAACATAAAAAGTCAATAAAGTCCAGAGAATCTTATCACAGCTGTTTGACATGTTAAACTATTATAAACTGTAATATCTGTGTGATATAATCAGATTTCCTTATAAAAAGTCAGAAATTAGCAACTTTAGAGGAGCTTCAATCAGAGCAGAGCTGATAATAAAAACCATGATGATGAAAATGAGTTGATATGTTCGAGTGTTTGTTTTGTTCGGGAGAGAAATGAGAAGCAAATAGAAACAGTTTGAAGTCAATTCTTTTGGAAAGCAGCATGTACACTTCTATAGGTCGTTCTGCAGTACATCACTACGGTCACTAGATGGCAGAAACGTAACTATAGGTTGTATAGAACACATTTTCAGACTTATACTGTCTTTAATTTGAGCTATTTTAATTATTTACTTCATGTTTGATTTCCTTATTCACATGAAAAAAATGAAACAGGTAAGTGTTTTATAATTATTATTATTATTATGATTATTTCTAAATTATATACTATCTTTAATATTAGTTAAGATAAGATAAAATAATCCTTTATTAGTCTCATGGATAAATTTACATTATTGCAGCAAAGTGGATAGAAAAAATAGAAGAGCATTAAAAAAAAAGAATAAATAATAATAAATAATAAAGCAATAAAAACAAAATAGTAATAATAGTAAAAAAAAAAGTAACATTATGTACAAAGGTTTGATGTTATTATTGCACATATTTTAAAGTGAAATAAAAAATATTGCACAGTTGAACTGAAAGTAATAATATTCATGAAATACAAATAAATGAAAATGTTCATATTTGGTAAATAAAATGTATGAAAAGCTAATAACTTTAACTGTGTGTAATGACAGAACTACCCAAAGTACATTAAACCTGTTAAAATAAAACCATTTGAACCTGCAGCATAGTAATAAGTGTCCCATCTCTAATAGACGGGCACACAAAATAATTAAAGTTGCATAAAATACTTTTTAGGGGGGGAAAACAACATAATAACGTATTTATTTTAGTGTTGCTTGAGTTACACCACATCATTGCCCCATAAAACACATCTACATTACAATACGGTAATTTGACGGAGAAGGAAAAAAAAGCTGCTGCGCCTCTCTTGCAGTCTTTACGGTATCGTTGTGAGCCATGTGTCCGGAAAAAAAGCTCCGATGGTTTGTTGAGCTTCTGGTTTCCTGACAGAAATCCTCCTCCAGCACGCAGAGAGAGGGAGAGGAGAGAAGAGAAGAGGAGAGGAGTTGTAAGAAACTTTGTATCCCGGCTGGTGAGACGGAGGAGGAGCCGGCGGGAGTTGATCCAGAAGAGACCCGGAGCCTGAAACATGGGCCTCCTGTTGAGGCTCCGTAAGGAATGGTTCATCATCGGGATCGTGCTGGTCATCTTATCCGCCAAGCTGCAGCCAAGCGTCGGCGTCAAAGGAGGTGAGGATACTTTATATTCACGTTAGAAACAACCTGCGACATTGTGCTGATGTTATAATAAACGCAGTCAAAGCGAAACATCGGAGGAATAAATAGAAAATAATGCAGAAGTCTACTTTATTTTGGAGGGGTGGCAAAGTTTCACCTCTTTATTTTGTACTGTTGGAGCCAATTAAGAGTTAAAATTACAAGTTTAAACCAATTAAAATAGTCTTAATTGGTTTATTTAACTATAAGGTGTTTTATTTGTTATAATTAAGTACTTTTAGACGTTTGGTTTTTTTGGTTTTAGCGTTTTGCGAAAGTGTTTTGAAATGACAAGATATGGTAATAAAAAGTGTTTTCTATATATTTCTGTTTATTTGTGAAGTGTTTTGTGCGTTTTATTGATGCCGAAGTGAAGTTTTAATGTTGGTGGTTGTGTTAATGTAAAGATTGGTGGTTTAGTTCACGCGCGCGCTCGTTTAAAAGTGACGATAATGTTAATTTAAGGGTTTTTTAAATGGAGTTTGGTTTATTCGTCGCATAGGAGAGAAAGTAGGAGGTGATATATTTGTGTGTGTGTGTGTGTGTGTGTGTGTGTGTGTGTGTGTGTGTGTGTTTGCCCTCCCTCACCTGGCTCTGCAGTGACACGTTGCATTCAGCACACACACGGACATTTACTGACTCACTTTAGCTTTTAAACACTCACCCAAAAAAAACAGCTTTTTACCAACTGGGAAAAAAATTAATTAGATAAACAGTTAGAGATTTGTCCCTAAAGTACCTTAAAACAAACACACACAAACACACACACACACACACACACACACACACACACACACACGATGTCACTTCATATTTATTCAGGTGTGTCTTCAGGTCTTGTAAAATCAAAAAGCGCTGATTTGGTTTTCCTCCAATCAGAGACTTTATAATATCAACTTTTCTATTACTACTACTACTACTACTGTTTGATTCAAATATTTCTTTTATATTTCTTCTTTTTTAATTATTTTAGTCTCAAATTTTTATTTTTTTCTTTTCCCTCAAAATATCCTGACTTTTTTTTTTGGTAAATTTTTTTGACTTTTTTCGCAAAATATTTTTTGGGTGAAATCGGTAAATTATTCCGACTTCCAAATACTACATTTTCAAGTTTGGTTTGTAAAATATTACAAATTTATTCTAAAATAAAACACATTATTTTTCCAGCATATTTTTTAGTCTTATCATCGTATCAACATATTCTGATGTTTAGTTTTTTTGATTAAGTATATTTTTCTCTTTTTTTGGTAAATTTTGTATATTTTCCTTTAAATATATATATATATATATATGTGTATATATATATATGTATATGTATATATAGTCTTTATACTCAGCAATTCACTTTTTTTTCTAGGAATGTTTTTTTTTTTCTCTTTTCCCTCAAAATATCCTGACTTTTATTTTGTAAATTTTTGACTTTTTTTCTGAAAATATTTTTTGGGTGAAATCGGTAAATTATTCCGACTTCATACTCAAAATACTTTTTTTCTCTCATAATATAAAACTTTATCATTTATTCTTGAATCACTCTTTAAAAACGTTTTTCTTTCAATATTACAACTTTTTGATCAAAATATCCTGACTTGTTTTGTAATTTTTTTTATTTTATTCTGAAAATATTATGACTTTTTTTTTCATGTAATTTCTGCTTCAGTGTTAAAATATTCTGGTTTTTACTCCAAACATCAACATTTTGTTTCTCATATTAAACTTTTTCTCTCCTGTCACTAATGTTAAATATAAAATGTTTTTTTATGTAATTTTAGTAACACTATAATACTGAAAAAATTGCCCCAAAACCTCAAATAACAAATAAAAAAGTGAAATAAATTAAAATAAATGTAACTTTTATTTCACATTGCGCTCAGTCATTAATATCCAGCCTTAAATCTTTCATACGTTAAATGTGAAACTGGTATTACATTGTATTAAAATGTCTTTTAAAAGTCTTAAATGTAACTTGCTGATCTTTAATTTATTCATATTTAAGCTGCGACCTGCGACCCATCAGAAACGGCCACACTTCATTCAGGACCACAGGTTGAGAAACCCTGATATGAGTGACAGCAGTCGTAAAGATTAAAAAACACTTTATCTCGGTTGTAATCTCATTTAAAACACGTTTACATGATAAGAGTAAAACCTGTGAGGCGTTCAGGGACCGCGGTTATCCCGTAGATAAGATAAGCTCCTGTGCTGCTACTGTGTTGCCTTCAGGTGCGGCTCGTAAACGCCTCAATCAAAGAGCCGCCGAACAGCGTCGATCCTACAAGACAAACAAAGACAGAAACTAATGAAACATTTAGTTATTGATTAAAAAGGTGATTATTATAACTTCTTAGAGTCTTTGTCGACATCTTTAAATGTTTTCACCTGTTTACAATAAAGTATTAAAATCTTATAATATTACAACTTTTTTTTGACTATATACTAAAAATATCAACATTTTTTTCTTGTAATGTAACTTTTTCTCAGAATATTTTTTCCGTGAATACTACATTTTCAAGTTTTCTTAAAATATTACAAATTTATTCTTTTTTATCCCAACATTATTTGACTTTAGTCTTTAAATCTTATCATCTTTTACTCATATCAACTTGTAGATTTGCCTCCAAATATTATGTCTTTATATTCAACAATTCACTTTTTCTAGTGATGTTACAATTAGCCAAAAAAAGGCCAATTTTTTTTTTCAACTTTACTCAAAATAAGTTTTTTCTTGAAGTGCAACTTTTTTAAAAATTTAAAAATTTCAACCTTTTTTAATTAAATTAATTTTTAATTATTATTATTTATTTTTTATTTTCTATTATTATTGTTTACAGTCTGAGAGTGAAGCAGCAGGTTCAGTTGATCTGCTGCCCTCATCTTGTATTATGGTGTAATTGATGATGATGATGATGATGATGATGATGATGACTGTCACCATGGTAACCACATTAAATGAATCCCTCAGGTCCGCTGAAGCCGGAGATTACGATCGCCTACGTTGCTGTTTCACTCATCTTCTTCAACAGCGGCCTCTCGCTCAAAACAGAGGTAAGAAAAGATTCTCTTTCTTTCCTTCTCTCCTCCAACTTCTTGCTCTCCCCTTCTCTTTCTCTTTTTCTTGTTTGTTTGTTTCTTCTTCCTAGGTAAATAAAATATTTAGTCTCTATTATTTTGTGGTTACGCCATTTGACATTTTCAGGAACATTCATTCTTATTTTTAATTCTAGTCTTTGTTTCTCTGCAGGAGTTAACGAGCGCTCTGCTTCACGTCCGTCTTCATCTCTTCGTTCAGTCGTTCACGTTGATTTTCTTCCCGCTCGCCGTCTGGCTGCTGCTCAGAGTTCTAGCGCTGACCGCCATCGACCAATGGCTGCTCAGAGGGTAGGAAGTGTGTGTGTGTGTGTCTGTGTGTGTGTGTGTGTGTGTGTTTCTATCCTGGTGAGGACCGAAACCTGAAATATTATTAACCCGTGGGGACAGCCTCCTGATAGGCCTGGTCCCCACAGGGTTGGTTTTCCTGACCGTGTGTGAACTGCAGTGTGGGGACCTTTTCCTGACAAAGTGTGTAAGCGTGTATATTAGCATGTTAGCTTCGTATTAGCATATTAGCTTAGCGATTAGCCCCCTGGGTTTCAATCCAACATTTGTTCAAATACTGAATATGAATTGTACTGTGGTCAACAGTGATGTCAATTGTATGCTAATAGACGTTAGCATTACGGGTCCCAACGAGGGAGGCAATATTCAGGTTTCAGATTTTTGATATTTCAAGTAATTTTTTTGTTCAAACAGAATTATGATGAATTTAGGAGTTAAAATTATGTCTCTAGACTCTTTAGAAAGGGTGGACCCTACAGGACACCACCCAGTCAGGGGTCCCCACAAGGTAGTAAAAACAGGTATGTGTGTGTGAGTCTGTGTGTGTGTGTGTGTGTGTGTGTGTGTGTGTGTGTGTGAGAGAGAGAGTCTGTGTGTGTGTGTGTGTGTTAATATATGTGTGTGAGTCTGTGTGTGTGTGTGTGTGTGTTAGAGAGTCTGTGTGTGTGTGTGTGTTAATATATGTGTGTGTGTGTGAAAGACGTCCTTCATTCAGTTCCCAGCTCGACTGTAACGGCCGAGTTATGAATACATACAAAGACTCATATTCACTGCTGCTACAGGCGATGCTGTGTGTGTGTGTGTGTGTGTGTGTGTGTGTGTGTGTGTGTGTGTGTGTGTGTGTGTCTTCCTGTTGCGTAACATCAGTTTCTCCTTAAATTTAAAACTATAACTGAATTCTCTGATAACTTCGGGTTAAAGGAAAAATCGGGAATATTCATCGTCGTCTGTCCTTCCTGTTTTTGTTGTGGTTGCCTAGGTTACAGACGGTGGGATGCATGCCGCCTCCAGTCTCCTCCGCTGTCATTCTCACCAAGGCTGTCGGAGGCAACGAGGGTGACACACACACATACACACATAGACACACACACAGAGTAACACACACACACACACACACACACACACACATTGAGACACACACACACACACACACACACACACACACACAGTTCAAAGTTGACTGACAGGCTGATAATAAAGAAATCCTTAAAGGTGTATTGTTGCCATGGTAACCGAGCACATGTATGAACTGTAATGTACTTTGTTGCTTTTTTTTTCTTTTTTAAGGCTGCTGCCATTTTCAACTCAGCGTTCGGAAGCTTCCTGGTAAGACTCAAGTTTAGACTCAGGAATGTTTATTAATATTTATGGCAAGATGAGGAATTTAAAAATCTGTTAAATAAAACTAGTTATAAAAGCAGCATCAGGTTTGTTAAAATGTACATTTAGTATTTTTGTTGGTTTTATATGATTTCAGACTGAATGCTCCTGAAAATGTCACATGGTGTAACCACAAAAGAATGATAAATATTAAATATTTTATCCACCTAGAAAGAAAGAAAGAAAGAAAGATAA
>JAJDFG010000172.1:157500-450000 GCA_021039105.1 Scomber colias
CATGTTATATTTTTATATGGAGCACCCCCCCCACACCCCTTCCCGAAAATGAATCCTGCAAAAAGGAAGGACGGCTGTTTTTAAACTGAGGAAGTGTTTGATTTGTAAAACAGCACCTGCCAGCAGGAATGGGACGGGTGGAGTTATTGGGACCATTGTTTTTTGGATCTTTTTTTTTTTTTTTTTTACTTTTCTTGCTATTTTCTACTTTTTTCAACTCAGTTTTTTTCCTCTCTTTCACTGCCAGGACGATTGTGGACGTTTGTTACATTAATGTTCTCGATAGACCAAACTAATGCTGGATTACGTGACATTTAATACACAAGATAACAAGGACAACAATGTCTGTTTTTTTATTTGTATTTTTTATTTTGACACTTTTTGAAATAACTTCTTTTTTTTTTTTTTTTTGAAATGATTGTTTATGGGAGTGACGTTTAGTTAATGAATGATTTATCCAAAAAATGAAGGTAAAACATGAATACTGGAACTAAGGGTTAAGATATCATCTTTACTGAATGTTAATATCACTTCATCAGTTTTTATTTGTTTGTCTTAATCAAATTCCTTCTCTCATTATTTTCAGCTCACCTTGTATTCTGGTTACATATACAATAAGGAGGCAGGAGGAATAATATTCACAGAGAGGCTTCAATACATTTTAAAAAGGTGAAAACTGATTATCAGAAATGTATAAATGGGTATTTATATTCTAAGTCTAACTGAGTGATACGGACCTGACATATATCAGTCTATCATTATCATATCGATCACCAACCATCATTTCCAGCTATTCTGAGTCTCTACTGGAATATCTCTGCATGATTTCCAGTTCATCTTATTTATCTTCTACTGGTCTTTCATGCAGCGCCTCAGTTCAGCCTCTGTCTATGAACAAGCCGTTTTAGCGCCTGTCTCTTTAGCTCCGCCTCCTCCAGGAAGCTTTATCCAACTCTGGAAGTTACATACATGAAGAGTAACACTCAGATGTTATTTCTTTTTCTTGTTCTTTACTCTTATCGGCAACTTTGAATTTGTTTCGTAAAACCTGCCGTATCAGATTGTTACACAACGTTTCGACACCAAATGTTACGGACACAGCACGTAGCTTCACCTCTGTACTGCCTCGTTTAGCGTTTACACTTCACAAACTGTCAGATTACTACACGATGGAGCCACTGAAAGGCTCGACAGCACAAGTCTCATTTCACTGGTCTTTGTCTTTGGGCAGAACAGAAACTCTCTGTTCACGGTTATATTGTCTTACCAGTGGTACGTTTCCAGATGGATAATGAAGAGGGTTTGTTATTCTACATGTTTATAGAAAAAAAATAAACCTGCAAACTGTGAAAACTGTATTTTGTCTTGTTTTTCTGCACCCTTTGGGCAGGTAAGTAGGGTAATGGCAGCGTGTTTCAACCTGCTACAAAGGTGAATATACTTCACTCAGTTTCCACACACCACAGGCCGGATATAAAGCGTCCCTCAGGAGCCGGAGCAGCTCGTTTCTTTCTATTTAAGAACTGATTAATGAAGGAAAGGTTAGCTTTGTTCCAACATTTCTGTAAGCAATGATTTAAAGCAGGGGTGTCAAACATGCGGCCCGTGTGCCAGAACCGGCCTGCCAAGAGGTCCAATCCGGCCCAGTTTCCTTCTTCCTTTTTTCCTTCCTTCCGTCTGTCCTTCCTACCTTTCTTCCTCCCTTCTTTCCCTTCCTTCCTTTCCCTCCATCTATCTTCCCTTCTTTCCTTCCATCTGTCTTCTCTTCCCTTCCTTCCTTCCTTCCTTCTGGTCTTCTTTTCCTTCCTTCCTTTCCTTCCATCTGTCTTCTCTTTCCTTCCTTCCTTTCTTCCTTCTTTCCTTCTGGTCTTCTTTTCCTTCCTTCCTTCCCTTCCATCTGTCTTCTCTTCTCTTCCTTCCATCTGTCCTTCCTCCCTTTCTTCCTTCCATCTTTCCTTGACACCTCTGATTTAAAGAAAGAATAGCCCAGTCTTTTCTTTAAAGGAAAGATATACAGTTTATACAGTACATGTGTGTATTGGATGGTACATTTTTAAGTTATGATGATAGCTATGTGTTGTCTTTATTATTTAATAGCATGCTACTTTGCAGCAAGTCCTACATTATATCATTTCAGGCACCCACAAGAGATTTCTTAAAACCTGTTTTTCATTCTTTGTCTTGTAGTCTCTAACAGCCTTTTATCATAATCAGCTCTCCTCTGTATCACATTAAGATGGCTTTTCCTCCTCAGGGCCAGTTCGGATATAAAAACTTGAAAAACGAAGTATTGGCAGCTCAATATTTTCACTGACCCAACTTTGTTTTTCTCGACAGATGGCTCTTCAGTCACCTCATTTGGATGAAGCAATCATAAAACAAGCCTGTGGGAGTCCTGCCAAGAGACCCTAGAGGCATTGTGCCTCTTCTAACACACAACCAGCCTGAGGCGATTTGAAACAACTAAGCAACGAGCACTGCAATCCATGAAGCTTTGTGCAGGTGGGAACTAAAATAAAGAAATACACCATGCATAATACTTAAAATATACTTTATTTTTTATGTGCATCCATGTGACTTATCATGACAATTTACCAAAGAAAAGACACTAGTAACAGCAGTTGGAGATACACTTGATAAAATCTTTATGAACAAACCTGCATTTGAACAGACAAGATTGAATGTTTCTATTGTGCTTCTGAGGTAAAGCTGTATATTTCTATTTAGATATATATAAACTTCATATTGTGAAATAATCTGCCATAGAGCTGGACTCTCAGCCCTTGTGTCGCTATTCTGCTTGTAAATCTATGCATTTTCTACCTATCTTTGTTATGCAAAAACATGCAAAAAGTGCCCACCAAATGAAATGGTGTTTGTCATCCTAGCTTTGTCCGTACATGTCCTACTTTCCATCAAGAGGCAGATTGTTATGTTAGTTGTCTAAACATTTCCAAGGCAGAAATCCCTAGAGGCAAATATAGTTAGCCAAGAACATTTTCATGAGCACCATTTGGTAAACTTCAGAAGGGGAAAAAAAAACTGTGGTCATACATGAAAAGATTAAAACCCTTAAAAGCTGCCAATGGTCCCTGCAGGGTCCACTGATTATTACACTTCAAGAGTGGCTGCAACAAATATCATGCTGCTAGTTTTGATGTTTTTGGTGGTGGGGCTAAAAGTATAACATTTTGTCCCATAGTTTAAATTTTGGCCCAAGGGTGGCATATGTCAGAAACTCATGGTATACATTATGAAAGGTTTATCTTCCTCAGAGCATGAATGTGCTCAGTAGATTTCACTGCAGTAAGGTAGTATAGTAGTCTAAGTGGGCACAAAAAATGGTTCATTCTCTGGGGATCATGAAATCTGTCAAATTGTTCTCAAATTCTGAATGTCAAGGCAATCTAGACTCCAGTTGTCAATCTTGAGTTTTGTATCAATCAGCGACCATCAAGCATCAATGTTACTGCTGCCAAAATATATGAAAACAACCTCGTTTCATTTAATCATGACCATTGTGTTCATGATTTTAGAATAATGTAAAATAGCTTGGCCTTGGCTTAGAAGATAATTGGAAAGGCATGCTAGGCTAACCAGCTACTAATAACTGAAGTTACTGTGTGTATTAATGTGTTTAACAGTTAGTAATTTAATATCAACTTGTTTTTCTAATGTCTTGCGTTTTCTAATTTGACTTAGTTACAACAGCTCTGACCTCAGGGAATATTTTTGGTTCAGTATTTCAAACTTAAATCTCATATGTGGCCCATATTTCAGTCTCCAGGTGATGCCACTATATCATACTCTGCCAGAAGCACGAAACTGTTCTCTCTGATTCTCCGCACTCTGACCAGGTCTCCACACTCCTGGACATGGATCAACCCTCTCTCTCCTCTTTCGTACTCTCTCTCCCTATCGTTCAGTGTCACCCCCGTCCGTTTGCCACAGGTCTGGCGGTACATGTACCTTATCCCCACCACCAGCACCATGCCCAGGCCAGCCGAGCAGCCCAACAGCATACCCACCTCCCAGGCGCTGTGTCTAGGGATAATATCTGGATACTTCCCTTCCTTGCCTGGAGTTCTAGAGGGATTGTAGGGACGTTGGGATTTGATATCAGTTTTGGGAGGTTTTGGATTAAACTCATGTTCAACATTCAGTATAAAGTTTGGGTTAAGGTTTGGATGGGGTACGGGGTTTGGGTGAACTACTGTACTTGGTGTGGGTGGGTTGAGGATTGGCTCAGGGTTGGGTGATGCAATGGGGTTCTGGATTAGCAACCTCTGATCCAAATCAGGTTTCTGGGAAGGAAAAGGCAATAAGGTGGATGTTAGGTAATTGTAGAGAGACCTACGGGGAGCAGGAGAGGGTTCTGGGTGAGGGGAGGTAGACTGGGAGGGTATGAAAGAAGAAGAGGTGGCGGATGAGATGAAGGAAGACGAGGAACCCATTGAGGTGGGCGAGGAAGAAGTCGGGTGAGTAGTAGAAGAAATGGAAGAGGTTGATGAGGCAAAGGAGAGGGAGGATGAGGAGGAGATGGCTGGGAAGATGGTAGAAGAAGAGGGCAATGAAAAGGTGGTGGATTGGGATTGGGGAGATTCAAAAGGAGATGGGGAAGATGTAGATATAGGGACTGGGGAAAAGAAAGGGGCTGATGATGGATGGTTGAAGGAGCTAGATGAAAGTATTGCAGAGGAGGTAAAGGAGGGTGGTGTAGGGGAAACAAAGGAAGGATCGGCAGGAGGAATGGAGATTGGGGAAGGAAAGGGAAGAGCAGAAAGGGCTGGAGCTGTTTTTGGTTGGTTTCTCGTGAAGGAGGAAGAGGAGCGGTTGAGCAATTTGAGTATGGACACCAGGGTTGAGTCTCCAGAAGGATAAAATGGAGTGGTAGAACTAATGGAAGAGAAAGACGAAGTATTGGTGGAAGAAGAGGATGAAGAGGGATGGGTGGTTAGACGGGTAGGCGTGGGAGAAGAAGCAGCAAGAGTTCCTGAGGGAAGGGAGGCAAAGATTGACTGAGCATCTTTGCTCTCTGTACCTTCATCGGATGTGATGGTTGTATCAAATCTTGATGTAGAGAGCAGGAGATTAAACACTAGAGATAATGAGGGTTGAGATTGCTTCCACCCAAAGGTATGTGCTTGTGGTGCACGAGTTTGGGGATGGGACTGGGACCATGCTTGGGGGGAAATACTCGAAGCCACAAGTGGGATGTCAGAATAGGAACGGTCTGTTTGAAGAAAGCTAGCTCGACCCAGAGTTTGAGCTGGGATCGTTTGTGACAGGGCTTGGTAAAAGATGCTCAGGGTTTGAGGCGGAGTACTGGTCAGAGTTGCAGGTGTTTGTCGCTGAGGGTGAGGTTGATTGGTTTGTGTTGATGGACTATTTTCTCTCACAGGCTGGTAGTGGGATGTCATATTCAGGATGTTTTTGGGTAGTTTGTTAGGTGGGGCCTGATTGAGAGAAGAAGTTATGTGTGACTGGAGAAAGGCCTGAAATGTTGGAGATTCGGATGGGAGAATGGAGTTTGGTGATGAAGTTGGGAGCTGGGAAACTGTCTTAGGTGACAATGTCTGGGAGAAGAGAAAGGTCTTAAATGTAACAGTTTGGGACTGGTGAAGAGGTTTGAAATTTGAAATTTGAACCTGAAGAAAAGGCTTGGGTGAAGTAGTTTGGGACTGGAATAAAGGCTTGATGTGAGGATTTAGGGACAGTGGACTAGACTGGCTACCAATTCCATACTTGCTTAGACTAACTAGAGATGTGATTAGACTAGTCATCCATGGCTGCGATGAACTGCTTTGGGTCTTGAACCTTACTAGACTAGTTTGGTCCTGGATTGGTGTAGCTGGATTCTGAGATGTTGGCACTGAGGGTTTTACATTGTGGAAGCTGTGATTGCTTGAAGGTATAATGGTGGTGTTAGTTTGGGGGTTTGGTGTTATGTCCCTTGTTTCAAGATTGGTTGGCAGTTTTAAATCCTGCAAGTTAATCTTTGCTTCGTTTCTTTTCATCTGACTGTCCTTCAGAGGGGGGAGGCGAGTAAGGAATTCGAGCAAGGAAGGAGGAATGCTTGAGTTTTGAGTTTTGCACTGTGATGTTTGCCAATAGAGTGAACACAGCTTTTACCTCTTTAGCCTCATCTGATGAGAAAGAGACTGTGAATGGAAGGTGGCTAGATGAGAAATAAGAGCTCTTTGGGTCCTCAGTGTGAGTCACAAGGTTTCCTGTGTCAGTGCCTGCCTCTACAGTCACACCTGAAACAGATCCTGAAGTTAGGTAGATTTCAGTCTTGCTGCTGTCGGTAGCATTTTGAAGAGATCCCAAAGTAACAGAGATGTTCCTTTCATCGACGGTGTGATTTGTCAGGTGGTCAACTGCAAGGGATGCTGAAGTTGTAGAGCTGTTTATCTCCAAGACTGAATGAGTGACTCCTATTAGTGTCTCCAGAGATTTGTAGCTTTGTGTCCCAGTATTTGTGGTTGTGGTGGGTTGTAGGGTAGCAGGATGGCTGGCTATCTCATTGCCAGTTTGTTTGAATGATACTCGATGTCTTCTGAGAACTGCGAGGGAAGATGAGAGAAGAGATGCTATTAGTTAGGATGAAGTGTGGATAGAGATGCCTGGTTTGTGTTTGGCTTTGACCTAGAGTTGCATTTTTTAACCACAAATCATAATTCATCAACATCTTCTATTATCTACCTGAAATTGTAATAAAACATAAGCGTACAAAAAGACTTTTTTATACGATACTCTGCTTGTACATTCAGCATTGCTCATGTTTCATACCTGGCAGAGTAGTGACTTTATCCTCCTGCAGTGCAAACATTGAACTCCCTCCATCGACCCCTGTGATGTTATTCCCACTCCAAGGACTACGACTCCTGTCACGCACCACTGCAGATTCAATACCTGCCCAGTACACAAAGTAGGACTGCACCACTGTGATGCTGGAAGGACAAAGAAGTACATTCTGATAAAAAAAATAGTGCAATTGTGCAAAAAGACATGAAAATAATAAGACCAATTGTCTAGATCAGGGGTGTCAAACATGCGGCCGGTAGACCAGAACTGGCCCGCCAAGAGGTCCAATCCGGCCCAGTTTCCTTCTGTCCTTCCTACCTTTCTTCCTCCCTTCCTCCCTTCCTCCCTGTCTTCTTTTCCTTCCTTCCTTGCTTCCTTCCAGTCTTCTCTTCTCTTCCTTCCATCTGTCCTTCCTTCCTTCCTTCCCTTCCATCTATCTTCCCTTCTTTCCTTCTATCTGTCTTCTCTTCCCTTCCTTCCTTCCTTCCTTCCGGTCTTCTCTTCTCTTCTTTCCATCTGTCCATTCTCCCTTTCTTCCTTCCATCTTTCCTTTCCTTCCTGTAGTCTCTTCCTTCTCATCCCTCTTTTCCTTCCGTCCTTCCATCTTTTTAGTGATCCGGCCCACGTGAGATCAAATTGGGCTGTATGTGGCCGTTGAATGAAAATGAGTTTGACACCCCTGGTCTAGATTGTGGCAATTTAAAGTCCATACTTACTAGAACCGTATGTCTCCCATGGGTGCATCAGGAGCCCTCCACACAAATGAGAGGTTTCTCTTCAGCTGTTTGTCAGAGTGTGTTATGGTGTCGCCCTCGGAGAGGCAGCGCAAGGTGTGAGTGCCGGGGGGAATGAGGGTCCAGGAGCCGCCCACCAGCCCTGGGCCCGCTCTCATAGACTTTACCCCGGGTCCAACTCCAGCTTCCCTTCCACCCTCTGCACTGCGAGCCTGGAGCAGGAAGCCCATGAAATCCCGAGAGCTTCGAACAGTTACTGTCAGCAAAGATGTACATGGAGAAAAACAGAGGAGGAGGCTTTAAAGTAGTTGTTATAGAGTTTGCATACTTAACATTTAGCATAAGGGAGCTCGTGGCGAAGATAACTAACCATTTTTTAAATTTTTTGTTAATTGGAAGTAATGATGATGATGATGATGAGAGTTAATTATTACCTGTGACTAATTGTCCCGGAAGGTATGAAGAGGCGGATGTGCGCAGAGCGACGTGGCTGTGCCGTGGGTCTTGGGGTTGAGCACGGATGTGTCCGGGAATCATTTTCTGACAGGAGGCTTGGTTGGCTCCACGGGAGAACGACAAGGTGGACGGAGCCAGTGACAATAAGACCACACCCACCCCGAAATAATGGAGGTAGAGCTTCATCTACACACACACACATATAAACACTTTATGTTGTAATTGAATCAAAACAAAGACAAACACATATAATTCACAGGTCTGCTTTCAATAATTAAATTTTTTTTTTTGTTAAGATTTTGTTGGCATAGACGCCTTTATTAAGCAGTAGACCGACAGGAAACATGGGAGTGGGGTGTGACATGCAGCAAAGGACCTCTGATCGAGATTCGAACTGGGGTTGACTGCGTATATGGCATGCGCTCTAACCACTCGACCACCTGCGCGTCCCCAACAATGACATTTCTACCAACAAAAGTAAAATCTGGCTGCTGGCATGAAGGTTGAGGACATTTTGGGTTATTTGGATATTGATTTCCATACATTTCCATATTTTTTCCATCTTTTCCCATTTACACTCTCTCCAAACAAACTGAACTGCATTTCTCAGGCAATACTCTTTAGTTTTCTTATTGTCGATCAAATCAATCCTATGAAAAGACCAAAACCAACAAAGCGTTTTCCGACTGCCTCAGCTTGTCTGTTGGTCTCACCCACAACCCTGTACAAACCAAGTCACAAGTACATGTTCTAATTTTTTTTAAATGGCCTAGTAGTCAAAACAAACTGCGGTGGTAGACGAGTGATTACACTGCATGCCATATATATAATCTCATGAAAGTAGAGCAGTTGTGCACCAATCAGATACTTGTGTGTGTTTGAATAGTTTCCCCTGATGAGCAGGTTGGGCCCCCTGAGGTCATCAGTGAAGGAATGTCCCCCGGTAGATACACACACACAATGCTTGATAGACACATTAATTCATTGTTGTTTTTGTCTTTTCATGGAGTTTCTTAACAATACAAAGCGCTGACTATCTGACTTTAATAATCCTTCATTTAAGCAAGTGCATACTGAAAATATTCAAATATTCACTTAATAGAAAATTAGATACAAATTTAAGATCAAATTTTAAAGAATATGACGAATAAAGTAGACTCAATAAATATTTCTAACAAAGGAAATGTTTATACCTCCATCCATTGAAAAAAAAAATGACCGAAAGAAAAATATAACATTTTTATAAACATATAAAAGCAAAAACACAAGAGAAAGAAGCACTAAAACAATTTGAAGTGAGACAAAGGCCAATTAAACAGGTGAGTCTTCAGTTGCTTTTTAAGGTTTTCAATAAATCTTATGACAATAAATATTATCTAAATGAAAAAAGATGACAAATAATTGAATAAATAGTGCAGTAATGAACAGGAGAGAGAAGAAGTTTTGATTAAATCTGTACATAAGCATCCCTACCTTTGTGGTCCAGAAAGGGTTCAGCACCTCAGCGGTTCTTCTTCGTTATAAATATATTTAATAATAATAATAATATCTATAAATAGTCACTGCCTCTGTTTTCCAGTCTAATTGTTGTGTCGTTCGGTGTGTAAAAGCTCCTTGACTGTTTGAGTCCCAAAGTGTTTAAAATGAGTGAAGATGAGCTTGAAGTTTGGAGAGATTTTGGGGTCCAGGATCTGAGGTGGGGGTGGGTAGAACCAGATTGGGGGGGGTAGAACCAGATTATGTAGAGCTGCAGGTAGTTTCCCTGAGCACATTACATGTTTTTAATTTTAAAAGAGGAAAAAGAATAGTTTATCATATCTTATGTGTGGTTGTTTCTATGTACGGAAGCTAAAATGTGTCAAAATATGGTTACATTTTATGTCTTTATCTTGATATTGAAATTAGATTTTTTTTAAATATATATATCAGAATAGCAACTCTAATTTTTAAGTTTATCAAAAAATTAAAGTTACTGTAAAACATCTGTGTGTGTGTAGCATTTTGATTATTTCTGACTTATGAGAGAAACACACTCTGACCCGGATAGGACTTACAGCCTCGCGGAGATCACGAGGTTCACAACAGAACAATTATGTAGCTCATAAATTTTATATGCTTGTAGTCTGACGGCAGTTTCACATTACACTGCAGAAAGACAGGCTTCTTTTCTAGGTGAGGTATTTCTATGAGATTAGGACCCCCGACACACACACATACACACACACACAGAGACAAGCTAACAGGATGTACACCAGCTGTAGCCACCTCCATCCAGGATCCCCCCCCCCCCCCCCGCCCCAAAACATTTCTGTTCTCTCATCTCTTTTCTCTTTTACCCCTCCTACACCACTCCCCTCCCTCTGCCTGCCTCTCCCTGTTTCTCTGCTGCAGGCTGGTCTGATGACTGCTGCTCTTTTAAACAAAAAAACGGAACGAAATGTTGTCAAACCTGAATGATGTTCATAAGGTAAAGAGCAAATAGCTTTTATGAACCAGTTTAAACCCGCGTTGAGGATACAAATACGGGCATTCAGAGCTTGTGTCACCAAAAGACTCGACGCTTAACAAGGAGCTGTTGTGGATGAGGAGGAGAGTTTACAGGAATATCTCCGACTGAACTCAGGTAAGTGTGCAAAGACATACCCTAGAGATACCCTTAAAAAAATGTATGTAACACTTAAAGTAAGTAGTAGCATGTATAAGCAAAATGTGCAGTGGGTTATAACACAGTGTAGCGCAGTTGAAAGCAGATATAAAGACTTTTTTAAAAAAGTGTTTATTAATGTGTTTGTGTTTTAATTTGTAGCTGATGCATACAAAGTTAATTTATGATTGACAGACACTTTGTAACATTGCTGTAAATCATGTTTAATGGTTTATTTTATTTATTTATTTATATGGCAACTTTTAAGTTCTAAATTCAAGACAAAATAATTCAAAGCAATTACTATCGGTTAAGAAAAAACTGTAATTAAAATAAAACTGTTTTAATAAGATACTTAAAATATATAAATATAAACACATTTTCATAGTATACTTTAGTTTTTTCTTCTTTCCCCTCCCATTAATCATTTCATGACCCTTCAGATTTATCCGCTGAACCTTTGGAGGGACCCGACCCCTAGGTTGGGAACCACTGGACTAAATTATCTGTCTTTATATATAAAATATGTAACAATGCTGAGAATGAGTATTTTGAATTTTATTACTTTTACTACATTTTCTGAATATTGGCTTCATCAACTGATATAAAGTTTATTGTTAAAGCTAAAATAAAAAGGAGGGGTACTGTTTGACTTCCTCCTACTCCTTTTCCAACATTGAATGCATTATTTAAATTGTGTCCTAGGATGTTTATATATAATACATCATGATATGGTTGCAGATGATTTTGTATATTTGTATTTATATATATTATATTTACTGCATTTACACAGCAGGTTGGTTTTCACTGAGAGTTCTTCAAACAGAATGACGTTTCAGCCTTTTTTTATTAAGACTGTCGCATGAAACGACTGAAGTGTTCCTGTTCCTGTTTTCACAACTTACCAACCAACTCATATTCTCACAGGCTAAGGTTTCAAAACCAATTGCCTCACTTTTACCCAGAACACTTCAAAACCAGATTAAAGTTAAATCAATAAACATCTCAAAATTAGGTGTGACGATTGTTTTCCAGTGAGTTTACTGTTAGATCGCAAGTTAGTATGCTCATGGACGTTCAGCTATCTCACTAAAGACTTAACTTTTTCACCATGACTTTGCTTCTATACTACAAGCTACAACCTCCCATTTACACACAGACTGTTGGCTACTATGCAAGGTGCTTGCTCAACAGGAGAAAGTACAGTAATCATCACACATTCATAAAGGTTTTGACACTCAATTTGACACAAATATTTAGCGTTCAGGATCTTTGGAGGCCAGTCAGTGCTTCAACCCCCAAAATCCTCCAGTCTACATAGTTACTACATAGTTTATAGTCTTTTCATGAAATCTCTAATTTTCCTTTACATAAACACTTTAACAAGTTTTAGTGTCAGGTGACTAATTCACATTGAAATGTCAAATGTTCAGGCTCCGTTTGTCTGTTTGCTCGGAGTATCTCTGACTAAATTTAGGTTGGTTATTTTTCCAGTGTGCAGATGTTTAATTAGTTGTACATGATAAAATATATTAAGTGTAATAGTATAAGTACAGTATAGTATGTCATAATGTATCAGAAACCAGCATGTTCTCAACAAAAATCATTTGTATCTGAAAATGAGTTCATGGTTTAGGACTCTAGATTAATTTTGAGCCAATTTTAAGTTTCGAGGAACCTGAAAAAGTCCAGTCTCTTAGTTGGATCCTCATGTGGGAAAAAACAGGAAACCAACCAGAAATAACTAATAAATCAACACAGACAAAAAACCCACCTGTGTAATTAAAGCCACGTTTTTATTTTTAAACGTCGCAAACCGGCTCAAAAACTGAAGACACACGAAGACTGTAAAGTCACTGCTTCAGATAGATGATCAATCTAGAGTATTTGACTAAGCCCTGTATATGTGACATTAAATACTTAAACACCTGGTGTTGCCTCAGGGCGGTTAAACGTGTTTGTTATCTTGACACATATCCAGCTCCTTTTTCCTTCTCCTCCCCTTTGCATTGACAACTAAAACGTTTTTTTACGAGAATATGTGAACTCTTGTGGAAGTACAAGGTTCATCTTTGGGTTGGTCAAAGCAAACAGAGCAAACAGGTTTGTTTTCTCTTTAAATTTACATTTAGTTCAGAACAAATTTAGTGTCAAAATCTCCTGACACATTTATATTTTGCATTATTGAATGTTTTTGTTTGTGATAACGTTGTATCAGCACTTCTCAACCTCAGTGAATACCAACCACAACTCTAAAATTTAGTCAAGACAGCGAAGGTTCGAGGAGAAATTGTTTTTAAAAACTACGTAAAATTCTAATAAGGCATCTTGAAAAGGGATACATAAAAGTTGTTACTCTTTTCTTCTCAAGTATGTTTTTTACATAGTTTTTTAGCATTTTCTTTGTTCTTATCTGGACAGTCAGCATGGAAGCACAGTGACACTAATAGATAAGAGAAAAGATATAGGTAAGATATACCTCAGTAGTGCAATGTATCGGAATGAAAAATAAAACCCAAAATGCAATTACGACGTTATTAGCAAGATACAGAGGAAGAGACAATGTTCGAAAGTGCCGAAGCCACTGTAAAATTAGACGAGTGGTGATATGGAGTCCAAATTTTAAAAAGTAATTTTTGTCTCTAAAGAGACAAAAATACAGCCAATAAAAAAGCACATTAAATGAAGTGCCAATATGCACAACTTGCTCTTGCACATCCGAACACTGCAATGTCTTTGTTCTTTCTCAACAGAACATTTGCATAGATGGTCACGATGATTTGAGGTGTTGCTTCAGTAGCCGAAACCTTGTAATTTACTCAGCAGTATATCAGTAACTACATTTTTATAGGTTATTTTTACGAGAATACTAAACTATTGTGGATACTTCCGCAGTACAAGGTCCATCTTCAGCTTGGTAGTTGGCGCAAACAGAGCGGGTTTGTTAAAATTGTTAAACTTACATTTAGTTCAGATCAACTTAATCTCCTTAAACATCGTATTTCTATTTCATTATTATTATTAGGGCCCGAGCGCTGACCAGTGCGAAACCCTATTGTAGCTGTAAACCGACATGCATGGGGTGGCGAGGGCCCGTTCATCGCTGCTTGCAGCTTTAATTATTATTATTTTCTGTGATATTGTTGGATTGGCACTCTTTAACCTCAGTGTCAGACACCTGTTTACTGTTTTTTTTGGTATAGTTTGTTGTGCAGGATAATCAGCTGTGTCATAATAAATACAAATATAAAGGCATCTTGAAAAGAGATACAAAATCATACAAAATATACTGTTACATTAAATAGAGTACCGGTGTTGAGTGCACCGTTCTGTAGGAAGATGGAAAGTAAAGAGTGAGGAAATAGTACATAATAATACCTTTTCTACCTTTTAAAACTGTTTATTCTGCCCTGTTCTGCATTAATTCTATGTACCAACACTTGAGTTTTATTGTCATTAACCCTCTCTCGCTTATTAGCTGTCATTTTCTAATCTATATTCTCTCTTTTACTCCCTTGTACACAACTTGTATATGTATTTCTGTGCTTGTACATGTTCCTGGATCGTCGTTCATGTGTATTTGTTTGCATACTTTATAACTCACATTGTTCAAGGTATTTTTATTCACTCCATGTGGGAACTTGCCTCCCATTTGGGGATAAAAAGCACGACATAAATCATTAAGAATTAGGGTGAAGACTTGGTTTAAGGTTAAAATTCGGTCACTGGTGGAATACAACTAAGTGCATTTACCCAAGTATTGTATTTAATTATAATTTTGAGATACTTTTACTTCACTGTAGTATTTCCATGTATGGCTACTTTCTACATTTCAGAGGGAAATATGTTATTTTAGTTACTTTTCAGATGAAGATGAACCCCAAAACAAAATCACAATTCGCAGCACAGAGCAAAACGTCAAGTACCTCAAACCAGAGTTTAAATAATATGTATGTGGTTAATACCGAGAAGAGGAACAAGACAGGGCAGCAACAAGACAAGTTGAAGCTTAAGAAAACAATGAAGCAATTTGTTCTCTCTGCCTTCAGCTTTATAAATTCTTTAGGATTATTTTAAAGGTTAGGGTTAGAGTTGATGAGATGAGCACCATGGAAACAAAGGTTAGGGTTAGGCAACAAAACCTAAATAGTTTTGCACACCGATGATGTGGCAGGGCGGAGCATTTTTTGAGGTTTGATTACAGATATCAAGAGCAGCTGCTGTGGCTCCGCTGCAGGCTACACACATTTACAGGGAGTGGCAGCAGGTTAAAGACACTGAATACCGAGGTTGAGGGTAGCTGATTCCCCAGGGGAAGATGTAACAATAGTAATTTTAACAATGTGATTCATAACAATATAAATATAAGTGAGTGAGTTGGGACCAAGCCATTACTTTTACTGAAATAATTAAATCCTCCTTGGAGTTCAAGACCGGAGGTGAGTATCTGTCCGCTGGGAAAAAAGGAGATTCTATTTGCTTACGGCTTCAGAGACCGAGATGGCAGTTTATGAATTGTGTACACATGGTTTAAGTATCAGATTACCACCACTAAAGCACACATTATATGTATTGCATGATCTTATTTCTATTAACCCTCCTGTTGTCCTCAAGTCAAGGAAGGAAGGAAGGAAGGAAGGAAGGAAGGAAGGAAGGAAGGAAGGAAGGAAGGAAGAAGGAAGGAAGGAAGGAAGGGAGAGAGGAAGAAGGAAGGAAATGAGGGAGGGAGGAAGGGAAGGAGGGTGAAGGAAGGAAGGGAGGGAGAAGGAAGGAAAGGAGGAAGAAAGAAGGAAGGAAAGGAGGGAGAAGGAAGAAGGAAGGAAAGGAGGAGGGAAGGAAGGAAGAAGGAAGGAAGGAAAGGAGGACGGAAGGAAGGAAGGGAGGATGAGGGAGGGAGGAAGGAAGAGAGGAAGGAAGAAAGGAAAGAAGGAAGGGAGAAAGGAAAGGAAGGAAGGACAGATGGAGGAAGGAAGGAAGGTAGGAGGGAGGGAGGAAAAGAGGAAGGGAGGAAGGAAAGAAGGACAGAGGAAGGAAGAAAGGAAGGAAGGAAGGAAAGAAAGAAGGAACAGTCAAAACAGACGGGGTCAATTTGACCCGGGAGGACGACAGGAAGTTATTATTAATGATTATAATTTCTCACTGCCAATACTTATGAACTTGTTCCTAAGTATGATTTTTCATGTGGGTTTTTTACTCGTAATGAAGTATTTTTACATTGCTGCATCGCTACTTTTACTCAAGAACAAGAACCAGAATACTTATTCCACCACTGGGTTAGGGTTAGGTTAAGGTGAGACTTTAGGAAATGTAATATCCTCTTAAGTGATGGGAACATGAATGTGTGTGTTACAGGGAGAGGATGTTGTGTGTGTTGGTTCCTCTCGTACTATTTGCCCTGACTGAGACGTCCACCTCACAGTCAGATTCAGGTAAGAAAACAAATCAGATACAATCTCCTACATTTTCTTCAATCTATTTAGCTTATTTATTATAATTAAGGAATACTTCAACCAAATGCAACTGTAGACATCTTATATATTTTAAAAGTTTCAATTTAATAATGTGTCTGATGGGACAGAGTCCGCCTGGATGGCGCCTGTTTGGGCAGCAATGCTTCACTTTCAACCCCAAGTAGACAAATCATACACAAAACATAATACACAAGATTTGAATATTTTTAAATATTTACTCCTCCTTGTGATTCAATGTGCATTAACAGTATTGCACATGTCCTATAACATAACACACAACACATGCTAAAAGATCAGCATAATGAAAGCACTATAAAATTATTGCACAATCTTCAGCCTTTAGCAGCATTGTTGAGGAGTTTGTTGGAGGTTGGAACAAATGAATTCTTAAAACAGTTGAGTTTGCAGTCCTACCCTCTGGCCGAGGGTAGGAGCTCATATTCTAAATGACGAATATAGGATGGCCCCACCCAGTGGTTCCCCTAGATTGGGAACCACTGGACTGAACTAGCTAACTGTATATAAAGTAGTATAAACTAGCTAACTGTATATAAAGTAGTGTAAACTAGCTAACTGTATATAAAGTAGTATAAACTAGCTAACTGTATATAAAGTAGTATAAACTAGCTAACTGTATATAAAGTGTAAACTAGCTAACTGTATATAAAGTAGTGTAAACTAGCTAACTGTATATAAAGTAGTGTAAACTAGCTAACTGTATATAAAGTAGTATAAACTAGCTAACTGTATATAAAGTAGTGTAAACTAGCTAACTGTATATAAAGTAGTATAAACTAGCTAACTGTATATAAAGTAGTATAAACTAGCTAACTGTATATAAAGTAGTGTAAACTAGCTAACTGTATATAAAGTAGTATAAACTAGCTCCACCTCCAGCAGCTACAACAGTAACATGCTGCTCTAACACTGATGCTTCACTATTAATAATCTAATGATGTCATATATAATAATATATCACTACTTTTACTGTAATACTGCATACTACATCACTATAATACTGCAGTACTTTTACTGTAATACTGCATACTACATCACTCATAATACTGCAGTACTTTTACTATAATACTGCATACTACATCACTCATAATACTGCAGTACTTTTACTGTAATACTGCATACTACATCACTCATAATACTGCAGTACGTTTACAGTAATACATTAACTACACAGTGTATGTTTCTCTCTCTCAGGCATTGTCCCCGATTACAGGATGTTTGATGTTGTGTGGGGCTCCAGCAACGAAGTGGCGACTACGATTGTCGATTCATCTTTATTCATCGAGGAGCTGCGGTCTCGTAACCTGACGGGGAGCAGCTACACCAGATTCATCGACCATGACGCGCGTTATCGACGTGAAATCAGCCACGTACTGGAGGTGAGATGTAATTTCATTTCGTGCAGACACTCATGTTCACCAAAGAATTCTGATGACTTTTGCTGATCAGTGGTGGAAGAAGTATTCAGATCATTTACTTGAGTAAAGCACCAATACAGCCATGTAAAAATACTTGATTACAAGTCAAAATTATGCATGAAAACTTAGTAACTTTAGTAACAGTACATAAGAATGATCAGCTTGGTGTAATTATAGGTATAAAGCTTGTTATATTATCCATTGTGTCAAATCTTCATCTGAAAAGTAACTAAAGCTGTCAAGTAACTGTAGTGGAGTAGAAATATAAAGAAGCATCAAATGAAAATATTCAAGTAACGTACAAATACTTCAAAATTGTAATCAAAGTTTCCTGTCAGCCTCTGACTTTGCTAATTAGCAAGTGTTAGCATGCTAAATTTCCCCCTTTTTCATAATCGTTCAGACGCATCTTTGTCTCATGGCCTTTGAAGCAATGACTTTAAACTCAAATGCAAACTCAGGGCAAAATGCATTTTTTTGCCCTCATACATAAACTGTGAATAGTGAAGTCATCCCAACCTGCAAAAAGTAATTTCAGGGAGGTCCGTTCCGGTGTAGGTCGGGGAGGGGGGGGGGGGGGGGGGGGGTGTGATTGGTCTAATAAGAACAGAGCTATCAGGACACTTTGCTCTCACATGCGCTGCATTAATAATCACATATGCGCGCGCAGACACTCTCTAGCGTGCTGTGTACATGCACATGTGGTTTATGGTCAAGAGCTCTGATGGTGATCCAAACCATCACAAGCAAAATAACTGATATTGTATAAAGCTGTAGGCAGAGAACAAACTGAGTCATCCCTCTCTTGATCTTCAACATTTTTGTGGCTGGTCTGCCTGTTTCCTCTTCTCTGTTTAACCACACAAAATTATTTGGGCTCTGGTTTCAGTGAGTTTGACGTTTGCTCTGTGCTGCAAATGTGATTTTGTTTCCCTATCTGAGGTGATTTGGTGTGATTGGTGGTGATGTCAGTGTCCTGTTTCTTCCTGCAGGCCCGGATTAATAATCTCCAGGAAGCAGATGACGTGAGGTCACTACTGCAGGACACACTTAAACACTACAAAAGCAGAAACCAGGTGAGACTGGATGCATTTACAGAATGACAGCCTAGTCAGATTTAATTAACCAACTGATCAGAAGAAATCAGAGGAAATTTAATGGCAAAGATGAGAATATCAACTCTTCATTGTCTCCTCCTCCAGACCTCCCTTGCCTCACTTACCCCACCATGGCTCAACTACACACTCAGGTGTTTCGAATCTGTGGTTAAGGAGGAGCCAGTCTATTGGCTGGTGGCTCTGTCAGCCCGGGCCTCTCTCCTTAACCTGCTGGTGGAGGGCCGGTGCCGTACAGATCAGGTCCAACAGTCCAGCACCTTCTACAAGCAGTGGTGTGACGACAATATGGTGGAGTCCCAATGGATACAAAGGTACATGTTACATAGATGTTTGATGTAGTTCTACACAGGTAAACTTTAATTGGAGGGTATTATTCCATAGTTAGATAACAGCAAACCAAATGATTAATTGAAAGGGACACTCCTATTTATTTTATACATAAAGGTCAGTTCCCTCATTGGTTTATTTTAGCCTGCTCCCTGGGAGCACTTGTGCCCTATTGGCATTTTCAAACCTATAGTTTGTTTTGTACAGTCCGAATCATCATCCAATGGATAAGTTGGTAATTCATTGTGTTTTCCCCTTGGTTTGGTTTCTTTTGACACAGAAAAAAATGAAAGCAAACTAAAATGCATCACTGAAGGTCTGATAAGAATGCCCACTCCATTTAATAATCAAATGTGCTTGGGGCATGAGTGAGAACATAAACACAGGAAGAAGGTCCTGAAGAAATTCTTATATGCCAAATATCAAGAAGGCCATATATTTTTTGAACGGCCCCAGTCGGACCTTGATCGTTGCTAGCAACTGTTGATTAAGCACTGCAGGCTATGAAAGCTATTTAGCTTAAGCTTAACTGAGTGAGAAATCGGATCACATTCCCACCAGGAACAAATTACTCCAGGATTCATATTATTTTAATAAATAATTTAATGCAGAAGTTTGTTTTAACAGTCAGGTTCCCAAATGAACATTGAAACATACTTTTTGTGCTGTAATCATTCCTCCTGTTCATACAGTACTGACTATTAGAAGATCCTTTCATGTTGCACTTAAATATAAGTGATGGGGGACAAAATCGACAGTCCTCCTTCTTTTAAAAATGTATTTAAAAGTTTATTTGAAGCTAACTTGAAGCTTCAGCTGTCCAAATGAATCAAATCAAGTTGTGTTTCTTGTGTGATACAGGTACAATACAACTTTAGAAGGACACACGACTCAGATGAATTCCTCTAAAGCCATCAACATCTTCAGAGAGCAGATGATGAACCAGAAAAGCTTCTACAAGGCTTTGTAAGAACAAATCAATACATACAGTCATTGATGTATCTATCTATGGGGGTCAATGTGTGTCTCATTGTGTGTTTCTGATGCAGAAACTCTGATAAATGATGACAAGGTAAAGGTAAGCCACACATAAAATATACAAAAAGAATTTAGTGTAAGTTTCCTAGTTATTTTATACAATTTATCTAGTCATAATTTTAAACTCTATTTTTGTATTTACAGCACTTTTCTCAATTAAAGCGACAACCTTTTGAAACAAGACTGAAACAGAGCATCGGGATCTACAATTTTTTCTTGTACTCACAATACCTTATGTCAAAAATGTTGAATTTAAGATGCATTAGACTTTCCTCTTGAATATGGTGAGGTATGAAGTGAAATCACAACCCAAATTTCTCAAAGGGATCTTTTGGGGTATTTTAGAGGGAAGAGAAGTTCTCAAAATACACCACTTAACTTGACGATACACATTTCTTCTTATCGTTGCCACTGGAAGACTTCAGCCAGTTCTTCTATACAACAGATCAATATCCAGTTCAAATCTACCCAACTCATGATCACAAAGTCTGCCCGAAACATTGATGTCATGGCCGTCGACCAACTGAACTTAATGGTTCGTGTGGCCTTAATTGCTCAGTCGTATCAATTCGCCCTGTACAACGTCAGGAAGACCGGACCCTACCTCCATCTCTTTACCACATGCACCTTCAAACTTCTGCACATGATCCAGAACATGGTGGTGCTTCTGGTCCCCAACCAACCCAAAACAGCACGTGTACCCCTGCTGTTCATATCTATAAAACAGCAACTAAAACAGCTTATGCCTATCTGAACTTCCTCATTTAGGACTATGCTCCCTCCCGCACCTTATACGACTCACATTGGTCTGCCCTGACTAGATCCTTGTTAGTCGCTTTGCATGAGAAATTGTTACATTGTATATTTTTATTATCCTGTTTGTGCTGATTTTTTGTCTATTTAAATTTAATAATGTAAATCCACTTCATTCCTCTTCTATCTCTAATTTAGTGCCGTTCTTCTGCTTATTTGAATCATATTGATTTGAATGCATCATTTACAATGAGGAATATACTTTTATTTGACTTCTGACAGTCTCAATCTGTCACTGTTTACCTTTGTTCCCACACACACAAAAAAAAACAATAAATAGAAATAGGAATATGTGAGACTTTATTTTCATTTGTGTTTTTGTTTATATCTTTCTGTGCTGTTTACACTCAGTTTGGTGATGTTAAGGAAGCGCAAACAGGAACTTCTCAGCACAGCTTGTAAAATCAGTGTCCTACATGTCATCACACAGATAGCTGTCTCTGTCTCCCTCTGCAGGATGAGACTAGACACTGCACCCCAGCAGTATTTCACTTACTACAGTACAGATACAACGATCACTAGTACTTCATTCTGCTGTTACTGCTACTCTTTCTCCTACTTCTTAAACTACTATTACTACCACCATTATTTACAAGTATGATTAGATCTACTACTGCTGCTACCATTACTACTACTACTAACTACTATTATAACTAGGGTCCCACTACTTTTGTACTACTACTCCCATTTGTAATAACTTCTACTGATATTGCTGCTAATATTACTATTAATATTCCTTAAACTACTACTACTACCACTGCCACATTAATGACTAATTCACTACTTCCTTTACTTCTACTACTACAACCAATATTTTGACTATCTCCATTACAACTATGACTACATCTACTACTACTGCTACAACCACTATTACTACTGCTAACCTACTATAATAACTGTTGGCTTATACTACTACAGCAAATACGAGTAGGCTGACACTACTTTTACTGCAACTGTACTCATGTATGTTTTACTGTTTCTACAAATACTATTACTGTTTATACTATTACTGTTTATTACAGCTACTGGTTGTTATAGTTTGCACTGCTACTATTTAAACAAATCTAAAACTATTACAACCACAATGCTTGTCTTACTGTCATAATACAAATTACATCTACTACTGTACAATAACTACTACTTCCTAAACGTCTACTACTACTATTTCCAGTACTTCTACCACTACTGCTACTACTAATATTACTGCCTTTACTACTATACTTATTCCTGTACTGTTGCTTCTACCAATATCACTAATGAATATACCTGTATTTCTGCTTCTGGTTGTAATAACTGTACTGCCCCTATTGCTGCTAATGTTACTTTTGTTCCACTATGACAAACCTACTACTACTGCTAAATGTTGCCAATGCCACTACTGCTACTACGGTAGTTGTAATAACTTGTAGTACTACTATTAATGCTAATAATATTACTGTTTATGGAAATACTTTCAATATTTTTGAGCACATCTATTCTACTATCACTATCATTATATATTATTACTTTCTGTATTACCATTATAACAATTAGAACTTTCCTATTGTAGTACCTTGACTTCTACTATTTTAACTATCACTATTTCTACTACAAGGACAACTCTCACTATTACTGCTGGCACTGCACCTGCTAGTCTAATAGTCAATACTAAAACTATTATTACTTCTACTTCTGCTGTTGCTAGCATTACTGCTACTACCACGGCTAATACTACTACAACTACTAGTGCTGTTATTATCACAATTACTACTTCTAACTACCCTGAAACTGCCACTTTTACTACTATTACTACTACAACCACAACTACAATACCACTTGTATTGCTATAAATACTGTACTACTACTACATCATCTACTGCCACTGATACCACAACAACTGTAGATTGTACAGCTACAAGAACCAGTGTATTAGTTGAAACTAAAACTATTATTTCTTCAATGCCTGCAGTTGCTACTACTACTACCATTCCTGTTAGTACTTCTGCCACCACTAGGCCACTGCAACTGCTGGAAGGCTACAACTACTACCACTGTATCTGCAGTAGTTTCTACTCTAGGTGACAAATCACTTATAGAAAATATTACCATTTTCTGTTAATACTTTTCCTACTAGTGGTACGTCCACTACTACTGCAACTGTTACTGTATTTCTATCCTAATACTACCACAACTTGGACTGTTTCTATCACTGACAGTATTACTACTACTTCTTAAACTACTGATACCAATACTATGCTTATTATACAGTGTCAATCACTACCAGGGCCACCATTTGTCAAATATACTACTACGGCTTTGATCTGCTCTATGTGAAAAGTGCCTTGAGATGACTTTTTACACACTGGTCATTTAATTCTCAGACTATACATGCATGTAAATATGCCAATATGGTAATGATGAGTAATTTCAAGTCAAAAGGAGCCATTTTCAAAAGAAAGACAACAAATATGTCATAATGTCAGTCAACAAAATCAACTTATAGTTACATTTGAGTGACAAACACCATCTAGCCGCTGTAATAATTATAACCCAGAGAAGTGGTGCAGGTCAGGTAGCTGGTTAGGTGGTTGGTTAGATCCTAACTTGTGACTTAGTGGATTTTGCTGCTGTAGGCCGCTTCGCCTCCAGTTTAAAATCCATAACTACAATTGTCATAGTGTTTACTGCTGTCATCATGGTTGCCTAACTTTAAGGAACAAAGGTTGCCTAACTTTAAGGAAGTGATAACCCATAACACATTTTAAGTGATCACTTTCCCTTAACCTAACATTAACCACATCATAAAACATCACTAGTTTTTTTTTTAACAGTGATGTGTAACAGTTTTGGAAAACACAGACAAATGATTTCCTGCTGATGAAAATGCCTAATTAGAAAACGCTCCTATGGGTCTTTCTGGAATCACGTGGTCAGACAACATCTTTGGTTGTTTAAGTTTGGTGGACTTGTTGGTCAAAAGTCTTTGAGTCAGAAGAACTAAACATAACATAAATATGAGTTCTGAAAAGGCGTTGAAATAAAAGCTAGAAATTCTAGGTTGAATTTTTTTTTAAATGTTAATGTTGCAGTGGTGATATCTGTGGGGCTTCTTTTTCGTGATTTTAAGTGCTTGTTTGTAGAGGGTTAGGGTTAGCGTGACCCTTAGGAAGTTAGGTTAATGCCAAATATTTGTTGTTTCCACTGGATTCCTGTAAGATATTTTACAGTGTACAGTATTTGGGTAGATGTACTTGTTACTTTCCGCCACCACTGGTTGCTCTTTATGTAAAGAAACTGAACTTAAAATAAACCGTAAATATATGGACACACACTCATGCTTAACAGGAAGGACAATGTGACAAAAGGAGGAAAAGTAGAGAATACAACACATGGGAATAGTCTATATATAACCCTAATATAACCCTAAATTAACCTTAACTTTCAACCAAATCTTCACCCTAAAATCAATGACTTGTGTACTGGGGTCTTGCTTTCGCTCCCCATAAAGCACAGGGGTCCCCACAATAACCTAACCCTTATATAACCCTAAATTAACCTTAACTTCAAACCAAATCTTCACCATAAAACCAATGACTTGTGTAAAAGGGTCTTGCTTTGGGTCCCCATAAAGAAGAGGGGTCTCCACAATAACCTAACCCTTATATAACCCTAAATTAACCTTAACTTTCAACCAAATCTTCACCCTAAAATCAATGACTTGTGTACTGGGGTCTTGCTTTCGCTCCCCATAAAGCACAGGGGTCCCCACAATAACCTAACCCTTATATAACCCTAAATTAACCTTAACTTTCAATCAAATCTTCACCCTAAAACCAATGACTTGTGTACTGGGGTCTTGCCTTCGGTCCCCATAAAGCAGAGGGGTCTCCACAATAACCTAACCCTTATATAACCCTAAAATAACCTTAACTTTAAGCCAAATCTTCACCCTAAAACCAATAACTTGTGTAAAAGGGTCTTTCTTTGGGTCCTGATAAAGAAGAGGGGTCCCCACAATAACCTAACCCTTATATAACCCTAAATTAACCTTAACTTTCAATCAAATCTTCACCCTAAAATCAATGACTTGTGTACTGGGGTCTTGCTTTCGGTCCCCATAAAGCACTGGGGTCCCCACAATAACCTAACCCTTATATAACCCTAAATTAACCTTAACTTTAAACCAAATCTTCACCCTAAAATCAATGACTTACATAAATGGGGTCTTGCTTTCGGTCCCCATAAAGAAGAGGGGTCCCCACAATAACCTCACCCTTATATAACCCTAAATTAACCTTAGCTTTCAATCAAATCTTCACCCTAAAACCAATGACTTGTGTAAAAGGGTCTTTCTTTGGGTCCCCATAAAGAAGAGGGGTCCCCAACTATAACCTAACCCTAATATAACCCTTATATAACCCTAAATTAACCTTAACTTTCAACCAAATCTTCACCCTAAAATCAATGACTTACATAAATGGGGTCTTGCTTTCGGTCCCCATAAAGAAGAGGGGTCCCCAACTATAACCTAACTCTTATATAACCCTAAATTAACCTTAGCTTTCAATCAAATCTTCACCCTAAAACCAATGACTTGTGTACTGGGGTCTTGCCTTCGGTCCCCATAAAGCAGAGGGGTCTCCACAATAACCTAACCCTTATATAACCCTAAATTAACCTTAACTTTCAACCAAATCTTCACCCTAAAACCAATAACTTGTGTAAAAGGGTCTTTCTTTGGGTCCCCATAAAGAAGAGGGGTCCCCAACTATAACCTAACCCTAATATAACCCTTATATAACCCTAAATTAACCTTAACTTTCAACCAAATCTTCACCCTAAAATCAATGACTTATCTAAAGGGGTCTTGCTTTTCGTCCCCATAAAGCAGAGTAGGTCCCCACAAAATGACTGTGTAAACGTACGTCCCGATAACAGGAGGAATACCTGTATCACACATACATACACACACACATGCAGAGAAAGAGAGAGAGGAGAGAGAGAGTGTGAGAGAGAGAGAGGAGGCGGAAACCTCCATCTGCCCTGCTCGGTGACCGACCCGTCATCCTCGGGCTCTCGCAGGGGAGAAACGGCACATCTCTCCGCCGTTTTTCCATCCCTGCTTCTTTCTTTTTCTTTTTCTTTTTTTGTGTGTGTGTATGTATTTACTTCCCAACACCGTGAATGAGGAAACTGTGAGAGAAACGCGGAGGACAATGTGACAAAAGAAAGGAAGAATGGAAGAAATCTATAGTCTATATATAGGCTATGCCCCGGACTGCACCACCGCCGCCACCGCCGCCACCTGCCCTCCCGGTACCGGTAAGTCACGGAGGATAAAGAGGAGCAGGTTGTGTTGCAGAAGTAAGGGGGGGAGGAGAGAGAGAGCAACGTCTGTCCCGGGGCGGGTTACTGCAAAGGATGGATGCTAACTGACCCGTGGAAATGACTTTTGAGGTCTTGTGAGGTCGGGTTACCGTTCAGCCATGTTGCAGGAGATAGAAGGATGGAGGGAGGGAGAAAGAGAGAGGAGGGGACGGCAGGGCTTTTTGACACCTGCCCCCGTTCCCGGTAGCTTTAAAAATATATATAACATAGAGAAATCGGTAAAATGTCTTAAATGAGCGGTGAAGCAGCATTACGCCCTCTTACACCGGGGGATGACTTTCTGACTCGGTGTGTCGGTGAGTGAAGATAAAAAGCCATTCAGCCATGTTGCAGAGGGAAGGGGAGACATAACACCGCGGGGGTTTTGACACCGACTGAACGACCGACCGACCGACACCGAGGGGAGACTATAGGGGAGGAAGGATGGAGAGGAGGATGAGGAGGAGAGGGGGGATGCAGCCCGCACTGTGTCGCCTAGAGACGGAGAGGCAGCACGAGGAAGGAAACGGGGTCGAGTGAACCGAGGCTCGGTCTGACTCATGTTGACCGGATTTATGCACGATTTTATTTTTACCAGTCTCAGTTTTTAAATATACATTATTTTATGTCTTGCTATAAAAACCATAGGCCTTCATTATATTCTAATTTTTTATTTTTTATTTTTTATTTTTTTTAATATATATTTATTTTCTGTAATTTACATTTTTGTAATTTTATTACTCGCTATAACAACTAGAGGCTTGGATATGTATATTCAAATGTATTTATTTATTTTTTATATATATATATATATATATATATATATTTATTTTCAGTCATTTACATTTTATAAATGTATTATTCGCTATAACAGCCAGAGGCCTATGAAAAAAAAAATATATATATTATAATTTTTTATTATTTAATTATTTTTTGCAAATAACTTTTGTAATTTTTTTTTTATTTCTTTATATTAATTTTATTTTATTTTAATTTTCACCTTCCATTTATTATTATCATTATTATTATTTTATTGATATTATTAATAATTATTATTATTTAATAATTTATATTATTATCAGTAGTAGTAATATTATATTTTCAACAAACAACATACCAACACCAATATTTTTAGACTTAATTTTAATGTTATATTAACAAATTTGTCAATATTTTGTCAAACAATTTTTAAACATTTTTATTTTATTAAATTTATATTGAATTAAATATTTTTTTCTAAATATAATTTTTAAGTAGAATATGTTGAATAATAATTATATTATTTTTGGGCTTTTTTTTGCAGCAGGTGGCTTTGACATTTTTTATGTAATACCACAGCATTGAAATGATAGTTGTTACTACAGAGAAGGGCTGATGTTAAATATTATATTGGAGATGGGGTTTTTTGGAGGATTTTTTTTTGTGGTCATTGTAAGGGCAAGAAGTGATCAGCAGTAACAGCCAGTGGCAGACGGAAGTGGTTATTGAGGACTATTGATTATAATTGATGATTGTTTGTCGATGGGAAGGTCAGGGCAGGAGACGACACAGCAGGGTCCGTTACCATGGTGATAACTGAGATGATTTATCCCCTTATTATTGGGCCTTATCCATTCAATAATTTATTCATTCACAGATTCACTTTGTTCATGTTCCTTTTTCTTCTTCTTCTCCTCCTCCTCCTCCTCCTCCTCCTCCTCCTCCTCCTCTCCATCCCCTCCTCCCTTTATCTCTCGGTCTCTTTCCATCTTCCTCTGTCCTCCCTCGCCCTTCGTCCTCCTCACTGTTCCTCTCTTTCTCTCTCCTCCTCCTCCTCCTCTTCTCTCAATCCATCTTCTTTCCTCTCTCCCCCCTTCTCCCCTCTTTCACCTCCCGTCTCTCCATCCATCTCTCTGTCTCTCTTTCAGGTCAATGAGAGCCAGCGACAGCTCAGTCTGAACGGCAAATCCTCCCTCGTTTTTTTTTTTCCTTCAATTTCTCCTTTACTTCGATCTTCCTCTTTTTCTTCTCTCTCTATCATGCTCTCCTCACTTCCATATGTTGGAGCAACACAGTCGTCTTATTTTAGCAGCGCTACCCTCCTCCTCTTCTTCCTCCTCTTCCTTCTCTGTTGCCCTCCTCTCTGCTGAGTTTTGACTCCCTCTCTTTTTACAAGCACACACACATACACACACACATTCACACACACACACACACACACACACACACACAGAGCAGAAAATGAAGCGTGGGTCGAGTGTGTTGCAGCCTCCCTCGGATGCAGCCAAACGACACACACACCCCGCAAACACACACACAAGGACACACACCAGTGATGATGCTCGCTCGCTGAGTGTGCCCGGCACGCACGCCGAACACGCAACAGACACACACACCGAAAACACGCCGGACGCAGCACACGCCACAGGTTCGAGTCCCTTCCCAGCAGCCACCTCTCTGTTCAGCCCTGATGTCAGCAGCAAGATGGCGTCTGACCTCCTCATCAGGCTGTCAGGTAGCACACACACACGTACACACACACACACACACACACACTTACACCAACTAATGATCAAATGCTCACATGACACACTTCATACAGTATAGACACACATCCCATTCATACTATATGCTTTACTACAGCCAAAATGAGTTGATTAATTGATTATTTTAGCTAATTGATCAATTAGATAAAGATCTTCTGAGTTCCATCTATCTACAGAACATCGATGTGACAGCGGAGGAACGAACAAAACAAAGGAAAAACATAGATAATACAATTTTGAAAATAAATGACAATAAGAAACACACAAGACAAACAGCTGACAATAAACCAATAAAAACCAAAAAAACCCCTCATGTATTTATTTAAGTTTTCCAAGCAAAGATGTTACACAATCCAGCCTTTTCAGAGGGGAAAAATTTGGTATTTCTTAGACTTAAACATCAATTAATCAATTAATTAAGACTGTAGTGCCACCGTCTCAATATAAAGAGCAGATGATTTTGATTGGCACTTTTAAAAGGACCAGTGTGAGGAAGTTCGCTGCGTTCCACTTACATCTGAGCTGGGAATGACAAAATGAATCATGCCAGCTCAAGAAGTCAGAAAACCAGCTCAGTAGCCATTGTTAGCCAAGTTACCAGTTGATACGTATTTTGCTACCGTAGCAACACGTCCACAGATAGAAGTCTATCTTGGATGTTGAGATCGGGTCTGATGATGTTCTCCCAACCTTCTGAGACAGATATTCGACTTCAGGGGTCATACCAGTTGAAATTTCCGACTGGGAACTCTGGGACTGAGACTTCCGAGTAACTGGTAAAATGGTAAATGGACTTTTCTAGTCTGTTCGACCAGTCAAATCGCTTTTATGCTACATGTCATTATTCACTCATTCACACGCATTCATACACCGTTGACGCAGCCATTGGGAGCAATTTGGGGTTAAGTATCTTGTCCAAGGACACATCAATATATGTGGGCTGGAGGAGCTGGGAATTGAACTGGCGATCTTCTGATTAGTGGGACGCACCATTAGTGACACCTAGTGGTCATGTTGTAGTTTGCAACCAGCTGAATATCCTCCCTCTCCTCTTCCATGCATTTAAGAGAACCTATGTTGACTAAATGAAAAAAACTTGCAAAAAACATGAAAGAAAATCATCTCTAGAGTCAGTGTTTGGTTTGTCCGTTCTGGGTTACCGTAGAAACATGGCGGCCTCTGTGGAAGAGGACCCGCTCCCTACGCAGATATAAAGGCTCATTCTGAGTTAACAAAAACACAAGAATTTTTATTTGCAGGAAATAAAACATACTTATGAATATTATATTCAATATCTGTCAAGGCCATTGCCGCTAAATTCTGCACACTGGATCTACAAACTGACACAGAAGCAACAATTAACCCCAGGAAATTCTAAAAAAAACAAAAAACAAACCCAAAGCAGAGCAAACAAATAACATCTGGAGCCTCTCAGCAAGCTGCCACCTACTCTCCTGCCTGCTGCATCACAACCGACCAGTGACCGACCTTTTACCCTCTCTGCTTCACATAACTGGGACGTACCATCTATCAGGTTATTGTAGGGTGAGCTGGACTGATAAAAAAAGCTTCCAAACATACAGAAGATTTATGTTTCCGTTACTGCTGGCAGTCACTGTTTCCTCAGCCGTGAATGCACCAAATTATACAGAACGCCGTTTACTACAGAACAGTTTTATCCTTCCTACCTCGACTCGAGCCTAATGACTCACAGCTCAGTACGGCTAATGATGCACATCTGTTGTCACTACCACTGACTAAGCAGACGATCTGATCTGCCTTACCCTCACAAAACTCTCAATGAAACATCATAAGAGGACTGAAGCCCTTCAACAAAATGTAATAATGTGAAACACAAAGTACTAGACTGAAACCTGATGCCATTATTTTTGTAACACTGGACTGAAATGAGTGATTTAACACATAAAATAGTAGCAATTTTGGAATCAAGGCCCAGTGAAAATGGAGAGGAGCAACTTTCTCACAAAGATATTATGTGTTAATATCTTTGTAACTGTTAAAACTATCAAGCCAAAACTATGTGGACAGCCCTGCCTACATATTTTGATCTGTAGCTGTTTTTAAAGGTTTAGACCCCCTTTTTAACTACAATGAAATAAAATCAAGACATTTTAGACAACAGTTTGACACAACAGTTTGACACAGACTCTTTCGACAACCTCAACTCCATCAAACACCTTTAGGATTATTCATGGGTCAAACCTCCTAACTCAGGGGTGTCAAACATACAGCCAGTGGACCAGAACCGGACCGCCAAGGGATCCAATATGGCCCACTGGTTAACCTTGCAAAGTATGAAAACTGCAGAAAAGTGATTCCATTTTTTTGCTGCTTGACAGGTTTTTTTCCCACCTGACCATGAAAAAAAATTGATGCTGTGGTCATATCTAAAATGTTCATATATTGAACATTTCACAAAATATTGTCAATTAACAGCTTCTGTGCAAAATAATCTGTAAAAGACAGGGAGATGCTCATTTTTCAGATGGTTTATTATAGTAAAGTTATATGATATATGATTTATAGGTTATTATGCAATGTTTTTACTGGTCAGGCCCACTTGAGATCAAACTGGCTGTGTATGGTCTTTGAACTAAAATGAGTTTGACAGCATTGTCATAACCCAACATCAGTCCTGCACCTCACCGATGCTTTTGTGGCTGAATGGGAAAAAATCCCTGCAGCCAGTACTCCAGCATCTGGTAGAAAATCTGAAACCAGAAGAATGAAGGCTGTGATAGTAACAGATTAATAAGCACAGATTTAGAATGAGGTATTGAACAACTTCAACTTCATTATCCATTAATTAGACGATTATTGTTCTCGATTAATCAATTAATTGTTTGGTCTACAGAATGTCAGAAGTCCTCAGATGTCTTGCTTTGTTTTGACCAACAGTCCACAACAAAAATATTTACTGTCATGTCAAAAAAGATAATATTCACACTTAAGGAGGTGGAATCACAAAGCATAGCAATTTCTAAAAATTGATCAGTTGATCGGTTTGATTAATTGATTATCAAAGTGGTTGGCAATTAATTTTCTGTCAGTCAGCTAATTGACCATCATGTATATTTGTAACATTTGGGTGTCCACGTACTTTTGGCCATGTGTTGTACAAACCTTTGTTCTCATGTAGAGTTGAGTGCAGTTATCAGACTGTAGCATGAACTCTCATGTAATCTATTTACTGGTAACATGAATCAAATCACACTCAGGCAGCTCGATTCTTCTTCTTCTTCTCTCTTCAGAGGCCACCCAGAAGGCCCAGATGCATCCTGGGAGCCGAGCTGAGGCTGAGCCACAGAGGCGCGAGGCCTTGCTGGAGGTTCGTGGGGGTCAGCAGGACGAGCCGGGCCTCGCCCTGTCACCGGACGGCCCTGGAGCGAGTCCTGAACCGCCCTCCCTCACGCACACACCGGACGGCAACGCCACCACGGACACAATGGCCTCGGACCTGCTGAGGAAACTGGCAGGTGTGTTTACTTTACGTCCATCTTTGTGCATATGTTTAAAAAGAATGGAATAGACTTTAACAAGCTTTGTTTTGAGTAAATAACCCAACAGGAAAATCAGAAATAACATTAAAACTGGCTCCAAACATTTTGTCTTCAGTGGCTCTCTGGGTTACACTAACCTAGCATCATGTTGTTGCTTTATTGATCCAAACTGGGTGAAATTTGAACCCAGTTCCTTCAGTTTCTTGTCATTTAGTGGCTGACATATCTACTGATTTGAAATCTAATGAGCTAATATCAGCCAGGCTCTAATTTATATAACATGTCTGATAGCAGGTGAACTCACACTGACAGATTTCCCACCAATCACAGAGAGTCAGGAAGTGAACAGCCATGTCATGAGGGTCAAAGAGGAGGAAGAGCCAATGGAAGTCGACACAATGGTGGTCTCCGATCTTGTCCGTGATCGACCGATCACAGAGGGGATGACCCCATCTACCCCAAAGATGGCGAGCCAACATCTCTTCACCATTAAAACTGAAGAGCAAGGTCTTAGTGGCATCAAGATGGCAGAGCAGCTACACCCTGGAGCCAAAATGGCGGAGCAGTGTCTCCTCGGCCTTAAAATAGAAGATGAATTTTATACTGGAAGCTGCCAGCCTGGCTCCAAAACAGCTGACAGCGTTGTATCTGGAGCCACAAATTGTCAGTTTAGAATGAAAATGGAGGATCGCGGCATGTCTGAAGCTAAGATGCCAGACCAGCTTTTATCTGGAGCCAAGATAGAGGAGCAGCTTTTCTTTGGAGCCAAGATGGAAGACCAGTTCACCTCTGGAGCCAAGATGGCGGACCAGTGCCTCCGAGCAGTGCTGTGGCAGGACATGTCAGTGAACCTGGCGTCCACGCTGTTGCATCAGCTCTCAGGTAACACACACACATACACATGTTCACACTATGGATTAAGAAACTTTTAATTTATTTTTTTACCAAAACAGAGAGAGGTTTGTTTTCTCTTTGGTTTCAGGACATATGAGGATAATCTGTGTGTGATTTTCTGATGGGATTGAGGAGATTTTGATGCTCTCTGTCCAGATGAAGGAAAAAAGTCCTACTGAAACTACAATAAAACAAGGAAAGCATTTCAGGATCATAAATTAATGGTGGCTTGGAGCAAAATGAACCCCCAAAAAATGTATAATTACCCTTGGAATTGGGATGACTAGGACTTTTAAATGCCCTCCTAAAATAAACAGTTGAAGAAAGATATTTTCCAGAGTGTGTCCGGATACTGGTCTGCGTGACTCATAAATGTGTGGGACAGCCAGGCTTCCGGGTGTTGTGAATATTTTGAAGCAGCCGCGACAGCTATTCACGGCAGCTTTACCAACATGGAGTATTTTTTTTAAATTTCCAAAACCTGTCACACCTCCAGTTGGAAATGAAAGTATGTTAGAAACCTGGACAGTCGCTGAGCCAGAGTCTATAAAAACCAATAATGTGGTTATGTAATGTTGTGTTTATTGTTTATACTTTTAAATAGCTGAAAATACTCACACAGTTATAATCTGGACAGTATTGGTTGCCTTCATTTGTTGGGTTGGTTAGGTTTAGGCATGAGGAGTGAGATTGGTTAGGGTAAGACTATCAGGGTAAGCCCATCAGAGGCAGAGGAGGAAAGGTCTTGCCAAGAAAAGCAGTGGGATCCATAATAACATGTAGCATGCTCATGGATGTATGCTAGCCAGCACAGCTAGAGTAACCCTGGTTGCCCTTTATCTACAGTTAGACCGTAAAAAGCTGTCAGCAGGTGACTCATTACAGGAAACAGAAAGCTCGTTTTTCATTTTCCTGTTTCAGTAATAGTTTCTATTGGGGCACAAAAATAAAGAACCAAACCACAATTTTCTACCTTTCCTTTGTTTTTAAATATGTACCAACCCATGATGCCAAAATCAGGGTTCATACATGACTTTTGTGTACTGTTGCACCCCAAGTGTTGAAGAGTTTTGAAGATGCGAACTTGGCATTGAACCAAGACTTTCGGCTCTAAACCCTATATCAAAACAACAACAAAAAAACAAACAGATTTATGTTCTTATGTTGGACACCCAGTTTGATTGTTGTCAGTTGATGTGTTGGTGCTCTTTTAACACCAGATTAACTGTCTGTCCGCAGAGAGAGTCAGTAAAGCCAACAGTCAGCTGGTGGACAGGACAACTCCACCCATCAGAAGCAGGTAACAGAACATTTCCTGGCAGTCATCAGTGATTTGAAGGGGTTAATGTGACCTTTATGGGGCTCTACAGTTTCATCTCCAGAGTGTTAGCAGCAAGCTGTGTCTCCATCATGGAAGTCAAATAGTCAATGATGTGTAAATCTCAACCATCTTTGTCTTTCAGTAATGTTTTTAGTCAAAGTTACTGTAACAGTTTATGAAAACACACTCTTGATTTCAGCTGAGAAGAAGCTCAGTCATCGTGGTTTCCTGTTCTTTGTACGTGGTTGAGAGAGTTGTGATGATTGTTAAAGATTTGACTCAAGCGTTGTATCAAATGTCAAATTCCAGCTTCCAAGGATAACACTGGCAGTGTTCGATATGTTTCTTATTGTCAGCAATTCTCATATTTAGATCAATAGCAGCAATTAACTGATCTACTAACAAGTATTATGTGTATATCCAAAGCCTGATATATCTTATTCTTCTGTACTGTAGACCTGATGAGTCAATGACATGGTCCCTCATTTTAAAGAGCTTTGTTTGTTTAGAAACTACTCACTGGTTGGTCAAACCCTCAGCCTGCAGCCTATACAAAACACACGGGTGTCTGGATGAACTGTAAACATGCTGTGTTTTGACTTTTAATGTGTGCTCACCTGCATCTGTGTGTGCATGTATTTGTGTTTCCTATAGTCCTGTGCTGAAGGTGAATGTAGACCCACCTCGTTCCTCCCCTCTTTTGAGCGCCCAGGAACCTCCATATGGTAATATACTTCAAACAGACACACACACACACACACACACACACACACACACACACACACACACACACACACACACACACACACACACACATACACACAGACATATATTGTGAGTAGCTGCATGTACTGAGGCACCAACACAGTGTTTAGATATAAATACAGAGACACTGAGTTAGAAAGCTTTCCAGCTCCTGTTTTGCATGAGGGGGCGTAGATCTTTGAATGTTGATAAATGTCTCATGGGAGTGTTTATTTATTTATTTATTTTTAATCACACTGTATACTGAGTTAGCGTCATGCCAATCATTGATGTGTCACCTTGCAAATCTCAGTGTAAAATGCAGTAATGAAAGATGACACTGTCAGTCAGAGTGGAAAGGTTCAACACTGAGACACTGATCCCACTGAATCTGTAATGAGTGCAGGTATAACGAGGAGTGGCGTCGTGCTGTAAAGAGAAGAGCTCAATTGTCATTTAAACCCATGTAGGGGTCACAGGGTTACGCATATTACATTTGGGTAACAGAAATATTCAATAATTCATTAGAACAGGACCTAAGTAACATTAAATCCACCTCTAGGGCACCACCCTTGAAACACTTCACTGATTCATCGTCATAGTGAAGTCACCCTACATTTTGGTAATCCAGTTATTATTTAGTTTATAAAGTGTCAAAATTAATGAATGAAATCTGATTGATATGATTGGTCACTAAATTCATCTAGAACCCTCTTGCAGTTAAGTTTGTAGCCCCACAATGAAGACAATTTGTTTCTTGTTATAATATGACAGGGTTTATTATACTATATCCTACAATAGCAGTAACTCTACAGCTAATACAATTTAAATATAATAAACACAAAGAAAACAAGGTAAAAAATGGCGGTGTCAGACCTGTAATGGTGGATAAGACTGTATGTGTATGTGAGGTGGTATGTTGCGTTTCATTTACCTCGGAAGTTGGGAAGTCAGAGCCGGGAATGACGTCACACCAGAGATTGATGTGTTCCAATTCAAGAAATCAGAAAAAACAGTTCTAGCCATTGGTAACCATTGGCAGCAATAAAAACGCATTTCGCTGCTTGTTTGTTCATACGATCACCATAGCAACATGTCCACAGATCCACGACTGATTTCATGAGACACAAATACAAGAGAAGTGCTAATAAACAGAATATTACTACAATTTTCACATTGTTGATGCATAGGGCTTCCATCTACGGATTTTGAGGTCAGTGCTGGTGAGGTTTTTCCGACCTTCCGACGACTAGTTCTGAGTCTAACATTAAAAATGTTGGTGTTAATTGATAAAGAGTGAGAGAAACACATGTAAGTCTAACCTCAGTAAAGACTTTTTCAATGAGAGATCAATAGAAAACATAGGATGTGCTTATTTGTCCTTTTTCACTGAAATGTGTCGGTCCAAAAATAACAGATATAAACTAGTAATTGCTTGTTATCTGAGCAAAGCTTAAGTTGAGTCTTACTCTTAACTTTGGCCTAATGGTTGGAGACATTGAAGGGAACAAGAATGCTCTTTGTTCAGAAAAACAAAGGAAACCATTGAACTCAAACTCCCAGATGCCCTTTAGGTCCAACGCCTCCACCTGAGCTCTGCCATTGGCCGCTGTGACCTGTGACCGATGATGTTATCTTATCTCATCTACCATTTAAGGGTCTGAGCTCACCATTTGTAGCTTGTTTCCCTTTGTTCGCGTCTCCATCAGCCCTGTGGGGATGATTTGAAATTGCCTGCTGGTTTTACTGGTGAGATGACATCACAGGTCACAGTGACCAGATGCAGCATTAACGTGATAGAAACCAACTCTGCAGTCACACGTGGTTTGAATCTTACATGTTAACGTCAAAAACACTTTTATTACTAAATTAGCACTTTTAGGTGAATTTGTGTAGTGCAGTGTTTTTAATACTGCCTTATTATTATTGTTATGGCTTTCTAATGATTGCATTTCAGTGTGATGTTTTTTTGTCTGTATTATGGATTCATGCTGTCACCAGACCCAGAATACAAAAAAAAGAAAAGATGCTACTGAAGCGAATTGACTATACAAATACATTATCTGTAGTCACAGAGAAGTTTAACAATAATAACTTCCACAGGGACTCATCATTAGTGGACTTTTCAGTGAACAACAGAAGAAAAAGAAGTAAAAGAAGAGGGGGAGATTTGTTTCATGAATCCTTTTGCAGAATAATAAAGACTTCTTTTGTGTGTGTTTGTCCTTCAGGAACCCAAACCAACCTCAGCAGAAATCAGACCACAGGTTGCTCTTATTTCTACAGGTAACACACACACACACACACACACACACACACACACACATTTGTACTTCTATACTTTTATATATTTACATAGTTTAAATATGAAAAATTAGCAGAAATCAAGGAATTACATTTATTCATATCCACACACACATGCTGTCCTAGGGGACTTTTGGGGACCTTGCATAGATTTGTTCTTTTGAGGACTTTACATGGATTCATTTTCTGAACACAACAAAACTTTAACCACTGACAACCTCCAACCTTCTCCAAACAAAATCAGTGTTTTACCAGTTGGGGACACAGCTTTTGCCCCCAATGAACTGGTCTTAAGTTTGAAATGTGTCCCTAAAAGTAGCTTATAGCAGACCCACACACACGCATCCAGTATGTTTAATGGTTACATGGGGTGGAGCAGGTGATCCCACATGCAGAAACAGGCGAGGAGACAGGGTAGTTATTTTAAGGTGAGGAGAAGGGACCACAGGCCTGGGGAAACTTGGACTGGTAAACTGGGAACCTGCTGGTTGGAAGTTGGGAACCGGGTCCGGAGGTAGGATCCGATTGGGGCGGAAGTAGAGTAGAAGAAGGGTATGGAGGGTGGGGGGCTGGGAAACAGGGCCGACAATGGGAAGTGGGACTGGAGACGGAGCAGACGGAACTGTCTGTGGGGAACAGGAGACGGGGACGGGAGCCAGAGCAGATGGGACCGCAGGGAACAGGAGAGACACGGTTAGACGAGGAAAACAGGCGACGATGACATGAATGACATAAAGAGGCTACGAGCCGACAGGGCTGAGTATGAAACGACTCCTAGGTTGGGAACCACGGGACTAAACTAGCTAACTGTATACAGTTAGCTAGTTTACACTACTTTATATATATATAAAGTAGTGTAAACTAGCTAACTGTATATAAAGTAGTATAAACTAGCTAACTGTATATAAAGTAGTATAAACTAGCTAACTGTATATAAAGTAGTATAAACTAGCTAACTGTATATAAAGAAGTATAAACTAGCTAACTGTATATAAAGTAGTGTAAACTAGCTAACTGTATATAAAGTAGTATAAACTAGCTAACTGTATATAAAGTAGTATAAACTAGCTCCACCTCCAGCAGCTACAACAGTAACATGCTGCTCTAACACTGATGCTTCACTATTAATAATCTAATGATGTCATATATAATAATATATCACTACTTTTACTGTAATACTGCATACTACATCACTCATAATACTGCAGTACTTTTACTGTAATACTGCATACTACATCACTCATAATACTGCAGTACTTTTACTGTAATACTGCATACTACACCACTCATAATACTGCAGTACCTTTACTGTAATACTGCATACTACATCGCTCATAATACTGCAGTACTTTTACTGTAATACTGCATACTACATCACTCATAATACTGCAGTACTTTTAACTGTATATTTGTTGAAAGTCATATTAGTGCAACAAGTTTTCTGTGACTGGGAAGAAATATTTAGAGAAGCCAAATATCTGTTACCATGGTTACCGTAACCCACGTTTGTCACCCCTCAGGTGTCATGTATGTGGGTTTGAGACGGAGGGGCGGGCCCTTTTCCAGAGTCACATGACGGAGCACCGCCAATGGGAGCACGGCTCCTTCTCGCTGCACTGCTGCGTGTGCGACCACTCGACCAATCAGGAGGCGGAGATGAGGGCTCACGTCGACACGCACATACAGGGCGACACGGTGGTCAGCGGAGAGATGAGGTGTGTGTGTGTGTGTGTGTGGGGCCTTTTGACCTGTTACAGTATAAATATCACAGGTGTTACTCATCACATTAAACATGAGCCGTTACTGATCGAACTCATCGTCAGTCTCACCTGTGACACGTCAAAATGTCAGAAATCACACAGCCGTGGCCAAGTGCTGTGTGTGTGTGTGTGTGTGTGTGTGTGTGTGTGTGTGTGTGTGTGTGTGTGTGTGTGTGTGTGTGTGTGTGTGTGTGTGTGTGTGTCTGGATTTCTCTTCTTCTTTAGTCTTTGCTTTATATGTTGTAAGTATGTTTAGGGAGAATGTGTGTGTGTAGGTGTGTGTGTTAGTGCGTGTGTGTGTCCTTAACCTCTCCCTCCCCCTCCTGACTCCCAGATGCCCCGTCACCCCTCCCACCACCGTCGCCGCCACCACTCCGGCAGTTGCCACGGCAACCCAGCCGGAGACGAGCGCCTCCGAGCATCGCTGCCGCATCTGCCAGAGGTCGTTTCCGGGGCAACAGGAGCTGCTGGTTCACTTCCAGGGTCATCGCCAAGGCAACCAGTACCGGTGCGACCGGTGCGGCCACCTGACGCGGACAGCCAACAAGCTGGTGGAGCACGTGCGCGTCCACACGGGCGAGCGGCCGTTCACCTGCGAGCTTTGCCCCTACAGCGCCAAGCGACGGGACAGTCTGCGTCTGCACTGTAAGGTCAAACACCCGGCGCACGGCAACGGTAACCTGGCGACGACGACGGCGGCGGAAACACCCGGCGACGTGCACACCCATCGGTCGTACGTGCACGGAGACAATCATCGTTCAAACAAACACGTTCAGCGGCTGCACACTCCGCACAACACACACACTGCTGCACACTCGTCCTCCTCTTCCTCCTCTTCTTCCTCTCTTCCTCCTCTTCTTCATCCTTTGCTCTCTGACCGGGCGGGATGGAGGGATTTGTCTCCTCTCCTCCCCATCACGACGCTCATCTCTCTGAAACCTCGCTGTCCTTCATCCTCCTCCTCCTCTTCCTCTTCTTCTTCTTCCTCCTCTTCTTCCTCCTCCTCTTCGTCTTCCTCCAACAAAAACTCCTTCCTCAGTTATCTTGGTCTGACAAGTTCTTTGTAAATGCTTTTTTTTTCTTATCTCTCCTCCTCTTCTCTTCTTCTCCTCCTTTTTCCTCTTTTTCCTTCTACCCTCCTCTCCTCACCTCTTTCCTCATCCTTTCTTCTCTATCTCCTCGTCTCCTGTCTTCCTTTCCTCTCCTCGCCTCCTTCTCTCTTCTCCTCATTTTTCTCCTCTCTTCCTCTTCCTCACCTTTGCTCCTCCTTCTTCCTCCTTTCCTCTTTTACTCTCCTCTTCTTCCTTCTTTTTCCTCCTCTCTCCTTTTTGTCCTCTCTCTTTTTCTGTTATCTCCTCTCTCCTCCTCCTCCTTTCTCAACCTCCCCTTTTCTTCTACTTTCTGACCATTTCTCCTCTTTTCTCTCTAATCTAATCTAATCTCCTCTCCTTCTCTCTCTTTCTCCCTCCTCCTCTCTTTCTATTCCTCTTTTCTCTTCTACTCTCCTCTCCTAGTCTCCTTTCTTTCCTCTCCTCATTTCCCACCTAACCCTTTTCTTGTATCATCTCCCCTTCTCTTTTTTCTTCCCTTTTCCTCTTCTTCTTTTCTCCCCTTCACCTCCTCCTCTTCTCGTTCTCTTTCTTTCTCTCTCCCCATCTCTTGTCTCACATCCGTCCCCTCCTCCTCTCCTTCTTCCCCCCTTTTCTCTTTTACTCCCTTCTTCTTTTTTTCTCTCCCTTCATCTCCCCTCCTCATTTTTCTCCCTCTCCTCTCATCCTTTCCACTTTTTTTATTCTGCTGTCCTTTTTCCTCCACTCCTAATTTTTCTCCTCCTCTCCTCTCCCACTCTTTCTTTCTTTCTCTCTCTCTCCTTCTCTCTTATCCCACATCCCTTCCTTATCCCCCTCCTCTTTTTCCTCTTCTCTCTTCTACTCCCCTCCTATTGTCTCTACTCTCCTCTCCTTCTCTTTCTCTCTCTCGCCTCATATCCACTCTTCTTCCCCTCCTCCGCCTCTCCTTCTTTTCCTCTTTTTGCCCTCTCTCACTTCTACTTCTCTACTCCTTTCTCCTTGTCTCCTGTCTTCCTCCCCTCCTCCTCCTCTCCTTCTTGTCCTCTTTTCTCTTCTACTCCTCTCTCCTTCTCCTCTCCACATTTCCCCTCTTCTATCTCATATCCCCTCCTCATTATTTTTCCCTGCCCTCTTTTCTCTACTCTTTTCTCCCCCTCCCCCTCTCTCCTCCTCCTCTTCCTCTTCTCCTCTTCTATCCATCCTCTGGACTCCTACAGTGATGGATGTAAAGCTCTGTAATGTATCCAAGGTACTGTCACTCAACACTTATGTATGAGAATGTCAAACAGCTACTGTTATGCTCAATGCACTGAACTCACAGATAATGAACGTTTTGAATTTTACTCGACTTTTTTGCATCATGCTCGTGATTTTTGCTGCATTCCTGCCTGCTTTAGTCAGTCATATAGTCACTGAACTCTTTAGCTATTTAACCGTGTGACATATTTATTGCCTGTCGCTCTCGTCCCCTCAGAAACCGAGAACTTAGAAATCCTCTCGATCTCACTCACACGTATGAGATCTGTTGATTATTGACCAAAACTTTTCCTAAAAGATGTGAAACAATCTGCCAGGGGAGTGAGATAATAAGTGATTGTAATAAAAAAATAGTTTATTAAGGAATTACAAACCTATAAAACAAAGCTTACAGCCTACAAAGAACCTGGATGCTTTATAAGAGCTGGATAGAGTGCCAATTTTCCCCCAGTGGCCAATCGCTGTATTGCAGTGAAAAATCCCCCATAGACCCCCATTGTAAAAGAGACTTCTGTGTTGACAGGATAACTGCAGACAAGGTCAATTATGACTCTTTCTATTGTGAGTTTTTGATCTTTGGAGAGTTTTTTAAATTAGTGACGTCCCCACAATGTAAAGCCTGTGGGCCGAGAGGGAAGCTAGAAACCTTTTTCTTCTTATTGGACTGAATGGGTGCCATTTTTTCCAGCTCTTAAAATACATCTATGACAAAGATAAAGAGAGAAAACATCCGTCAAAGACCATGGATGTATTATGAGAGCTGGATAGAGCGCCAGTTTTCCACCAGTGGCTCGTTATGGTATTGCGGCTAATTTCCCTATAGGCCACTACTGTAAAAGAAATGTTAGGACACCTCGAACTGCAAACAAGGTCAATTATGGCTCTTTCTATTATGAATTTTTGATCCAAGGATAATTTTTTTATTTGTAAAACTTTCCTTGAGCTGAAAAAGGCGATTTAAATATTAAAATTCGGATCATTTCCTTTTGGTTTTTAAAAATATTTATTAATAGTTTCTTCTTTTTTGGCGCCTTTTGCCTTTATTGGACAGGGTCCTTCTCCGGACATGAACTGGTGTTGCTACAGTTACTGTTTGGCTCCATTCACATAGTTTCTAAATGTGTCTGAAAATGTCTGAAAATGCCACATTTTGTAAAATTCCTGGGGCACCTTTCAATATTATGATAAGCCTTATTAAAAGTCATGATTTGACAGCTTAATCCACCGCTGTGAAGGTTAAACAGTGGAAAGCAATGCATTTACTACTTGCCAATACTTCAGGCTCAATACATATTTTATGATATATAAATTTCAGCTGTTTTAAGACATTTCTAGGCTCAAGATAAGAGAGAATTTACATTGTTTTTAGGGTCATGATTCAAAAACATAATTCCTGAAATAAGGTAGCAGCTTTTTCGTGAAAAATATAATTACGCCACCTCACTGATGGCTTCCTAAAATTGATGATTTTAGCAGTGATAATAAAGTTTTATGTAACCAGGAGGTGCAAATGCCATCAAGCCTGGCTGGCTTTCAGGATGAAGTGACAGGTCACCGCCGTACTGTTTTATATATGAAGAAAAATTGTGCCAAACTTGTAAATTTTCCATCTTTTACCAACTTTGTACAAGATAATACGCACTAGGTTTTCTCAGTCTTAGGCCTACAACTAATGAATTTTTTCATTATTAATTTATTTGATTATTTTCTCAATTAACAGATTAATCCCTTCATTCCACAGCTGAGGATTTTTTTAAGGTACACGGTTTCTGGGGGACGGTGATGATATTTCTAATATTTGTGTTGTATATTGACAATGTATTTGTGTTTACATAACTACATGAAGGCTCCTAAAGAGTCTAAAATGTCTTAATTTAAAGTTGCACTATATGTAGTTTTGCTGAGACAAAAAAAGAATCATTCTAGAATATTTAAGCCTTTTTCTTTTTAAACACTATTCACAAAACCAGGAAGTCCTCCGATATCAAGTGTTGATTTGAACAGCTTCAGTCCTGTCCATTAAATTACTACCAACAGATCCAGTTAAATGTAGTGTCTAAATGAGTAGTATTTATTATATGGACAGGTTAAAATATCTTTATAACTGAAGCTTGAGCATCTTTCGCATGGAATGTGAATGCAGTATCAGACCCGTCAGACAACACGTAATCTTATGACACGTGTTGCTATTGAGGGTCAAACTTCAGGATTAACCCTCTGTCCTTTGTCCCATCTTCAGCAAGTGTCAACTAGGGCTGGGTATCAATACTCATCAGTACCGAAATAAATCAATACCTAATAGTATCAAAACATCTCCCGTCCAACGATACCTGCAATCAATCCTTTTTGCACCCAGAGCTAGAAAATATGACTATCTGTATGGACTTGCTCACAGCCAATCAACTCAAGCATTCTTCGATTTAATGCGACATGTGATTGGCCCACTGTCACAGCAGCTATGACCCGTCTGTGGTGGTGAAGTCGCAAGTTAATGCTTCTATTCACATATTGGGTATTGAATGAAGTATTCAGTTGTTATCAGTACTTGGATTGGTATTGGTTTCCTAATTTTCTAAATGATACCCAGCCTTAGCGTCAACGCTCCAGAAAAACAACAGTTTGATCCCAATTCAATCAAAGCTCCATGTGAACGCTGCGTTATCTCTGCTGCACGATATACAAGTCATGAACTAAAAATGAAGCTTTGATAGATGTGTATAGCAGTGCATCAAATATCAATAATCAGTTATTTGATTCTGAATGAATTTTCTGTATTTATTACTTGTATTGCTTTATTTTACGTGTTATTTATACAGTGCTTTATAGACAGCTGAAGTCGTGACATCACTTCCTTGTCTAACTTCTGTTACAATCTCTCGTTTGGTGTTTCTTCGATCTGTTTTTATGAAGAAATTAAGCGAGTTCTTGGAGTTTACTTTTCATATTCTCAGACCGCTCGGCTTGGCTAAAAGACACTGAAATCTTTGCAATTGTAACAAAGTTAAAACTAAATTTGATTGATTATTACTGATTTTCACCTATATCCATAAAACTCCTCAACGGTTTCTTCTAAAGTCGTTGTTCATGTTTCTAGTGGTAATCTGTACTCTGTCAGGGTCTTTTGTTATTAGAAATGACCCCCAGACGTGCTCATGGACCCATCCTGCAGTCTTCTGGACATACACAACACCATGGATGTATTATAAGAGCTGCTCAGCCCATCAGCCGATTGTCACCAGTGGTATTGCAGCGAAAAATCCCTCATAGACCACCATTGCAAAAGAGACATCTGTGATACTGTAGACAGGACACCTTGAACTGCAAACAAGGTAAATTACGACTCTTTCTATTGTCACGTTTTGATCCATGGAGGTTTTATATTTGTAAAACTTTCCTCAAGCCGAGAAATCTGTGACGTCATCACAATGTAAAGTCTGTGGGCCGAGCGGGAACTGGCAGAAACACGGAAGCAAACCGGGAAACTAGAAACTTCTCTTCTGGCGTTTACACACACCAAGTCATTCTCATAGGACTGGATTGGCGCCATTTGTGGTGCGGTATCCAGCTCTTATTATACATCCATACAGGACTCCTGACCCCAAACCCTGATCGTAACCGTCTCACTGCTCATTCTTAAACCTGACCGAGTGTCATTTAGATACAATGAGTCTGCAGATAGACCTAGTTTTAGGCACTAAAAATGAAACTAAATAAATATTAAATGAATGTTATTTTATCGTTTTTCAGAAAACTAACGTCCTTATCTCAACATTTGAAACAAACCACACGACATACTGCTGAGAAAGCTTCTGTTCAAGGCTGGATTTGTAGTTTTTAGTTAAAAATGTGAATGTTCATGAGATTTTAATGAGGTTTTCTTACTTAGTTTTCACTTCGGCTCCGAACCGCCAACCTCCTCACTATATAACATTCATTTTATAGAAGAGCTAAAAGAAATCGGTGCCAGACAACAGAAAACAATTTGCACATTTACAACAAATAAAGGTTTGATAAATAAAGTCACATCTTTTTTCTTTTTTTTCATATTGAGATCTCTGATTTATGAGAATGTATTCTAACTTTTGTAAAAATTATCTTCATTCAGTCTTTGGTGATATTTTTGAACATGTACGTGCAGCAGAGGTAATGTTGCATTCAAGAACCAGTGTGTAGAATATTAGTGCCGTCTAGTTGAAAAGGACTTGATAAGTATCTTTTAATTAGTTTATAATCACCCTAAATTAAGAATTGTTGTGTTTTCGTTAGCTTAAAACGAGCCCTTTATATCTACATAGGGAGCGGGTCTCTATCCACAGAGGCTGCCATGCTCCTACGGTGGTCCAGAATGGACAAACCAAGCACTGGCACATTTTTAGGGAGTTTTGGACGTTCTTCTACAAGCTTGGAAGAGGGGATCGGTATCCAGCTGCAAACTGCAACCTCACCGCTAGATGGCACTAAATCCTACACACTGCTCCTTTAATTCAAGGTCTTGATTGTGACGCTACAGAGCCCCCCTACAGCGTTTTTTATACCTCCCCAAACTTTAATGTACCAACCTTGAAACTTCCCACAAATTAACTCCTGTACACAGAGCAGCTTTAAGAGGAACCTACACACACACACACACACACACACACACACACACACACACACACACACACACACACACACCTGTCGTTTTAATATGAAATGTAACTCCAATCAATGGTGCTGAGAGCTGATTTCTGCCTGCACGTCTCACTTTAAGAGTTTTATTTCCACACACAAAACACACAAAGAAAGCATGAAATACAAGAGACTCACGTTCATCTCTTTCTTTTATTTCTGTCTTTTTCCTTCAATTGCCTCATCTCTCTCTCTCTATCTCTCTTTCTCTCTCTCTCTGTTGGATCCTGTTACTGTTTGCTGCTGCAATGATCAATAAAGTTTAATTTCCACCCTTCTGCTCACAGCTCATCTTTACTCAGATGCACGTGCCTGAGTGCAGCGAGGTCATGTTACAGAGTGCACGAGACGTGTGAGGAAAAGTTGTGTAAATGGCTGATTATTTAAAAGAGTAATTACAGAGAGAAAATACAAGTATTAGATTAATTTCATAGATTATAAATGGTATTTAAATGAATAAGAAAAGCATCTTCTTATGTGTGGAATCTCATAATTTTACATATTGTGTTATTTGTTAACCTGAAATGTTTTTAAAAATTGCAAATGGGTCAAAATTCAGCTTAAATCAGGGAGAAAAAAATGAATTTAAAAGGCCTTTTCAGAGAGAAATCAGGGATGAAGGTCACACACCACACTCACCAAAAAAAAAAAAAAAACGAGTGGGAGGATAAGTGTCAATCGCCATGGGTCCTGTCCTCTCTCCTCGCTGGTTTCCACGGTTACCTGGCATGTTGTAGGTCTCCATGGCGGCAAGCGGGAGGGAGCCCATTGGCTGCGAGTGAGCCTGGCTCGACGAATCACAGAGCGGCGTGAAGGCTGGAGGAGGTCGAAGGCACACACACACACACACACACACGCACACAAGAAAGGTCATTATTAGATTTCAGTAAATGGCATTAGAGGAGATGGGAGGAGGGAGAGGATGAGATGCAAAAAGGAAGTGAAAGAGTGTGAGAAAGAAGAGAAGAGGAGGTGAAGAAGAGGTCATGAGGAGGAGGAGAAGACTAACAATCACCTTCTTTCTTCTATTTCTTCTATTTCACACACCAGTAATGGATGTTTTTTTTTTTTTTTACTTTATTATTCCAGCTGTTTCATCCCTTGTTGTTCTTCCTCCTCTTTACATTAAAGGGGCAGAGGTCGAGGTGCTTCATCTCGTCTTACGGAGGCAGAAAATGTCTTAAATGTGCTCAACATCAGCAGAGAAATCATTATAGAAACCAATACTGTTTCACACTCAATGTAACACAGTTTAGATAAGGTTATTGTTTAAAATACGGTGTTTAACTCTTGTATTTTGTATTTTAAGGAAATGGTTTAACATTTTGGGAAAGGTCCATAAATACTTATACGCAATTTGTCACCTGTCAATCAATGCCCACACTGAAGATATCAAAGCTACTATATGTCTTCAAATCTTGTATGTTAAATATTAAAATAAACCACACTTGCCTTGATAATGAAGGAAGGAAGGAAGGACAGCTGGAGGGAACATTTACCCTAACAGATGAAAACATTGGTTAGAAAATTAGAGAAGTAATCAAATGTAATAAGTTACATTACTCTGATGAAGTAATTGAAATAGTTACATTACTTATTACATTTTGAATAGACTAACTAGTAATCTGTAACCTATTACATTTCTAAAGTAATCTTCCCAACCATGGTCATGTTTTTAATTCTTAAAAGTTACTAATTGTATTCTGTTTCCAGTTAAACAGATGGAGATCTGACGCCCCCAGGTGGCGGAGTCGAGCATGTTCACGTATGTTTAAAGAACACTTGAGAATGGCATGGTCAGTATTTCATCATGTTAATTCTTATAAGCATAATAAGTGAATAAATAAATGTACATGTCAGTGTGTAGAAGTCCATCAGCCGAACAACAGGAGGATGAGCTGAATCTAGATCAGAGGTCACGTTACAGTGGCTCGGTGTCAGCCAACACCCAGTCTGTCTCTGCCGCTTAGCCTCTTAGCAGCACTGGAAATCAATACTCCTCCTGTGTGAGGAGATGGAGAAACCACACGAGGCCGGACAAGAAAGAAAGAGGGAGGGATGAGAGACGGCTGGCATGAAGGAGAGAGAGATGGAGGGTTGAAGATATTTTTTTTTTAGCAAGTGAAATCATCATTTGATAGTTTAACCTCCTGTAGGCCTACTGATATTTTAAAAGGTGGAAGTATGTATTACTGGAGATAGTTTACTTAAGTCCATTTTGTGTCTCTTATTATTTTTTAATTTGCATACTTTTCTGATGTTTTTTTTTTCAAGGTTTCTGGTCAGATATGTCCACGTCGATTTCCTAAAACGTAACTCTAGGAAGAAGCTTGTAATTAGGTATTTCGGGACTGATACTGGACTTTTGGTGCTGATGCAGTTGTTTAGGGCCACAACCACTAGGGGGTGCTACACGATCAGTGGGACTTTATATTTTGCCAGCTCTTCACACTACAGTGCGGTATTTGATGATAAACCATTACATTTAAGCCCTTCCCAATCGAGTTAACACAATACCGATTACGCCTATCACTGCCATATAAATCTCTGTAGTTCACATTATCTTCAGTCTGTGGAACTTTCCTCTTCCCTGAACTGGCTGGATGAATGTACGTCTGCCGGTTGAGAAGCTAATTTCCGGTTAGCTATCCGCTAACTTCAACGAGGAATAAATAGTTTATTATTTAATAGTTAATTATGCGGCTCTTCAGACTGTCCAGATGTTACCAGACAGATGGATAAATTCTGCTTATAGCGATACGAGTCGTTTGGCGAGTTATATGATGTTCAAACTAGGCTATTTATTTACTGTTTTACTATGGTATCTAAAATACACAGTAGGTGTAACCATGGTAACCTAGATACACAGTAGGTAATGCTACGGTAAGGATGTAATAAGGACTATTAAGACTCACAGGCCTCATTAGATTAATTTAAGCAACTATATAAACAGGAACTGAGGAAATACCTGAGATGGAATAAAAATAAAATAAAAGGCAATAATAAAATATAATAGTAATAATAAAGTAAGTAATAAAATAAAATATGAGGAGGGGGTATTAAAGAGGAAAACAAAGATAAGAAGAAAATAAAATAATTTGTATATTCTGAGTCACATTTGAGGCTAATATTAATATACTTAATGTGTTACTCCTGCTCTCAAATGTAACATATATTAAGTACTGGTATAATTAAGCTAAATAAAGCAATTTAATAGCGTTAAATATAGTAGTTATAATCATGTTGAGGTAAATAAAGTACAGTTATAAGTAAGTTAAAGGTAAATAAGGTACTAATGAAAATTATATAAAGTAAAAAACATCTCAGTACTTTTTGCACAAACACCATCTGGCTGCCAGTTTCCGGTCTCGGTGATTTTGGGTAGCTTTACGCGGGACTTCAGTGGGCGGGGCTCTGCGGGACTCTGCGGTGACACCAGTCTGTTTTGCCCTCATTTCAACCACGTGGAGCTCCCAGCAGGATTTCGCGGGATTTTTTCCTGCAGGATACATGTGACAGTCCTGCACCAGGAATCAAACATACAGATGGTGTTCCTCCTTAAACTCAACAATCATTGAATTATTATAACATTTCTCTGTGATTTGGACGCGTTATATTTTAAGTGTATGTTCTGTGTATATTTCTGTTTTTCAAAGTAAAAGCAGTAGACGTGGTGTATAAATAAAGTTGTAGGCTTCTATTTTGATAGCAGGTTTGTTAACAGTACTTGTGGTCAGTGGTGGAAATAAATATTGAGATAATTTAGTAAAAGTACAATAATGTAAAAATACTCCATGACAGGTCAAATAACATTATTAGATGATGGACCCCAATGAGCCCAACCCCATGAAGGACACGCTGACCGCACTGGAGAGCCCCTTCAACAACAATCTCCTTCATCCAAAGTGTGTGAAGGAGCGATATCGCAGGTCCTTCCTCCCTGCAGCTGTCAGACTATAAAACCAGCACTGCTCCTAGTAAACCTCACACAACCCTTATTTGCAAGCAAAGTATGTTGTTGTTCTCCATTCTTATTATTTTCTTGTGTAACAGGTTAATATTTTGTTTATCTGGGCAAGGCTTCTTTTATTTGCTGTAATTTTGCGCCCTCCTGTGGCCAGTGGTGGTAAATACAATGACCGAAAAATCAGTTTGTCCCTTTTGCTATTGATGACCACAGGTGTGGTATGTACTTAAACTCCGTGATTTAACCAGATATTAATCTATGAAACTGCCTTTATAGAAGTTTAAGTTCATGTTATATTATTTGAGTTGCCTTTTTATTGTTATTTCTGTCTTTTTGTTTATTTCCATGAACTCATTTTTCCAGTTTTTGTAAACAAATTACAACATTAAACAACAATAACAATAATAATATAATGTTCAACAACAAACAAAAAGATTACAGACAGAAAATACAAAAGTGAATATCTGCTGAGGTAAGACACTTGATATTCTTAAATTGGATGACGTTTGAAGTTTCAATTCATAGACATCATGAAAACTAAATGTGACTGCTAACCTTTTTCATATGTTCATCAAGTTAACTTGCACCAGAAACTCAGACTCCTTAGGTTATAAATGATTACATTTCACACAAATAGTTTCTTTGCAGAGCACAATGGGTTTGCAAATATAACATCTGAGTCCATCCAACTATCTATCTATCTATCTATCTATCTATCTATCTATCTATCTATCTATCTATCTATGACATCTCTGCATTTGGGGCCAGTGAGCCAAAATTAGAAATTAAACGTCTGGGGCATCAACAACGACGACACCAATGACCACAGCTGAGTCAGAGAGAAACTTTTCAACACTGAAAAGGATCAAGACATTTACAAGAAACACAATGGGGCAACAGAGATAAAATGCACTGGCTATGTTGCCTTCCCTCAATGGGAGACAACAGTGTGTCATCATGTTTGTCTCCAGGTGTGCAGCCGCTGCCTGCGCCTGGGACCCGCCCCTGGGAGACAACAGTGTGTCATCACTTTAGTCCTGGTTAAACTAAAGTGCAAACTATGAATGGATAAGGTATAACTGACTCCTGTAATGTGCAGAAGTGTGAGATGTGGTCTTTCTTACTGTGCATCATTTTTGGCACAGTAGTGTATGGGAGTGGTTAATTAGAATTGGGTTTGCAAATATAACATCTGAGTCACAAGGCTCACTTGTAGTGAGTCATCTATCTATCTATTTATCTATCTATCTATCTATCGTCACACATCTTTTGTTGGAGAAGAAAGTGTCATTTGAATATTCCAACACTGTGTTTGCTTAACTTTACTCAGCCTTCCCTCAATGGGAGACAACAGAGTGTCATCACTGTAGTCCTGGTTGGACAGGAATGGATAAGGTTTAACTGACTCCTGTAATGTGCAGAAATGTGAGGTGTGATCTTTGTCACTTAAATGTAAACATAGAGATACCTACGCATCATTTTTGGCACAGTAGTGTATGGGAGTGGTTACTTAGGAAGGGCTTCAGGATACTTTGCAGGATCTATGTGAGTTCATTATATTCCCTCAAGGTGAATCTCTGCTGAGGTAAGACACATAATATTCTTTAATTTATTTGACGTTTGAAGTTTCAGTTGATAGACATGAAAACTAAACATGACTGATAACATTTCCATATTTTTTAATGAGTTTACTTGCTTTAACTTGCAGCAGAAACCCTGACTCCTTAGGTTATAAGTGATCACATTTACCACAAATTGTTTTATAACAAAACAAATTATTGCATCAAAAGATGTGTGTGTGAAAGAAATGATTGTGAACATGTAAGCAAAACACACACACATTAACTCTGCCCTAAATGCATCATGGCAGCACTCTTTCAGATTAAAGTAAGCAACCTGGAACCTGAGACTCAGACTTAGAATTTGACTGTTAACTATATTTGTTAACACTTGGCAAATATTCAGCATCCACTATGGGTCAGAAAGAGAAATGTTATTTACATGCTGTTCTGTAACCAGCTGCGGTCAGGTTTTCTAACCTCAACTGAGACTCTGCCAGTGGCTTGCCCAATTCACTCATATCAGGGATTGCTACTGCTCAAACATATGCCCACATACAAGTTATAAACACATACTGTATTGTTCTTGCCCTTATTTGCTCCTATAAGTTCAAAAGAATGCAAATTTTTCCATGAAGTGAAAGCTGTCCCATCTTGCTTGCTGCCGTACAGTGATATAACCATAGAACACAGCTAGGTGCCTGTCTGCCAAAAAAGTAGTCTGAAATTATGGTGGATTTTCTTTTCTAACTCTTCTCAAAAGGTACAGGAGTAGTTGTTTAAAAAGTAACAGATTCCCTTTTTGAAAACGTAACTAAAAGCTGAGTACTTAAATTGCAGAACTAATGCATTAGGTTATTCGTTACGTTAAAAAGGTCAGGTTTTTGCAAGTAATCACTAACATAAATACAGCTAAACAAGTTTGTGTCATTTCAGGCATAAGCGAAGACTGATCATCAGTCATGAAGGACAGAGCTAGTAGAGAAACGATGGTCAGCTTTTGCTGTCCGAAGTATGCTGCCATCTTCGTTTTCCTGGCTGTGTTTGTCTTCATCTTTGTACTTTTTAACACGGACATCCTCGAGGTGAGAATTTGATCGGGTGGGTTTTTCCACAAGTCCTAAAACTAGATAGATGGAACGCAATTAAACAAATGAGAGAATAAAACTAATTTCTTTATATAATTAATGTATTCATTGAGGAATTATCCAATCTAACATATTCAAGTGAATATGTGAATTGATTTCAGTCACTTGTGTGATGTGTTATGCTGGAATACAGAATTTGTTCATCGCTAAACAAAACACTTCTCATTCAACCTGAAAAGTGTGACAGTTTTTGGCTCACTGATGTGTTTTTACTTGTTTCTGGGGGAAAAATGGAGCTCTATGGCACAGGAATAATATACATATGCCAGACCTGGACTACGTGATCAACTAATTCAGGAAACATGTTAGTTTTCCATCAGAATAACTTGTGAGAACACTTCAGTTGTGTTAGATCTTAACATCATAATCATATTGTAACATTGTCCTCATTTGAAAATTCATTGAGAATGATTTAGCAAAGGAAGGAAAATTCCTCTCCAATAAATAGCCCACCTTGATTTCATTAACATGTAAACTAAAAAGAAACATTTAAATTATTGTTACAGTTGTTACTGAATTGGACTTGAAGGATATTCTGACTGTAGTTCTACTAACTTTTTTATGTTGCAGTTATCATCGAGTCTTTGATCAACTTCTCATCAACTCCTACAAATATTCAGTTGATTTTCTTATTAGCAGAAAAATATTCCTTTTTATTTCATTTAGTAGTTTCATATTTGTCGATTCTTTTTAATGTATTCATCACATCACTCTCTTGACCTCCTGCCAGTTTCAGCATAAAGGAAGCCTCACCGTTCCTGTCCCAAGACGTCACCTCACCCACCGCTTCTGCAGCTTTGAGCCGCTGTCCCCTGAGGATGCTCTGGAGGAGCGCCTCCTATTAGACTCCATTGCTTGGCCCGAAACTCCATCCTTGCCAGCTCATCTTTCCCTGGAGCAGACCACTGATCCTGCCCACAGCAGGTTCACTGTTCTCCCAGAGAGGGGTGGACAACAGTGGCACGTAGGGGATCAGCTGGAAGTTATGATCAAAATGTACGACTTCCGGGGACGTCCCAAGAAGTCTGGGGGAGACGTCTTACTTGCCCGTCTGCACAACCGAGCACTTGGTGCAGGTGTGGCTGGGAAAGTGTTGGATCATCTCAATGGCTCCTACTCGGCTGTATTTTCTTTACTCTGGGAGGGAAGCGCACAGGTTGAGGTAACTATGTTGAATCTAATTGTTTCAATCTTCTACCTGACAGTTAGCTAAGGCCCACCTTCCTCTAACACATCATTTGTGTGTCTACAGTTCAGGGAAGTTTCAGAATGAATTAAGAAAATGCTTCAATGACACACGGGCAAGGCTTTTAGGTGTGTCCTCATCACAAAATTGCAGTGGATCATTTGCTGATTAGGACTTCTATATGTCAGCTTGATGTTGTGCCATACTCTGGACCAACTAATATGAATCTTCTTGATATGAATAATCTTCTCAGTTGAGCTGCCTGTTCCACCAGTATAGACTGACATCTAGTGGCACACGCTGTGCACTACAATACATCACCCCAATACAGAATCACCTCATCACTTTAATAGACAGAGGAGTGTCTTTATATTTGATGGTATATAATATTTATATAACATAAAATAATCAAACCAAGATAATTAAACTACTTAAAGAAATATCATTGGGAGGTTTTGCTCAGCCAGCATCTCGTAGTGGACTTTTATAATGTCAAGTCAATTTAATGTGTATATCTCATTGTCACAAATTACAAATTTTCCTTAAATACTGGGCAATACTACATCCTCTTTTGTCAATTCAAACAAGGAAATAAAACATTGAAAAAATGGATGAAACATGAATGTAATGCTGAGTATACAACTGTTAGTGGTAAGGTCAAATTTCCAGATTACGTTAGAGCAGACAAACACACTAATTCATCCACTAAGCTTTTGATCTTTGTGTTTTTGTATTTGGAGAGGCTTCAAAAAGAGAACACCCTCCTTTAAATATTGTAGTATTGCTCTAACTACAACCCCATGCATACTACTACACAATGTGAAGAAATTCGAAAATTAATAAATCTGCTGTATCTATACAGTTTCTAAACTATGATTGGATGATCGCTGCTTTGTGGAGAGGTTCAGTGAAACATAAGTTCTCCAGATTTTCTGGAGATCAATCTGGTTTGAACCTGAAACAAAATGTGCAACTTTTAGTAGTGTTCACTTTATTTGTCTTTATTACGATAACAGTTTCAAGTAATGGGATTGAACTCTGGTTCTCTGTCCTTTCAGGTGACACTGGTTCACCCCAGTGAGGCTGTCACAGTGCTGAAAAGGCTAAACAGAGAACAGCCGGATAGGATTCGTTTCCAGAGTGTCTTCCGCTCAGGCTCAGTCTCTGAAACTACCATCTGTAATGTCTGCCTGCGTCCGACAGCGCAGCCACAGTGTAACTTCACTGACCTCACTACAGGTGAGCCCTGGTTTTGCTACAAGCCAAAGAACCTGAGCTGTGATACCAGGATCACCAACTACAATGGTGGGTATAAAGGGAAACTCGAGGTTAATGAGAAGAAGCTCTTTAAAAGGTGAGTGAGCAGAAAGATGTGACTGGCTTCTAATAGAAACATGAAGTGTTACTTGTGTATCTCTTTGGTGAAACATTGTGAAACTAGAGGCTGTAAAAATTGAACCTAGAGATGTTTATAGTCTAAAATAATACAATAAGTTGATGGGCAGAGTTCACTGGAGATGCTGAAGTAGATTCTTATGGATGAGGAAGATGCAGGAGACGATGACTCTCAGTTCAGGTCCTTTAATAACAGCACTGTGTCAATGTCATTGTGCACACGCTATTAGAGGAAACTGACACTGAACTATGCTAGTAAACATCTTATATAGAGATCATAGGTGTGTCTACAACATGTGCGATATCACTCACGAGTCACTTGGTTTCATAATACACCTGATAGTATTAAAATCTACCTAAAGGAAAACATACAGAAGTCACAGTGTTTATTATCATCCTAGCTGGACATCACACTTCCTGATGCTGGTCATACTAACATGTTCACTTCAATCAGTGTGAAATCATAATATCAAAAGTGAAATAGATTTTCCCAGTGGGAGCAACTCCTGATTCCAGAGGTGTTTTTACCCACTCTGTATTCCAGTGGCATAGATCATAAATTCATCAACAGCTGACTCAAACTCTAAAGAAATGTCCTCCTTGTTTGTGTCTTATGCTGTTAGTGTGGTAATGTGTGTAAGATGTCTTTCATGTATCCTTCTCTTCAGTGGTATTAACATGAAAGTCTCCATTCGAGCTTCAGGATCTTCTAGTGTCACCGTGTTGCCAAAAAATAAAGGTAATGCACCATTGTTTCTTCTGCCACCATACATCCTGTATTCTTAATATTAATCATTTAAAATTGAATGTTCTACAGATTATTAGAATGAAACCAGTTTCAGGCCATTTTTTGAACAGTGATGGAGCGCAGAGTACTAGACTATAACTGTTAGCTGTTAGTAGTACATCCTGTTATTATGGAATGAAGGTAAGTCATAAATGGTTTTACTGCTTCTCAGATCAACCGGAGGTGAAGAGCAATATTGTGCAGTCTGGACCTGTTGGCTATTACTACAAGGATGTGTGGCATTCATTAAGTGGCCCCACAGTCCGCCAGTTCAACAGTCCTTCTGTTATCAACCACTGTCTGAAAGGCAAGGTGGTCCACCTGTATGGAGACTCTACCGTCAGGCAGTGGTTTGAATATCTCAAGAAATCACTACCAGGTAGTAATGAACAGAAATCTCTTGCAAAGCTTTGATTTTGTTTATACTGCACTCACCAATTCTTTCCTTCTGTAATACTTGTAGATCTCAAGCAGTTCAACCTGCACAGTTCAGTCAGAGTCGGACCTTTCATGGCCTTAAACTATGCAGACAACATTTTGGTGACGTACAGATTCCATGGTCCTCCTGTCCGTTCTTTCAGCGTCCCAGCTATCGAACTGCACTACATTGCCAATGAAGTAGACCATTTAGTTGGCGGAGCTAACACCGTTGTAGTTTTTGGCATCTGGGCACACTTCAGCACTTTCCCCACCGAGCTCTACATCCGACGGCTGCAGAACATCCGCAGGGCAGTGGTGCGGCTGCTGGACAGGGCTCCAGGCACTCTGGTTATAATCCGGACTGGAAACCCCAAAACTGTGACGCCTTTTGTTGTACTGTTCAACAGCGACTGGTATTCGCTGCAGCGTGACAAGGTGCTCAGGGCCATGTTCAAAGGGCTGAATGTTCACCTGGTAGATGCCTGGGAGATGGTCTTGGCCCACCACCTGCCACATAACCTCCATCCACAACCTCCCATTATTAAGAATATGATCAACGTGGTCTTGTCCTACATATGCCCTCAAAAGAGCAGCTAGGTGTGTGTTTGTGATCAGTGTAGTTTATCACAGTTACCTTTATGTTAAATTATTATGATGGTTGCTGGAAACAGTTTGGGGTAAGAGATCTAATATATATAGGGTTAGGGTTAGGGTTAGGGTAGGGTTAGTGCTGGTTTTACAGTCTGACAGCTGCAGGGAGGAAGGACCTGCGATATCGCTCCTTCACACACTTTGGATGAAGGAGTCTGTCATTGAAGGGGCTCTCCAGTGCGGTCAGCCTCAGGGGGTCGGAGTCCTTGGCTATAGTTCTCCTCTCTCCCACCACCTTTACATTTTTACTTCAGTAGGATTTTTCATACAGGACTATTTTTACATTACTGTATGTATATCTGAACAGGCTGTATATACTGTACATAACCTACAACATGAATATAAAGTAATGCCTTTGTTATCATTTAATATTCATCTCATCACTCAGAGCCACCTACAGCAGTAAAATGTTTTTTGTTTTTTCTTGTTTTACATTATTGTACTTTTACTCAAGTAAATGATCTTAATACTTTTTATTTCCACCACTAGCCCCAAGTACTATTAAAAAAAACTTGGCTTGGCTAGGTTTAACCTGCTGCTTAATGTGTGGACGTAAACTAACCTGACAGCGATCTCCGACACTGTACTGCATCCCAGCAGTGATGGAATAATCATAACAACTAATAACTAACGATTCCTTTCTTGATTGATTGATGAGTTGTTTCGTCTATGAAATGTCAGAAATGGTGAAACATGTTTCTCAAAGTCAAAGATACAACTTTAAATGTCTCATTTTGTCCCAGCAAACAGAAAACAACCCAAAAATATTTATGTTTAAATTGTCGAAGAAGAATAAAAACACCAGAAAAATATTTACATTTCTGCAGCTGGAATCAGAAAATGTTGTTGACTTTTTCTTCTTAAAAAATGACTCAGAATAGTTAGTGATTTACTAAAAAGTCGACGACAATCAATGAATCAACTAATAATAAATGAACTGAAGATCACATAGACCTTCTAACTCATTATGTTGATGATCAATTTAAATCAAAATGTCTTAAAACTTGGTACCAGAGCGGCTCGTTGCCATCGAGGTCAGGCTCGTCGCTGCTGAGGCAGGCGGCCATGTTGTCGTCACTCAGGAGGTCGTTTGCTCGACTGAAATTCTTATTTTTTATTTTATCTTATTTTAGAAAAAAGTTAAAAGCCTGGCATGAGATGAATTAATACTGTGACACCATTTGAGCCCATTCATGCTCCAGATAAGCCCACGTCATGATTTATTTACAAAATATAAGAAATATTGATTTCAAATAATTAAAAACAACATATGTATTCAGTAACATGTTAAATATTAAAAGCTTCAATTTATTCATGGAAAAAAGACATTTACAATCATTATTTTTTGGTCCAGGAGAAAACCTTATAGAATATAAAGAATACAGCAACATGTTTGAATGCTGATTTTTGAATTTTGTTATAAATACAGGTAAAAATGTACATTTGCATATACAAAAATGTTTATCAACACAAAAAATATATACATATATATTAGGGTTGCACATCTCTCTGTGATATAGTATTCGACATGCATCTAGATACACAGGTTACGAATCGATTCAATACAGTGTAAGAACGATACGATTTGATTCTACGGTTAATATTTGTTGTAGATATTTTATAAAAAAAAGAAGCCAATTCTATTAAAGTAACAGTACAATGTTTTCTTTTCAAATATGTAAAAAACCACATATACCCAAGCATTGTGGCTTCATGGCACTGGCAAAAAAACAACAACAAAATAAAATCACATGTCAATGTATTTATTTTTAGACATGGACCAAAAAAAAGTCTGGCTGAATCGTTGGATGGGAACTCCAGAGGTAAAAGTAGCAGAGAATAGTCACAACAAAGTGCAACATTTCAGCCTGAGCATAGTGTTTTGAACACTAGAATAGGTATCAAAGGTGCAATATGATCACCTCCATCGCTCAGGCTGACGCTGTCGTTCTTCACTTCCTCCATTCTCCGTGTTGTCACTTGTTTATTACTCATGCTAATACCAGCTAGGAAGCTATGGAGTTTTGTGAGCAGCTTCAGCTCTTGCATTGTTTTAGAGACGCTGGCGTGTGTGTGATGCCACCAACCGTCTCCAAGTCTCGCGAAACCCGATCCATGACTCTACAACTGATTCATCTATGAATTCATGGCTAATTCGTATTGATTGAAGAGGCTGCTACCGATGCAGCCGTATCTCTCATTTGTTGAACCGAATATACGGTCACATCGGTTTATTGTTCACAACCCTAATATATATGTATGTATATGTATATACATATATATATGTATATACATATATATATGTATATACATATATATATGTATATACATATATATATGTATACCAAGCACTCATACAGTACCAGTATTACACTACCAATTTAATAATTTAACATAAAGGTAACTGTGATAAACTACACTGATCACAAACACACATCTAGCTGCTCTTTTGAGGGCATATGTAGGACAAGACCACGTTGATCATATTCTTAATAATGGGTGGTGGTGGATGGACGTCATGTGGCAGGTGGTGGGCCAAGACCATTTCCCAGGCATCTACCAGGTGAACATTCAGCCCTTTGAACATGGCCCTGAGCACCTTGTCATGCTGCAGCGAATACCAGTCGCTGTTGTTCAGTACAGTAACGGGTGTCCAATCTCTGGGGTTTCCAGTCCGGATTATAACCAGAGTGTCTGGAGCCCTGTTCAACAGCCGCACCACTGCTCTGCGGATGTTCTGCAGCCGCAGGATGTAGATCTCGGTGGGGAAACTGCTGAGGTGTGCCCAGATGCCTAAAACCACAACGGTGTTAGCTCCGCCGACTAAACGGTCTACTTCATTGGCAATGTACTGCAGTTCCATAGTTGGGGTGCTGGGAGACCAGACAGGAGGACCATGGAATTGGAACGTCACCAAAATGTTGTCTGCATAGTTTAAGGCCATGAAAGGTCCAGCTTTGACTGAACTGTGCAGGTTAAACTGCTTGAGATCTACAAGTATTACAGAAGGAAAGAGTTGGTGAGTGCAGTATAAACAAAATCAAAGCTTTGCAAGAGATTTCTGTTCATTAATACCTGGTAGTGCGTGGTTGAGATAAAAAAAACCACTGCCTGACGGTAGAGTCTCCATACAGGTGGACCATCTTGCCTTTCAGACATTGGTTGATAACAGAAGGAGTGTTGAACTGGCGGACTGTGGGGCCACTTACTGACTGCCACACATCCTTGTAGTAATAGCCAACAGGTCCAGACTGCACAATATTGCTCTTCACCTCCGGTTGATCTGAGAAGAAGTAAAACCATTTATGACTTACCTTCATTCCATAATAACAGGATGTACTACTAACAGCTAACAGTTATAGTCTAGTACTCTGCGCTCCATCACTGTTAAGAAATTGGCCTGACACTGGTTTCTTTCTAATTATCTGTAGAACATTCAATTTTAAATGATTAATATTAAGAATACAGGGAGTATGTGGTAGAAGAAACAATGGTGCATTACCTTTATTTTTTGGCAACACGGTGACACTGGAAGATCCTGAAGCTCGAATGGAGACTTTGACATTAATACCCCTGAAGAGAAGGATACATGAAAGACATCTTACACACATTACCACACTAACAGTATAAGAAAAAAGGAGGACATTTCTTTAGACTTTGAGTCAGCTGTTGATCAATTCATGATCTATGCCACTGGAATACAGAGTGGGTAAAAACACCTCTGGAATCAGGAGTTGCTCCCACTGGAAAAATCTATTTCACTTTTGATATAATGATTTCACACTGATTGAAGTGAACATGTTAGTATGAGCAGCACCAGAAAGTCTGATGTCCAGCTAGGATGATAATAAACACTGTGACTTCTGTATGTTTTCCTTTAGGTAGATTATAATACTATCAGGTATATTATGAAACCAAGTGGCTCGTGAGTGATATTGCACATGTTGTAGACACACCTATGTTCTCTATATAAGATGTTTACTAGCATAGTTCAGTGTTAGTTTCCTCTAATAGCATGTGCATGATGACATCGACACAGTGCTGTTATAAAAGGACCTGAACTGAGAATCATCGTCTCCTGCATCTTCCTCATCCATAAGAATCTACTTCAGCATCTCCAGTGAACTCTGCCCATCAACTTATTGTATTATTTTAGACTATAAACATCTCTCGGGTCAATTTTTACAGCATCTAGTTTCACAATTTTTCACCAAAGAGATACACAAGTAACACTTTATTTTTCTATTAGGAGCCAGTCGCATCTTTCTGCTAACTCACCTTTTAAAGAGCTTCTCCTCATTAACCTGGAGTTTCCCTTTAAACCCATTGAGGTAGTTGTTGATCCTGGTATCACAGCTCAGGTTCTTTGGCTTGTAGCAAAACCAGGGCTCACCTGTAGTGAGGTCAGTGAAGTTACACTGTGGCTGCTCTGTCGGACGCAGGCAGATATTACAGGTGGTAGTTTCAGAGACTGAGCCTGAGTGGAAGACACTCTGGAAACGAATCCTATCCGGCTGTTCTCTGTTTAGCCTTTTCAGCACTGTGACAGCCTCACTGGGGTGAACCAGTGTCACCTGAAAGGACAGAGAACCAGAATTCAATCGAAACTGTTATAGTAATAAAGACAAATAAAGCGACCACTACTAAAAGTTGCACATTTTGTTTCAGGTTCAAACCAGATTGATCTCCAGATATTAATGTCTGGAGAACTTATGTTTCACTGAACCCCTCCACAAAGCAGCGATCATCCAATCATAGTTTAGAAACTATATATATATACAGCAGATCTGTTAATCTTTGAATTTCTCCACATTGTGTAGTAGTATGCATGGGGTTGTAGTGAGACCAATACTATAATATTTAAGGAAGGTGTGCTCTTTTTGAAGCCTCTCCAAATACAAAACACAAAGATCAAAAGCTTTGGGGATGAATTAGTGTGTTTGTCTGCTCTAACGTAATCTGCAAATCTTAGCATGTCCAACTCGTGAGCAACTAACAGTAGTAACTCAGCATTACATTCATGTTTCATCCATTTTTTCAAGTTTTTTTCCCTTATTTTAATTAACAATAGAGGATGTAGTATTGCCCAGTATTTAAGGCAAATTTATTTGTAATTTGTGACAATGAGATATACAAATAAAACTGACTTGACATTATAAACTACTATAAAACTAGATGTCAGTGTATACTGGTGGAACAGGCAGCTCAACTGAGAAGATTATTCATATCAAGTAGATTCATATTAGTTGGTCCAGAGTATGGCACAACGTCAAGCTGGCATATAGAAGTCCTAATCAGCAAATGATCCACTGCAATTTTGTGATGAGGACACACCTAAAAAGCCTTGCCTGGGCGTCACTGATGTATTTTCTTAATTCATTCTAAAACTTCCCTGAACTGTAGGCGCACAAATGATTTGTTAGAGGAAGGTGGGCCTTAACTAACTGTCCGTTAGAAGATTGAAACAATTAGATTTAACATAGCTACCTCAACCTGTGCGCTTCCCTCCCAGAGTAAAGAAAATACAGCTGAGTAGGAGCCATTGAGATGATCCAACACTTTCCCAGCCACACCTGCACCAAGTGATCGGTTGTGCAGACGGGCAAATAAGACGTCTCCCCCAGACTTCTTTGGACGTCCCCGGAAGTCGTACATTTTGATCATAACTTCCAGCTGATCCCCTACGTGCCACTGTTGTCCACCCCTCTCTGGGAGAACAGTGAACCTGCTGTGGGCAGGATCAGTGGTCTGCTCCAGGGAAAGATGAGCTGGCAAGGATGGAGTTTCAGGCCAGGCAATGGAGTCTAATAGGAGGCGTTCCTCCAGAGCATCCTCAGGGGACAGCGGCTCGAAGCTGCAGAAGCGGTGGGTGAGGTGATGTCTTGGGACAGGAACGGTGGGGCTTCCTTTATGCTGAAACTGGCAGGAGGTCAAGAGAGTGATGTGATGAATACATTAAAAAGAATCGATAAACATAAAGCTACTAAATGAAACAAAATGAAAGATTTTTCTGCTAATAAGAAAATCAACTCAATATTTGTAGGAGTTGATGAGAAGTTGGTCAAAGACTCGATGATAACTGCAACATAAAAAAGTTAGTAGAACTACAGTCAGAATATCCTTCAAGTCCATTTCAGTAACGACTGTAACAATAATTTAAATGTTTCTTTTCAGTTTACATGTTAATGACATCAAGGTGGGCTATTTATTGGAGAGGAATTTTCCTTCCTTTGCTAAATCATTCTCAATTAATTTTCAAATGAGGACAATGTTACAATATGATTATGATGTTAAGATCTATCAACACAACCAACGTGTTCTTACAAGTTATTCTGATGGAAAACTAATGTGTTTCCTGAATTAGTTGATCATTCTAACAAGTGCTGTCTTCATAGTCCAGGTCTGGCATATGTATATTATTCCTGTGCCATCGAGATCCATTGTTTCCCAGAAACAAGTAAAAACACATCAGTAAGCTAAAAACTGTCACACTTTTCAGGTTGAATGAGAAGTGTTTTGTTTAGCAATGAACAAATTCTGTATTCCAGTATAACACATCACACAAGTGACTGAAATCAATTCACATATTCACTTGAATATGTTAGATTGGATAATTTTCCTCAATGAATACATTAATTATATAAAGAAATTAGTTTTATTCTCTCATTTGTTTAATTGCGTTCCCTCTATCTAGTTTTAGGACTTGTGGAAAAACCCACTCAAGATCAAATTCTCACCTCCAGGACGTCCATGTTAAAAAGTATGAAGATGAAGACAAACACAGCCAGAAAAATGAAGATGGCGGCATACTTCGGACAGCAAAAGCTGACCATCGTTTCTCTACAAGCTCTGAACTTCATGATTGATGATCAGTCTTCACTTATGCCTGAAATGACACAAACAGTGTTAGTTGACACCTTGTTTAGCTGTATTTATGTTAGTGATTACTTGGAATCTGTTACTTTTTAAACAACTACTCCTGTACCTTTTGAGAAGAATTAGAAAAGAAAATCCACCAGAATTTCAAACTACTTTTTTGGCAGACAGGCACCTAGCTGTGTTCTATGGTTATATCACTGTGTACGGCAGCTTTCACTTCATGGAAAAAAATGCATTCTTTTGAACTTATAGGAGAAAATAAGGGCAAGAACAATACAGTATGTGTTTATAGCTTGTATGTGGGCATATGTTTGAGCAGTAGGAATCCCTGATATGAGCGAATTGGTGGTTAGGTTAGGTCAGGTGTGGTCGTTGAGTTATAACCAGTTTGACTTGATTAACAATCATTTGATAGAAACTGATAAGGAACCACTCAAGAAAGCGGTTCCTGCGAATTGTACTAAAGTGAGAAGCCACTTTAGTACAATAAAGAACTGTAAAAAACATTGTGTCTGTTATTCCTGCTGTTAGTGTAAAGATTTACAGACTTGGCTGTGTGATGATCGTAGAGTCATTATACTTAAAGGAGGTCTGGATTAAAACAACACTGATTTTCGGCAACGCAACAGTACTCTAACTAGTTACTTTTCTCAGAAGCTAATGCTGTAATGTAGTTAGTTACTTTTAAAAGTATCATTCCCCAACACTGCTGACATGGCAGCCCATAGGTGGAATATTAATAAGTGAATTAAAGAATATTATGTGTCTTACCTCAGCAGAGATTCACCTTGAGGGAATATAATGAACTCACATATTGCCTGCAATCTATCCTGAAGCCCTTTCTAATTAACCACTCCCATACACTACTGTGCCAAAAATGATGCGTAGGTATTTCTGTTTATTTACATTTTTGTGACAAAGATCACACCTCACATTTCTGCACATTGCAGGAGTCAGTTAAACCTTATCCATTCCTGTTGTGAGTTCAGGGTTGTATCCAAATAAATCATCAGTACAGTAATGTAGGAGGAATAAAGACAATGAAATGAGAGTTCAGATTATTTCAGCTTCAGTTTGCACTTTAGTTTAACCAGGACAAAACTTATGACACACTGTTGTCTCCCATTGAGATAAGGCTGAGTAAAGATAAGCAAGTCATGTCCAAATGCCACTTTCTTTTCAAACAAAAGATGTGTGACGATAGATAGATAGATAGATAGATAGATAGATAGATAGATAGATAGATAGATAGATAGATAGATAGATAGATAGATAGATAGATAGATAGATAGATAGATAGATAGATAGGTTACCAGCAGCTCAATGTAAGCATGAAAGTATTGAGCAACAAACAACAGACAGTACCAAGACAAGAGGTGTAAGAGTAAATAAAACCAAAAGCAAGATAAAAAACATATGTAGTGTCTAAAAGTAAATAATGACACTAAAATCTGTTTTAAAAATACATGACCTAATAAATTGCAAGATAGAAAAAAATAAACAAACTATTGTACTAGTGAAAGTGTGACTAACTACTAGTGAGCCTTGTGACTCAGATGTTTGCAAACCCAGACATTGTGCTTTGCAAAAACACTATTTGTGTGAAATGTAATCACTTATAACCAAAGGAGTCTGAGTTTCTGCTGCAAGTTAACTTGATGAACATATGAAAAAGGTTAGCAGTCACATTTAGTTTTCATGATGTCTATGAATTGAGACTTCCATCAAGTGTCTTACCTCAGCAGAGATTCACTTTGAGGGAGCGCAGTAAATTCAGATTAATCCTGAAATTAGTCACTCTCCTTTGTTTAAAAAAAGAGCAGGAGCTGATTCAGTTTTACTGCCACCAACCTGCAGAGCTACTAAAAAAAAAGTCAACTCAAGAGGAACAAATTGATGTTTTTTTTCATTCAACAGGTATGTTTGGGTTGTTTTCTGACCGTTGGGACAGTGGTGGAAATAAAAAGTATTAAGATCATAGTAAAACCAGCACTGCTACCAGTAAACCTTACACAACCCTTATTTGCAAGCAAGGTATTTTGTTGTTCTCCATCCTTAGTCTTTTCTTGTGTAACAGGTTAATATTTTGTTTATCTGGGCATGGCTTCTTTTATTTGCTGTAATTTTGCGCCCTCCTGTGGCCAGTGCTGGTAAATACAATTACCGAAAAATCAGTTTGTCCCTTTTGCTATTGATGACCACAGGTGTGGTATGTACTTAAACTCTGTGATTTAACCAGATATTAATCTAGGAAACTGCCTTTATAGAAGTTTAAGTTCATGTTATATTATTTGAGTTGCCTTTTTATTGTTATTTCTGTCTTTTTGTTTATTTCCATGAACTCATTTTTCCAATTTTTGTAAACAAATTTCAACATTAAACAACAATAACAATAATAATATAATGTTCAACAACAAACAAAAAGAATACAGACAGAAAATACAAAAGTGAATATCTGCTGAGGTAAGACACTTGATGGAAGTCTCAATTCATAGACATCATGAAAACTAAATGTGACTGCTAACCTTTTTCATATGTTCATCAAGTTAACTTGCAGCAGAAACTCAGACTCCTTTGGTTATAAGTGATTACATTTCACACAAATAGTGTTTTAGATTTTAGTGTCATTATTTACTTTTAGACACTACATATGTTTTTTTATCTTGCTTTTGGTTTTATTTACTCTTACACCTCTTGTCTTTGTACTGTCTGTTGTTTGTTGCTCAATACTTTCATGCTTACATTGAGCTGCTGGTAACCTATCTATCTATCTATCTATCTATCTATCTATCTATCTATCTATCTATCTATCTATCTATCTATCTATCTATCTATCTATCTATCTATCTATCTATCTATCTATCTATCGTCGCACATCTTTTGTTTGAGAAGAAAGTGGCATTTGGACATGACTTGCTTAACTTTTTAACGCATCATTTTTGGCACAGTAGTGTATGGGAGTGGTTAATTAGAAAGGGCTTCAGGATACATGGCAGGATCTATGTGAGTTCATTATATTCCCTCAAGGTGAATCTCTGCTGAGGTAAGACACATAATATTCTTTAATTCACTTATTAATATTCCACCTATGGGCTGCCATGTCAGCAGTGTTGGGGAATGATACTTTTAAAAGTAACTAACTACATTACAGCATTAGCTTCTGAGAAAAGTAACTAGTTAGAGTACTGTTGCGTTACCGAAAATGGCTGTTGTTTTAGTTCAGACCTCCTTTAAGTATAATGACTCTACGATCATCACACAGCCAAGTTTGTAAATCTTTACACGAACAGCAGGAATAACAAACACAATGTCCCATTTACAGTTCTTTATTGTACTAAAGTGGCTTCTCACTTTGTTACAATTCTCACTTTTGATGTGTAATTGAGTGGCTCTGTATCAGTCTCTATCAAATTATTGTTAATCAAGTCAAACTGGTTATAACTCAACGACCACACCTGACCTAACCTAATCACCAATTATCATATCAGGGATTCCTACTGCTCAAACATATGCCCACATACAAGCTATAAACACTTACTGTACACTGTGTTATTGCCCTTATTTCCTCCTATGAATTCAAAAGAATGCAAATTTTGCAATTTATGCAAACATATTCCCTTTTTGAAAATGTAACTAAGCAACTGAGTACTTGAATTGCGGATTATTATTATTGTTCGCTACGTTAAAAAGGTCAGGTTTTTGCAAGTAATCACTAACATAAATACAGCTAAACAAGGTGTCAACTAACACTGTTTGTGTCATTTCAGGCATAAGTGAAGACTGATCATCAATCATGAAGTTCAGAGCTTGTAGAGAAACGATGGTCAGCTTTTGCTGTCCGAAGTATGCTGCCATCTTCGTTTTCCTGGCTGTGTTTGTCTTCTTCTTTGTGCTTTTTAACATGGACGTCCTGGAGGTGAGAATTTGATCTTGAGTGGGTTTTTCCACAAGTCCTAAAACTAGATAGAGGGAACGCAATTAAACAAATGAGAGAATAAAACTAATTACTTCATATACTTCATTTATTCATTGAGGAAATTATCCAATCTAACATATTCAAGTGAATATGTGAATTGATTTCAGTGACTTGTGTGACGTGTTATGCTGGAATACAGTATTTGTTCATCGCTAAACAAAAAATTTCTAATTCAACCTGAAAAGTGTGACAGTTTTTGGCTCACTGATGTGTTTTTACTTGTTTCTGGGAAACAATGGAGCTCTATGGCACAGGAATAATATGCATATGCCAGACCTGGACTACGAAGACAGCACTTGTTAGAATGATCAACTAATTCAGGAAACATACAGTTTTCCATCAGAATAACTTGTAAGAACACTTCGGTTGTGTTAGATCTTAACATCATAATCATATTGTAACATTGTCCTCATTTGAAAATTCATTGAGAATGATTTAGCAAAGGAAGGAAAATTCCTCTCCAATAAATAGCCCACCTTGATTTCATTAACATGTAAACTAAAAAGAAACATTTAAATTATTGTTACAGTTGTTACTGAAATGGACTTGAAGGATATTCTGACTGTAGTTCTACTAACTTTTTTATGTTGCAGTTATCATCGAGTCTTTGATCAACTTCTCTCATCAACTCCTACAAATATTGAGTTGATTTTCTTATTAGCAGAAAAATCTTCCTTTTTATTTAATTAAGTAGCTTTATGTTTATCGATTCTTTTGTATGTATTCATCACATCACTCTCTTGACCTCCTGCCAGTTTCAGCATAAAGGAAGCCTCACCGTTCCTGTCCCAAGACGTCACCTCACCCACCGCTTCTGCAGCTTTGAGCCGCTGTCCCCTGAGGATGCTCTGGAGGAGCGCCTCCTATTAGACTCCATTGCTTGGCCCGAAACTCCATCCTTGCCAGCTCATCTTTCCCTGGAGCAGACCACTGATCCTGCCCACAGCAGGTTCACTGTTCTCCCAGAGAGGGGTGGACAACAGTGGCACGTAGGGGATCAGCTGGAAGTTATGATCAAAATGTACGACTTCCGGGGACGTCCCAAGAAGTCTGGGGGAGACGTCTTATTTGCCAGTCTGCACAACCGAGCACTTGGTGCAGGTGTGGCTGGGAAAGTGTTGGATCATCTCAATGGCTCCTACTCGGCTGTATTTTCTTTACGCTGGGAGGGAAGCGCACAGGTTGAGGTAACTATGTTGAATCTAATTGTTTCAATCTTCTTACTGACCGTTAGCTAAGGCCCACCTTCCTCTAACCCATCATGTATGTGCCTACAGTTCAGGGAAGTTTGAATGAATTAAGAAAATGCTTCAATGACACACAGGCAAGGCTTTTAGGTGTGTCCTCATCACAAAATTGCAGTGGATCATTTGCTGATTAGGATTTCTATATGCCAGCTTGATGTTTTGCCATACTCTGGACCAACTAATATGAATCTTCTTGATGTGAATCTACTTCTCAGTTGAGCTGCCTGTTCCACCAGTATAGACTGACATCTAGTGGCACATGCTGTGCACTACAATACATCACCCCAATACAGAATCACCTTATCACTTTAACAGAAAGAGGAGTGTCTTTATATTTGATGATATATAATATGTATATAAGATGACAAAAGATAATTAAACTACTTAAAGAAATATCATTGGGAGGTTTTGCTCAGCCAGCATCTCGTAGTGGACTTTTATAATGTCAAGTCAATTTAATTTGTATATCTCATTGTCACAAATTACACATTTTCCTTAAATACTGAGCAATACTACACCCTATGTTGTCAATTCCTGCTTTGTGGAGGGGTTCAGTGAAACATAAGTTCTCCAGACATTAATATCTGGAGATCAATCTGGTTTGAACCTGAAACAAAATGTGCAACTTTTAGTAGTGTTCACTTTATTAACCTTTATTACTATAACAGTTTCAAGTAATGGCATTGAACTCTGGTTCTCTGTCCTTTCAGGTGACACTGGTTCACCCCAGTGAGGCTGTCACAGTGCTGAAAAGACTAAACAGAGAACAGCCGGATAGGATTCGTTTCCAGAGTGTCTTCCGCTCAGGCTCAGTCTCTGAAACTACCACCTGTAATGTCTGCTTGCGTCCGACAGAGCAGCCACAGTGTAACTTCACTGACCTTACTACAGGTGAGCCTTGGTTTTGCTACAAGCCAAAGAACCTGAGCTGTGATACCAGGATCAACAACTACCTTGATGGGTTTAAAGGGAAACTCGAGGCTAATGAGGAGAAGCTCTTTAAAAGGTGAGTGAACAGAAAGATGTGACTGGCTTCTAAAAGAAACAAAGTGTTACTTGTGTATCTCTTTGGTGAAAAACTGTGAAACTAAAGGCTGTAAAAATTGAACATAGAGATGTTTACAGTCTAAAATAATACAATAAGTTGATGGGCAGAGTTCACTGGAGATGCTGAAGTAGATTCTCATGGATGAGGAAGATGCAGGAGACGATGATTCTCAGTTCAGGTCCTTTAATAACAGCACTGTGTCGATGTCATCATGCACATGCTATTAGAGGAAACTGACACTGAACTATGCTAGTAAACATCTTATATAGAGAACATAGGTGTGTTTACAACATGTGCAATATCACTCACGAGCCACTTGGTTTCATAATACACCGGCTAGTATTATAATCTACCTAAAGGAAAACATACAGAAGTCACAGTGTTTATTATCATCCTAGCTGGACATCAGACTTTCTGGTGCTGCTCATACTAACATGTTCACTTCAATCAGTGAAGATTTTTCCAGTGGGAGCAACTCCTGATTCCAGAGGTGTTTTTACCCACTCTGTATTCCAGTGGCATAGATCATGAATTCATCATCAGCTGACTCAAACGCTAAAGAAATGTCCTCCTTTTTTGTGTCTTATGCTGTTAGTGTGGTAATGTGTTTAAGATGTCTTTCATGTATCCTTCTCTTCAGTGGTATTAACATGAAAGTCTCAATTCGAGCTTCAGGATCTTCCAGTGTCACTGTGTTGCCAAAAAATAAAGGTGATGCACCATTGTTTCTTCTACCACCATACACCCTGTATTCTTAATATTAATCATTTAAAATTGAATGTTCTACAGATTATTAGAAAGAAACCAGTTTCAGGCCATTTTTTGAACAGTGATGGAGCGCAGAGTACTAGACTATAACTGTTAGCTGTTAGTAGTACATCCTGTTATTATGGAATGAAGGTAAGTCATAAATGGTTTTACTGCTTCTCAGATCAACCGGAGGTGAAGAGCAATATTGTGCAGTCTGGACCTGTTGGCTATTACTACAAGGATGTGTGGCATTCATTAAGTGGCCCCACAGTCCGCCAGTTCAACACTCCTTCTGTTATCAACCAATGTCTGAAAGGCAAGATGGTCCACCTGTATGGAGACTCTACCATCAGGCAGTGGTTTGAATATCTCAACCAAGCACTACCAGGTAGTAATGAACAGAAATCTCTTGCAAAGCGAAGCTTTGATTTTGTTTATACTGCACTCACCAACTCTTTCCTTCTGTAATACTTGTAGATCTCAAGCAGTTTAACCTGCACAGTTCAGTCAGAGTCGGACCTTTCATGGCCTTAAACTATGCAGACAACATTTTGGTGACGTACCAATTCCATGGTCCTCCTGTCTGGTCTACCAGCGTCCCAGCTATCGAACTGCACTACATTGCCAATGAAATAGACCGTTTAGTTGGCGGAGCTAACACTGTTGTAGTTTTTGGCATCTGGGCACACCTCAGCACTTTCCCCACTGAGCTCTACATCCGACGGCTGCAGAACATCCGCAGGGCAGTGGTGCGGCTGTTGAACAGGGCTCCAGACACTCTGGTTATAATCCGGACTGGAAACCCCAAAACTTTGACGCCTTCTGTTGTACTGTTCAACAGCGACTGGTATTCGCTGCAGCGTGACAAGGTGCTCAGGGCCATGTTCAAAGGGTTGAATGTTCACCTGGTAGATGCCTGGGAGATGGTCTTGGCCCACCGCCTGCCACATAACCTCCATCCACAACCTCCCATTATTAAGAATATGATCAACGTGGTCTTGTCCTACATATGCCCTCAAAAGAGCAGCTAGATGTGTGTTTGTGATCAGTGTAGTTTATCACAGTTACCTTTATGTTAAATTATTATGATGGTTGCTGGAAACAGTTTGGGGTAAGAGATTATATATATATGTATATATATGCATATACATATATATGGCAACGAGCTGCTCTGGTAACAAGTTATATATATATATTTTTTTTTTTTGTTGTGGGCTTTTTTTGTGATGATAAACATTTTTGTATATGCAAACGTAATTTTTGATCTGTATTTATAACAAAATTCAAAAATCAGCATTCAAACATGTTGCTATAATGTGTTCTCATGGACCAAAAAATAATGATTGTAAATGGGTTTTTTTTCATGAATAAATTGAAGCTTTAATAAACTTTTTAATAAATCACCAACTATGCTGAGTAATTTTTTAAGAAGAAAAAGTCAACAACATTTTCTGATTTCAGCTACAGAAATGTGAATATTTTTCTGGTGTTTTTATTCTTCTTTGATTGCACTGGAGAGCCTCTTCAATGAAAAACTCCTTCATCCAAAGTGTGTGAAGGAGCGATATCGCAGGTCCTTCCTCCCTGCAGCTGTCAGACTATAAAACCAGCACTGCTCCCAGTAAAACCAGCACTGCTCCCAGTAAACTTCACACACCCCTTATTTGCAAGCAAGGTATGTTGCTGTTTTCCATTCTTATTATTTTCTTGTGTAACAGGTTAATATTTTGTTTATCTGGGCAAGGCTTCTTTTATTTGCTGTAACTTTGCGCCCTCCTGTGGCCAGTGGTGGTAAATATAATGACCAAAAAATCATTTTGTCCCTTTTGCTATTGATGACCACAGGAGTGGTATGTACTTAAACTCCGTGATTTAACCAGATATTAATCTATGAAACTGCCTTTATAGAAGTTTAAGTTCATGTTATATTATTTGAGTTGCCTTTCTATTGTTATTTCTGTCTTTAGTTTTCATTTCCATGAACTCATTTTTCCAGTTTTCTAAACAAATTACAACATTCAACAACAATAACATTAGAAAACAACAATCTTGTGCAAAGGGTCTTTAAAAATACAACCTATAATATTCAATAACAATCCATCTATCTATCTATCTATCTATCTATCTATCTATCTATCTATCTATCTATCTATCTATCTATCTATCTATCTATCTATCGTCACACATCTTTTGTTTGAGAAGCAAATGTCATTTGAACTTTACTCAGCCTTCCCTCAATGGGAGACAACAGAGTGTCATCACTGTAGTCCTGGTTGGACAGGAATGGATAAGGTATAACTGACTCCTTTAATGTGCAGAAATGTGAGGTGTGATCTTTGTCACTGAAATGTAAATATACAGAGATACCTACGCATCCTTTTAGGCACAGTAGTGTATGGGAGTGGTTGATTAGAAAGGGCTTCAGGATACATGGCAGGATCTATGTGAGTTCATTACATTCCCTCAAGGTGAATCTCTGCTGAGGTAAGACACATAATATTCTTTAATTTATTTGACGTTTGAGGTTTCAGTTGATAGACATGAAAACTAAACGTGACTGATAACATTTCCATATTTTTTAATGAGTTTACTTGCTTTAACTTGCAGCAGAAACCCTGACTCCTTAGGTTATAAGTGATCACATTTACCACAAATTGTTTTATAACAAAACAAATTATTGCATCAAAAGATGTGTGTGTGAAAGAAATGATTGTGAACATGTAAGCAAAACACACACACATTAACTCTGCCCTAAATGCATCATGGCAGCACTCTTTCAGATTAAAGTAAGCAACCTGGAACCTGAGACTCAGACTTAGAATTTGACTGTTAACTATATTTGTTAACACTTGGCAAATATTCAGCATCCACTATGGGTCATAAAGAGAAATGTTATTTACAGCCTACCAACCAGGCTTTTGAATAAGTTGAATTACTGATTTTCATCTCTGCTGTTAAGATAAATTAAGTTTAAACTGCATCCTTTACTAATGATAGAGTACTGTTGCTTAACCGAAAATGGCTGTTGTTTTAGTCCAGACCTCCTTTAAGTATAATGACTCTACAATCATCACACAGCCAAGTTTGTAAATCTTTACACGAACAGCAGGAATAACAGACATAATGTCCCATTTACAGTTCTTTATTGTACTAAAGTGGCTTCTCACTTTAGTACAATTCTCAATTTTGATGTGTAATTGAGTGGCTCTGTATCAGTCTCTATCAAATGATTGTTAATCAAGTCAAACTGGTTATAACTCAACAACAAGGACATTTGCCCCCACTGCATAGGCCTATGCAAATACGTAGGTTTATTTTTAACTTTAGTTGGAACATCTTTTTTGTTTGTTTACTTTTCTCAATATACATCCGTTCACTTACCTGAGACCAGACTACTATCATGATTTTTCACAAATTTTACATTTACTTATTGACTATAATTCTGTGCTGAACGTGCTGTTCTGTAACCAGCTGCTCTCAGGTTTTCTAACCTCACCTGAGACTCTGCCAGTGGTTTGCCCAATTCACTCATATCAGGGATTGCTAATGCTCAAACATATGCCCACATACAAGTTATAAACACATACTGTATTGTTCTTTGCCTTATTTCCTCCTATAAATTCAAAAGAATGCACATTTTTTCCATGAAGTGAAAGCTGTCCCATCTTGCTTGCTGCCGTACACAGTGATATAAACATAGAACACAGCTTGGTGCCTGTCTGCCAAAAAAGTAGTCTGAAATTGTGTTGGATTTTCTTTTCAAACTCTTCTCAAAAAGGTACAGGAGTAGTTGTTTAAAAAGTAACAGATTCCCTTTTTGAAAACGTAACTAAACAACTGAGTGCTCAAATTGCGGATTATTATTATTGTTCGTTACGTTAAAAAGGTCAGGTTCTTACAAGTAATCACTAAGATAAATACAGCTAAACAAGATGTCAACTAACACTGTTTGTGTCATTTCAGGCATAAGTGAAGACTGATCATCAGTCATGAAGTTCAGAGCTTGTAGAGAAACGATGGTCAGCTTTTACTGTCCGAAGTATGCTGCCATCTTCGTTTTCCTGGCTGTGTTTGTCTTCATCTACGTGCTTTTTAACACGGACTTCCTGGAGGTAAGAATTTGATCTTGAGTGGGTTTTTTCCACAAGTCCTAAAACTAGATAGAGGGAACGCAATTAAACAAATGAGAGAATAAAACTAATTTCTTTATATGATTAATGTATTCATTGAGGAAAAATATCCAATCTAACATATTCAAGTGAATATGTGAATTGATTTCAGTCACTTGTGTGATGTGTTATGCTGGAATACAGTATTTGTTCATCGCTAAACAAAACACTTCTCATTCAACCTGAAAAGTGTGACAGTTTTTAGCTTACTGATGTGTTTTTACTTGTTTCTGGGAAACAATGGAGCTCTATGGCACAGGAATAATACGTATACATATGCCAGACCTGGACTACGAAGACAATACTTGTCTTCGTGTGATCAACTAATTCAGGAAACATACAGTTTTCCATCAGAATAACTTGTAAGAACATTTCGGTTGTGTTAAATCTTAACATCATAATCATATTGTAACATTGTCCTCATTTGAAAATTCATTAAGAATGATTTAGCAAAGGAAGGAAAATTCCTCTCCAATAAATAGCCCACCTTGATTTCATTAACATGTAAACTGAAAAGAAACATTTAAATTATTGTTACAGTTGTTACTGAAATGGACTTGAAGGATATTCTGACTGTAGTTCTACTAACTTTTTTATGTTGCAATTATTATTGAGTCTTTGATCAACTTCTCATCAACTCCTACAAATATTCAGTTGATTTTCTAATTAGCAGAAAAATCTTCCATTTTGTTTCATTCAGTAGCTCTATGTTTATCGATTCTTGTTAATGTATTCATCACATCACTCTCTTGACCTCCTGCCAGTTTCAGCATAAAGGAAGCCTCACCGTTCCTGTTCCAAGACGTCACCTCACCCACCGCTTCTGCAGCTTCGAGCCGCTGTCCCCTGAGGATGCTCTGGAGAAACGCCTCCTATTAGACTCCATTGCTTGGCCTGAAACTCCATCCTTGCCAGCTCCTCTTTCCCTGGAGCAGACCACTGATCCTGCCCACAGCAGGTTCACTGTTCTCCCAGAGAGGGGTGGACAACAGTGGCACGTAGGGGATCAGCTGGAAGTTATGATCAAAATGTACGACTTCCGGGGACGTCCCAAGAAGTCTGGGGGAGACGTCTTACTTGCCAGTCTGCACAACCGAGCACTTGGTGCAGGTGTGGCTGGGAGAGTGTTGGATCATCTCAATGGCTCCTACTCGGCTGTATTTTCTTTACTCTGGGAGGGAAGCGCACAGGTTGAGGTAACTATGTAGAATCTAATTTTTTCTGACAGTTAGCTAAGCCCCATTTTCCAATATCTCATTTTACATGGCACGCAGTTTGGAATAATAACAGGTGCAGATTTACCACTCAAAATACTTTGTCATTTTAAAAACAGAGAGTCCTTCATTTAATACAAATAATATGTCCAAGAGTAATCAACACCTCCAATATATTAAGAAATCTATTTCTTCCATCGATTGGCAACTCCTTTTTCTGACAGCATAAACCAGCTAATATAATACAGTGATGAGAAACACACAAACAACAAACCTATTTCCAAGACTCATGGAGAAGGAAAAATATCCAAAGAGGTTAAAAACTCCAGCAACATTTATATTATATACGACAACTTTCTTGTTAATCCAAGATGTTTCAGCTTGTGGCCTGTGACCGAAACAGTAAGTATAAGAAAGTTCTACATAATACAAGTGATACTGGAGTTTTGACTTCATTGTTTAACAAAAGGAGAAGAAGAGAAAAGGGCGCTTTCATTGCCAACACATGTTCAGGCACATGCTATAAGCAGTCTCAATAATACAGGCAAGACTTTTTAGGTGTGTCCGCATGACAAAAGTGGATCATTTGCTGATTAGGATTTCTATATGTCAGCTTGATGTTGTGCCATACTCAGGACCAACTAATATGAATCTTCTTGATGTGAATCTACTTCTCAGTTGAGCTGCCTGTTCCACCAGTATAGACTGACATCTAGTGGCACATGCTGTGCACTACATTACATCACTCCAATACAGAATCACCTTATTACTTTAATAGAAAGAGGAGTGTCTTTATATTTGATGGTATATAATATTTATATAACATAAAATAATCAAACCAAGATAATTAAACTACTTAAAGAAATATCATTGGGAGGTTTTGCTCAGCCAGCTTCTCGTAGTGGACTTTTATAATGTCAAGTCAATTTAATGTGTATATCTCATTGTCACAAATTACACATTTTCCTTAAATACTGAGCAATACTACATCCTCTTTTGTCAATTCAAACCAGGAAACAAGACTTGAAAAAATGGATGAAACATGAATGTAATGCTGAGTTACAACTGTTAGTGGTAGGGTCAAATTTCCAGATTACGTTAGAGCAGACAAACACACTAATTCATCCCCAACGCTTTTGATCTTTGTGTTTTTGTATTTGGAGAGGCTTCAAAAAGAGAACACCCTCCTTTAAATATTGTAGTATTGCTCTCACTACAACCCCATGCATACTACTACACAATGTGGAGAAATTCAAAGATTAACAGATCTGCTGTATCTATACAGTTTCTAAACTATGATTGGATGATCGCTGCTTTGTGGAGGGGTTCAGTGAAACATAAGTTCTCCAGACATGAATATCTGGAGATCAATCTGGTTTGAACCTAAACCAAAATGTGCAACTTTTAGTAGTGTTCACTTTATTTGTCGTTATTACTATAACAGTTTCAAGTAATAGGATTGAACTCTGGTTCTCTGTCCTTTCAGGTGACACTGGTTCACCCCAGTGAGGCTGTCACAGTGCTGAAAAGACTAAACAGAGAACAGCCGGATAGGATTCGTTTCCAGAGTGTCTTCCGCTCAGGCTCAATCTCTGAAACTACCACCTGTAATGTCTGCCTGCGTCCGACCACGCAGCCACAGTGTAACTTCACTGACCTCACTACAGGTGAGCCCTGGTTTTGCTACAAGCCAAAGAACCTGAGCTGTGATACCAGGATCACCAACTACAACGGTGGGTATCAAGGGAAACTCAAGGCTGATGAGGAGAAGCTCTTTAAAAGGTGAGTGAGCAGAAAGATGTGACTAGCTTCTAATAGAAACATAAAGTGTTACTTGTGTACATTGGTGAAACATTGTGAAACTAGAGGCTGTAAAAATTGAACCTAGAGATGTTTGTAGTCTAAAATAATACAATAAGTTGATGGGCAGAGTTCACTGGAGATGCTGAAGTAGATTCTTATGGATGAGGAAGATGCAGGAGACGATGATTCTCAGTTCAGGTCCTTTTATAACAGCACTGTGTCGATGTCATCATGCACATGCTATTAGAGGAAACTGACACTGAACTATGCTAGTAAACATCTTATATAGAGAACATAAGTGTGTTTTGTAATACACCTGATAGTATTATAATCTACCTAAAGGAAAACATACAGAAGTCACAGTGTTTATTATCATCCTAGCTGGACATCAGACTTTCTGGTGCTGCTCATACTAACATGTTCACTTCAATCAGTGAAGATTTTTCCAGTGGGAGCAACTCCTGATTCCAGAGGTGTTTTTACCCACTCTGTATTCCAGTGGCATAGATCATGAATTCATCAACAGCTGACTCAAACTCTAAAGAAATGTCCTCCTTTTTTGTGTATTATGCTGTTAGTGTGGTAATGTGTGTAAGATGTCTTTCATGTATCCTTCTCTTCAGTGGTATTAACATGAAAGTCTCAATTCGAGCTTCAGGATCTTCCAGTGTCACCGTGTTGCCAAAAAATAAAGGTGATGCACCATTGTTTCTTCTACCACCATACACCCTGTATTCTTAATATTAATCATTTAAAATTGAATGTTCTACAGATTATTAGAATGAAACCAGTTTCAGGCCATTTTTTTGAACAGTGATGGAGCGCAGAGTACTAGACTATAACTGTTAGCTGTTAGTAGTACATCCTGTTATTATGGAATGAAGGTAAGTCATAAATGGTTTTACTGCTTCTCAGATCAACCGGAGGTGAAGAGCAATATTGTGCAGTCTGGACCTGTTGGCTATTACTACAAGGATGTGTGGCATTCATTAAGTGGCCCCACAGTCCGCCAGTTCAACACTCCTTCTGTTATCAACCAATGTCTGAAAGGCAAGATGGTCCACCTGTATGGAGACTCTACCGTCAGGCAGTGGTTTGAATATTTCAACCAAGCACTACCAGGTAGTAATGAACAGAAATCTCTTGCAAAGCTTTGATTGTGTTCATACTGCACTCACCAATTCTTTCCTTGTGTAATACTTGTAGATCTCAAGCAGTTTGACCTGCAGAGTTCAAACAATGTCGGACCTTTCATGGCCTTAAACTATGCAGACAACATTTTGGTGACGTACCAATTCCATGGTCCTCCTGTCCGTTCTTTCAGCGTCCCAGCTATTGAACTGCACTACATTGCCAATGAACTAGAACGTTTAGTTGGCGGCGCTAACACCGTTGTGGTTTTTGGCGTCTGGGCACACTTCAGCACTTTCCCCACTGAGATCTACATCCGACGGCTGCAGAACATCCGCAGGGCAGTGGTGCGGCTGTTGAACAGGGCTCCAGACACTCTGGTTATAATCCGGACTGGAAACCCCAAAACTGTGACGCCTTTTGTTGCACTGTTCAACAGCGACTGGTATTCGCTGCAGCGTGACAAGGTGCTCAGGGCCATGTTCAAAGGGCTGAATGTTCACCTGGTAGATGCCTGGGAGATGGTCTTGGCCCACCGCCTGCCACATAACCTCCATCCACAACCTCCCATTATTAAGAATATGATCAACGTGGTCTTGTCCTACATATGCCCTCAAAAGAGCAGCTAGATGTGTGTTTGTGATCAGTGTAGTTTATCACAGTTATCTTTATGTTAAATTATTATGATGGTTGCTGGAAACAGTTTGGGGTAAAAGATATAATATATATATATATATATACATATATATATATATATATATATATATACACACATACGGTACACTTAATGGTATTGTTAATTTCTGGATCTGTCTCTTCGTGCCACTTCAGAATTGACTCATACTGGTCTGACTTAAACACCACCTGCAATTTCCCATCATAACACTTTAATCTAATCAAGAGGAAAAGTGGTATTTTTTATACAGTGTAGAGACTACTTTGTGGATATGAAACTTACCTAACAAAATAAAAAGGTTCATCACAATGCTACAAATATTTATATTCTATACATAAAAGGGAAAAATACTTGTAAACTTATGTGGGTATACTTGGGCTGTTGTTCTGTATAGTATTTACTGACTGTCTTTTTACCTTTACTTTAATTAAATTTTAAATAAAAATGTATTTATAAATTTTATTTATGAATGATGCACTGGCTGATGAGCACTTCAAAATTTGTGTTGTACTGGTGACAATGACAATAAGGTATCTATTCTATTCTTTTCTATTCTATATTTTTTTCAATACAAAATGCAAAACAAAAAAACAACAAAATTAGCAATTGTGAGGGAGTGGGAGCGGGACTGTATGAGTCCTTGGTATATATATATATATATATATATATATATATATATATATATATATATATATGTGTGTGTTATATATGTTCTCTTAAAAAAAGAGAACGCTGGATGCTTCCATGTTAACCAACTACAGACCTATCTCAAATCTTCCTTTTATAGCCAAGATCATTGAGAAAGTGGTTTTTAATCAACTCAGCAATTTCTTGAACCTCAGTGAACTTTTTGACAAATTTCAATCAGGCTTCCGACCTAACCACAGTACAGAAACAGCTCTTATTAGAGTGTTAAATGACATAAGGTTGGATACTGACTCAGGCAAGGTGTCAGTTCTGGTCCTGTTGGATCTCAGAGCTGTGTTTGACACTGTGGATCACAGTAATTAGTTATTTTGTGACCATTGGAAGTTATGAATTCGATTGAGTGGCTATGACAGGGTCAAATTTGTACATGTGAAAGCTTTAAAAACACTGTATACTGTACACATTTCTGTGAGGTGGACTTTGACTAATGTGACCCTGAATATGCAAAAAATTGAAATAAAATGCATCTTTTTTGTGTGCAGCTGATACACATTTTTGTATATGTGAATGTACACATTTGACCTGTATTTATAACAAAATTCAAAAATCAGCATTCAGACATGTATTCTACTATATTCTTTATATTCTATGTTCTCTTAGACCACAAAATGATGATTGTAAATGTCTTTTTTCCATAAACAAATAGACAACATGTTACTGAATACATATGTCGTTGTTTTTAATTCTTTGAAATCAATATTTTTTATATTTTATAAATAAATCATGACGTGGGTTTATCTGGAGCACACATGGGCTTAAATGGTGTCACAGTACCAATGAATCTCATGCCAGGCTTTTGACTTTTTTCATTAAGTATCTTTATTTTATATTCCAAAATAAAATAAGATAAGATAGATTCAATTTGTCATTCAGATTATACACCATACAGTGCACATCCAAACGATATTTCGTAGCAATGGCTCCAAATATTATGTAGGCTATTTATGTATTTTAAGAATGATTGTATGTAATTATCACTCAGTGAATACACTAGTGAATTCATTCTGTCATACAGTAAGAAAAACTCATTGTCAAGTCCACCAAAATTTGCTGTGCCTGAATATATAAAATAGAAAATAGACAATGTAGAAACTTGTATGTTGTGTGAAGGATAACACAGACTTGTATCCAAAACACTGTTTTTTAATTACAGACTGTGCCTGAATATAGAAAATAGAAAATGGACAATAATAAATACGAAAACACGCACATGTAGGTACACAATCATCCCAAATCAATAAATATATAGAAAGCAGATTAACTTAACTTCCTCTTCTCTCTCTCTCTCTTTCAGCCGTCCTGTTCGAGCTGCTGTATGAAGACGTCTTTAAGGTGGACCGGAGCTTGCTTGGTACGTGTCAGCAGTCCAGCCGAGCCAACGACCTCCTGAGCGACGACAACATGGCCGCCTGCCTCAGCAGCGACGAGTCCGACCTCGACGGCAACGAGCCGCTCTGGTAAGTTTTTTTTGTTTTTTGTTTTTGGCAATATTTCTTTTTAAGTGTAAGAATTTTATATACAAACACATAGATCACCATGACAACAATGTGACAACAGAACAGAACATGGTAATACGAACCATAGACTGTATAAAAGAAATACACAACCCCCACCCTAAACAGAAAAAAGAGCATAAGAGAGGAAAACAGACAGAAAAAAACTGGTCAGTGCACAAAGTCAATACACAAGATTACTTGGTGTAACCTAAAAGCTACTAAAGAAAGTCAACTCAAGAGGAACAAAGGCTCTGAACCAGCTAGCTCACTCTCAAATATCCGGTGTAGCAGATTGTTACCATCGGCCACATTGATGTTTTTTTTATTCAATAGGTATGTTTGTATATTTTTGTTGTTGTTGAACATTATAGGTTGTATTTTTAAAGACCCTTTGCAAAAAATTGTTTTTATTGTTATTGTTGTTTAATGTTGTAATTTGTTTACAAAAACTGGAAAATGGGTTCATGGAAATGAACAAAAAGACAGAAATAACAATAAAAAGGCGAATCACTGATAGTCCAAAAACGTGACAGGACAATTCAAATAATATAACATGAACTTAAACTTCTATAAAGGCAGTTTCATAGATTAATATCTGATTAAATCACGGAGTTTCAGTACATACCACACCTGGGGCCCGTTTCAGAAAGCAGGTTTAGTGAGAACTCTGAGTTAGTTAACCCTGAGATGAGGGAAACTCTGGTTTTTCGGTTTCACAAAGCCAGTTCAGCTTAACTCTGAGTCAGTTACTCTGGCAACATACTCCGTGAACCTAACCTGCTCGCTAGCAGGTTTTCTTCAATTAACCCTGAGTTTCTCCTCCTTTTTAGTTGAAGCCCGCAGACTGAAGGAGGTGTCAGACATGGTGTGTCCTTTTCTTAAAGAGTCAGTTAATATTGAAGCACAAATCGAAGCATGATTCTCCGTCAGAGGATCAGACCTTGCTGGGATGTTTTATCATTCTAAGATGATGTTCTGTTTGAGTGTTTCCATTTTTTGTACAATCAATCATTTATCTGAACAATATTCTCAGCCCTCGTATCGTCTGTACGACACCACATGGACATGCTCTCAGTTCAGAACAAGTTCTCTGTTCAAGTTCATGTTTCCAAGGCAACCGTCTGTCGGGCTGTCACAAAGGCAATACTTGAAGGTGATTGATAGCCAAGTGGTTACTGCTCATGCTTCACAGTGGCAATGTCGCTGGTTCGCTACCAGTGAGGAACTTTCTCTCTCTCTCTCTCTCTCTCTCTCTCTCTATACCAGCTACTGTTAAATTACGGTGAAAGTGCCAAGTGCCCAAACATAAAACTAAATTTGACTATTACACTTAAACGTTTACTTTTTTAGTGTTCTATGTATAAAGGCATGTAGGTGTTGCTTTCAAATAGACAATATTAAATACTGGCAGTGTTGGGATGGCTGAAAAATTGACTTTCTTCTTTGCTTAGAAGATTTCATCAACTACTGAAATATATATATCATGTTGAATGTAGCATTTAAATGCTGTTTAATGAGGTAGGGCAGGCTAAACAACACCACAATTGCTTGTAATCAATACCTTACTTGTTTGAGCTATATTTTTATATTTCATATTCAGTTGCTGCCAAGTAGGCTTATGTTTTGTACCTGTTGGGGTCTGCATGAATGTTAAATGTGCCACGCACACACACATACACAGAATATAAATGTTGAATAAATCGACCACTCGAGACAAAATGTTTCTCTTTTTTCATTAATACTTTTCTTAAATATACTCATCGTCTGCATGTATTCATTAATATTTCTAAATCCTTTGGGGAGAAGTGGGAGGACTGAGCCCTTTGTTTCTCCTGTTGTCATGGTGAATCATGTTATCTGTGCACCATTGATGAGGGCTTGGTATCTCCTCATGCAGAAGCTTCACTCAGAGTTACTTTGACTCAGAGTTGATTGAACTAACTGTTAACACTTGTTCTGAAACCGAAAACTCTGAGTTTGACAGCTCAGAGTTGGTCAACCTAGAGTAAAGGTTTTAACTCAGAGTTAGTTAAACCTGCTTCCTGAAACAGGCCCCTGTGGTCATCAATAGCAACAGGGACAAACTGATTTTTTGGTCATTATATTTACCACCACTGGCCACAGGAGGGCGCAAAATTACAGCAAATAAAAGAAGCCAGCAGCGCTGGTTTTACTGGGAACAGTGCTGGTTTTACAGTCTGAGAGCTGCAGGGAGGAAGGACCTGCGATATCGCTCCTTCACACGCTTTGGATGAAGGAGTTTGTCATTGAAGGGGCTCTCCAGTGCGGTCAAGGTAAAGGTGGTGGGAGAGAGGAGAACTATAGCCAAGGACTCCGACCCCATGAGGCTGACTGCACTGGAGAGCCCCTTCAATGACAGACTCCTTCATCCAAAGTGTGTGAAGGAGAGATATCGCAGGTACTTCCTGCCTGCAGCTGTCAGACTGTAAAACCAGCACTGCTCCCAGTGAAACCAGCACTACTCCCAGTAAACCTCACACACCCCTTATTTGCAATCAAGGTATGTTGTTGTTCTCCATTCTTATTATTTTCTTGTGTAACAGGTTAATATGTTGTTTATATGGACAAGGCTTCTTTTATTTGCTGTAGTTTTGCGCCCTCCTGTGGCCAGTGGTGGTAAATATAATGACAAAAAATCAGTTTGTCCCTTTTGCTATTGATGACCACAGGTGTGGTATGTACTTAAACTCCGTGATTTAATCAGATATTAATCTATGAAACTGCCTTTATAGAAGTTTAAGTTCATGTTATATTATTTGAGTTGCCTTTGTATTGTTATTTCTGTCTTTAGTTTTCATTTCCATGAACGTACTTTCCAGTTTTCTAAACAAATTACATTAAACAACAATAACAATAGAAAACAACAATTTTTTGCAAAGGGTCTTTAAAAATACAACCTATAATGTTCAACAACAAACAAAAAGAATACAGACAGAAAATACAAAAGTGAATATCTGCTGAGGTAAAACAGTCGATATTCTTAAATTGGATGACGTTTGAAGTTTCAATTCATAGACATCATGAAAACTAAATGTGACTGCTAACCTTTTTCATATGTTCATCAAGTTAACTTGCAGCAGAAACTCTGACTCCTTAGGTTATAAGTGACTATCTATCTATCTATGATTTGGCTCACTGATGTGTTTTTACTTGTTTCTGGGAAACAATGGAGCTCTCCATAACACATCACACAAGTGACTGAAATCGATTCACATATTCACTTGAATATGTTAGATTGGATAATTTTCCTCAATGAATAAATGAATTATATAAAGAAATTTGTTTTATTCTCTCATTTGTGTAATTGCGTTCCCTGGCAGACGGCAGCATACTTCGGACAGCAAAAGCTGACCATCGTTTCTCTACAAGCTCTGAACTTCATGACTGATGATCAGTCTTCACTTATACCTGAAATGACACAAACAGTGTTAGTTGACACCTTGTTTAGCTGTATTTATCTTAGTGATTACTTGCAAAAACCTGACCTTTTTAACATAATGAATAACCTAATGCATTAGTTCTGCAATTTAAGTACTCAGTTATTTAGTTATGTCCCTTTTGAGAAGGTTCAGCTTTCACTTCATGGAAATATTTGCTTTCTTTTGAACTTTTAGGAGGAAATAAGGGCAAGAATGATACAGTAAGGTAGTCTCTATTGATAGCACAAATACCGCAAATGAGATACAATCTCCCGGAATGTGGAGCGAGCATGCAAGAGCGCATGTGTTCAAAGGCCATGAGACAAAGATGCATCTGAATGATTATGAAAAAACAGGAAGGTTACAAGTGTTAGTTTAGCATGCAAACACTTGCTAATTAGCAAAGGCAGAGGCTGACAGGAAAATTTGATCACAATTTTTAAGTATTTGTACAATAGTTTAGTATTCTCGTAAAAATAACCTATAAAAATGTAGTTACTGATATACTGCTGAGTAAATTACGAGGTTTCGGCTACTGAAGCAACACCTCGAATCATTGTGACAATCTATGCAAATGTTCTGTTGAGAAAGAACAAAGACATTGCAGATGGCGATTTGCAGTACGGCCTGTTTACGCATGCGCACCAACGGAAATCAGGCAGTGACATGTAACACTGTTTGAGAAGTTAGTTGTGCTTAAAGGCATCAACTGATGAGACACCACTAGCTAAGGTGGCTAAGGTTACACATACTCCTTTGCTCACACAAGGACAGCACAAGGACTTGAGTTCACAGCCTTTGATAGCAACACTTGAGTTTGCTATTTTTCTTTCATTTTTCTGTTTTACAGTTTTTTTCTAGACTTTGAATTTGTCTGTGTTCTCTGTCCTATGAAATATTTTGGTGCTATGGTGACTTGACAAGATAATTTCCTACTTCAAACAAGGACATTTCCAACCTCTTGCACATTTCAAATAAGAAATGATTGATAATGTCATAATTATTGGCTTCTAATTGGCTTAACTGATTGGATGGTATTAATGTGACAACCACATATTTTTTTTGTATTGACATTGATAGAGGTTGTGCGCACACCAGTTTCCCATGTATACAAAATTATTCAACTGTGATGAAACTCACCATAAATTTGGTAGTGATGGTGTTAAATAACTGAAAAGGTTAAAATGCTACCTAGTTTATATTTCTAAATAAATCATCAATTTGGATTGTTTGTCTTTGAGTTTTTGTCACTGATTCATAGTGGGCAATCTATTACACCAAAAGCGTAAATAAATATACTTAAGGAACATCTCTCAGGGGAGAGGTTTATATTGGGATGTCTCTAACATGAGGTCAGCATATCTAATCTGTTGACTAATTATGGGAGGAGTCTCTTGCTTTCAGATGTTTTTCCAGGTAGTGTACAAGTGAAAGGATAGATGAAAAAGGCTATTAGAGAAAGGTTGTTTAAAAAACTGCTTTGGGAAAAGAAGTATTTTGAAAATACAAAAATACAGTATTTTATTTTGATACACATACAATATTTGGTATTTTATTTGGAAATACATTTTGATGTATTTGTGCTCATCCCTGCTTATCTTCTTATTGTGGATACTTCTGCAGTACAAGGTCCATCTTCAGGTTGGTAGTTGGCGCAGACAGAGCAGACAGGTGGGTTTGTCTCCTTAAACTTACATTTAGTTCAGATCAACTTAATCTCCTTAAACATTGTATTTCTATTTCATTATTACACTTTTTTTTTTCTGTGATAATGTTGGATTGGCACTCTTAACCTCAGTGTCAGATATCCGTTTACTGTTTTTGGTATAGTTTGTTTGTTTTGTTTGTATGCAGGATAATGTTCAACTGTGTCATACATAACTGCAAACCACAATCCTTAAATCAATATGTAGTAAGTTTCAAGTAGAAATTTAAAAAAAATATAAAGGCATCCTTCCTCCGAAATGTAGTGGAGTGGAAGTATAAAGAAGCATCAAATGAAAATATTTAAGTAAAGTACAAATACATCAAAATTGTAGAAGTTTCCTGTCAGCCTCTGCCTTTGCTAATTAGCAAGTGTTAGCATGCTAAACTAACACTTGTAAACTTCCTTTTTTTTCATAATCGTTCAGACGCATCTTTGTCTCACAGCCTTTAAACACATGCACTCTTGCATGCTCGCTCCACATTCCGGGAGATTATATCTCATTTGGGGGCGTAAGGGAGCCTTCCACAAGGATATCTAAAAATATATTTTAAGTATAAAAATTGTGAAAGAGAGAATAATATTTCTCAATTGGTAGAGTGACATTAAGGAGAAGTGTAAATGATGATACATGTAACTGTGTAAATTAATTTGGTTGATTCACACTTGATGTGTAATTGAGTGGCTCTGTATCAGTCTCTATCAAATGATTGTTAATCGAGTCAAACTGGTTATAACTCAACAACATGGAAATTTGCCACCACTGCATAGGCCTATGCAAATACGTAGGTTTATTTTTAACTTTAGTTGGAACATTTTTTTTTTTTTACGAAATGTTTACTTTTTCTCAATATACATCCGTTCACTTACCTGAGACCAGACTACTATCATGATTTTTCAGAAATTTTTCATTTTATTGTAAACTCGACTTATTGACTATAAATCTGTGCTGAACGTGCTGTTCTGTAACCAGCTGCTGTCAGGTTTACTAACCTCACCTGAGACTCTGTCAGTGGCTTGCCCAACTCACTCATATCAGGGATTGCTACTGCTCAAACATATGCCCACATACAAGTTATAAATACATACTGTATTGTTCTTGCCCTTATTTCCTCCTATAAATTCAAAAGAAAGCAAATATTTCCATGAAGTTGTCCCATCTTGCTCGCTGCCGTACAGTATAACTAGTATAACCATAGAACACAGCCTGTCTGCCATAAAAGTAGTTTGAATTTGTAGTGGATTTTCTTGTCTAACTCTTCTCAAAAGGTACAGGAGTACTTGTTTAAAAAACAGATTTTCGTGACATAACTAAACAACTGAGTACTTAAATTGCAGAACTAATGCATTAGGTTATTCATTATGTTAAAAAGGTCAGGTTTTTGCAAGTAATCACTAACATAAATACAGCTAAACAAGGTGTCAACTAACACTGTTTGTGTCATTTCAGGTATAAGTGAAGACTGATCATCAGTCATGAAGTTCAGAGCTTGTAGAGAAACGATGGTCAGCTTTTGCTGTCCGAAGTATGCCGCCATCTTCGTTTTCCTGGCTGTGTTTGTCTTCTTCTTTGTGCTTTTTAACATGGACTTCCTGGAGGTAAGAATTTGATCTTGAGTGGGTTTTTCCACAAGTCCTAAAACTAGATAGAGGGAACGCAATTAAACGAATGAGAGAATAAAACTAATTTCTTTATATGATTCATTTATTCATTGAGGAAAATTATCCAATCTAACATATTCAAGTGAATATGTGAATTGATTTCAGTCACTTGTGTGATGTGTTATGCTGGAATACAGTATTTGTTCATCGCTAAACAAAACACTTCTCATTCAACCTGAAAAGTGTGACAGTTTTTAGCTTACTGATGTGTTTTTACTTGTTTCTGGGAAACAATGGAGCTCTATGGCACAGGAATAATATACATATGCCAGACCTGGACTACGAAGACAGCACTTGTTAGAATGATCAACTAATTCAGGAAACATACAGTTTTCCATCAGAATAACTAAGAACACTTCGGTTGTGTTAGATCTTAACATCATAATCATATTGTAACATTGTCCTCATTTGAAAATTCATTAAGAATGATTTAGCAAAGGAAGGAAAATTCCTCTCCCATAAATAGCCCACCTTGATTTCATTAACATGTGAACTGAAAAGAAACATTTAAATTATTGTTACAGTTGTTACTGAAATGGACTTGAAGGATATTCTGACTGTAGTTCTACTAACTTTTTTATGCTGCAGTTATCATCGAGTCTTTGATCAACTTCTCATCAACTCCTACAAATATTCAGTTGATTTTCTTATTAGCAGAAAAATCTTCCTTTATTTCATTTAGTAGCTTTATGTTTATCGATTCTTTATTATGTCTTCGTCACATCACTCTCTTGACCTCCTGCCAGTTTCAGCATAAAGGAAGTCTCACCGTTCCTGTCCCAAGACGTCACCTCACCCACCGCTTCTGCAGCTTTGAGCCGCTGTCCCCTGAGGATGCTCTGGAGGAGCGCCTCCTATTAGACTCCATTGCTTGGCCCGAAACTCCATCCTTGCCAGCTCCTCTTTCCCTGGAGCAGACCACTGATCCTGCCCACAGCAGGTTCACTGTTCTCCCAGAGAGGGGTGGACAACAGTGGCACGTAGGGGATCAGCTGGAAGTTATGATCAAAATGTACGACTTCCGGGGACGTCCCAAGAAGTCTGGGGGAGACGTCTTACTTGCCAGTCTGCACAATCGAGCACTTGGTGCAGGTGTGGCTGGGAAAGTGTTGGATCATCTCAATGGCTCCTACTCGGCTGTATTTTCTTTACTCTGGGAGGGAAGCGCACAGGTTGAGGTAAATATGTTAAATCTAATTTTTTCTGACAGTTAGCTAAGCCCCATTTTCCTCTGGTACTGTCAACTTTTCATTTTACATGGCACGCAGTTTGGAATAATAACAGGTGCAGATTTACCACTCAAAATCCTTTGTCATTTTAAAAACAGAGGGTCCTTCATTTAATACAGATAATATGTCCAAGAGTAATCAACATCTCCAATATATCTATCGATTGGCAACTCCTTTTTCTGACAGCATATAAACAAAAGGGCGTTTTCATTACCAACACATGTTCAGGCGCATGCTATAAGCAGTCTCAATAACACAGGCAAGGCTTTTAGGTGTGTCCTCTTCACAAAATTGCAGTGGATCATTTGCTGATTAGGACTTCTATATGCCAGCTTGATGTTGTGCCATACTCTGGACCAAATAATATGAATCTTCTTGATATGAATCATCTTCTCAGTTGTGCTGCCTGTTCCACTAGTATAGACTGACATCTAGTGGCACATGCTGTGCACTACAATACATCACCCCAATACAGAATCACCTGATCACTTTAATAGAAAGAGGAGTGTCTTTATATTTGATGGTATATAATATTTATATAACATAAAATAATCAAACCAAGATAATTAAACTACTTAAAGAAATATCATTGGGAGGTTTTGCTCAGCCCGCATCTCGTAGTGGACTTTTATAATGTCAAGTCAATTTAATTTGTATATCTCATTGTCACAAATTACAAATTTGCCTTCAATACTGGGCAATAATGATCTTTTTGTTCTTGTATTTGGAGACGCTTAAAAAATAAAACACCCTCCAAGCTCTTTAAATGTCCAGTATTGCTCTCACTACAACCCCATGCATACTACTACACAATGTGGAGAAATTCAAAGATTAACAGATCTGCTGTATCTATACAGTTTCTAAACTATGATTGGATGATCGCTGCTTTGTGGAGGGGTTCAGTGAAACATAAGTTCTCCAGACATGAATATCTGGAGATCAATCTGGTTTGAACCTGAAACAAAATGTGCAACTTTTAGTAGTTCACCTTTTTTGTCTTTATTACTATAACAGTTTTGATTGAACTCTGGTTCTCTGTCCTTTCAGGTGACACTGGTTCACTCCAGTGAGGCTGTCACAGTGCTGAAAAGGCTAAATAGAGAACAGCCGGATAGGATTCGTTTCCAGAGTGTCTTCCGCTCAGGCTCAGTCTCTGAAACTACCACCTGTAATGTCTGCCTGCGTCCGACAGCGCAGCCACAGTGTAACTTCACTGACCTCACTACAGGTGAGCCCTGGTTTTGCTACAAGCCAAAGAACCTGAGCTGTGATACCAGGATCACCAACTACAACGATGGGTATAAAGGGAAACTCGAGGTTAATGAAGAGAAGCTTTTTAAAAGGTGAGTGAGCAGAACGATATGACTGGCTTCTAATAGTGTTAGAAAGGCTCCCAATATACTGACCGCCAGGGGGAGATGTCATACTACGGGTGACTCAAAGTCTAAAGAAATTTCTTCTTTGTTTGTGTATTATGCTGTTAGTGTGGTAATGTGTGTAAGATGTCTTTCATGTATCCTTCTCTTCAGTGGTATTAACATGAAAGTCTCCATTCGAGCTTCAGGATCTTCCAGTGTCACCGTGTTGCCAAAAAATAAAGGTAATGCACCATTGTTTCTTCTACCACCATACACTCTGTATTCTTATTCTTATTCATTTAAAATTGAATGTTCTACAGATTATTAGAATGAAACCAGTTTCAGGCCATTTTTTGAACAGTGATGGAGCGCAGAGTACTAGACTATAACTGTTAGCTGTTAGTAGTACATCCTGTTATTATGGAATGAAGGTAAGTCATAAATGGTTTTACTGCTTCTCAGATCAACCGGAGGTGAAGAGCAATATTGTGCAGTCTGGACCTGTTGGCTATTACTACAAGGATGTGTGGCAGTCAGTAAGTGGCCCCACAGTCCGCCAGTTCAACAGTCCTTCTGTTATCAACCAATGTCTGAAAGGCAAGATGGTCCACCTATATGGAGACTCTACCGTCAGGCAGTGGTTTGAATATCTCAACAAAGCACTACCAGGTAGTAATGAACAGAAATCTCTTGCAAAGCTTTGATTTTGTTCATACTGCACTCACCAACTCTTTCCTTGTGTAATACTTTTAGATCTCAAGCAGTTTAACCTGCACAGTTCAAACAAAGTTGGACCTTTCATGGCCTTAAACTATGCAGACAACATTTTGGTGACGTACCAATTCCATGGTCCTCCTGTCTGGTCTACCAGCGTCCCAGCTATCGAACTGCACTACATTGCCAATGAAGTAGATCGTTTAGTTGGCGGAGCTAACACCGTTGTAGTTTTTGGCATCTGGGCACACCTTAGCAGTTTCCCCACTGAGCTCTACATCCGACGGCTGCAGAACATCCGCAGGGCAGTGGTGCGGCTGCTGGACAGGGCACCAGACACTGTGGTTATAATCCGGACTGGAAACCCCAGAGCTTTGACACCTTTTTTTGCACTGATCAACAGCGACTGGTATTCGCTGCAGCGTGACAAGGTGCTCAGGGCCATGTTCAAAGGGCTGAATGTTCACCTGGTAGATGCCTGGGAGATGGTCTTGGCCCACCGCCTGCCACATAACATCCATCCACCACCTCCCATTATTAAGAATATGATCAACGTCATCTTGTCCCACATATGCCCTCAAAAGAGCAGCTAGATGTGTGTTTGTGATCAGTGTAGTTTATCACAGTTACCTTTATGTTAAATTATTATGATGGTTGCTGGAAACAGTTTGGGGTAAAAGATATAATATATGTGTATATATGTATATGTATATATATATATATATATATATATATATATATACATATACATATATACACATATATATATATATATATATATACATATATATATATATATATACACATATACGGTACACTTAATGGTATTGTTAATTTCTTGATCTGTCTCTTCGTGCCACTTCAGAATTGACTCATACTGGTCTGACTTAAACACCACCTGCAATTTCCCATCATAACACTTTAATCTAATCAAGAGGAAAAGTGGTATTTTTTATACAGTGTAGAGACTACTTTGTGGATATGAAACTTACCTAACAAAATAAAAAGGTTCATCACAATGCTACAAATATTTATATTCTATACATAAAAGGGAAAAATACTTGTAAACTTATGTGGGTATACTTGGGCTGTTGTTCTGTATAGTATTTACTGACTGTCTTTTTACCTTTACTTTAATTAAATTTTAAATAAAAATGTATTTATAAATTTTATTTATGAATGATGCACTGGCTGATGAGCACTTCAAAATTTGTGTTGTACTGGTGACAATGACAATAAGGTATCTATTCTATTCTTTTCTATTCTATATTTTTTTCAATACAAAATGCAAAACAAAAAAACAACAAAATTAGCAATTGTGAGGGAGTGGGAGCGGGACTGTATGAGTCCTTGGTATATATATATATATATATATATATATGTGTGTTATATATGTTCTCTTAAAAAAAGAGAACGCTGGATGCTTCCATGTTAACCAACTACAGACCTATCTCAAATCTTTATTTTATAGCCAAGATCATTGAGAAAGTGGTTTTTAATCAACTCAGCAATTTCTTGAACCTCAGTGGACTTTTTGACAAATTTCAATCAGGCTTCCGACCTCACCACAGTACAGAAACAGCTCTTATTAGAGTGTTAAATGACATAAGGTTGAACACTGACTCAGGCAAGGTGTCAGTTCTGGTCCTGTTGGATCTCAGTGACACTGTGGATCACAGTATACTGTTGAACAGGTTGGATACTTGGGCAGGACTAGACTGGTTCAGGTCCTACTCGGAAGACCAGAGTTATTTTGTGACCATTGGAAGTTATGAATTTGATTGAGTGGCTATGACAGGGTCAAATATACTGTACACATTTCTGCGAGGTGGACATTAACTAATGTGACCCTGAATATGCAAAAAATTGAAATAAAATGCATCTTTTTTGTGTGCAGCTGATACACATTTTTATATATGTGAATGTACACATTTGACCTGTATTTATAACAAAATTCAAAAATCAGCATTCAGACATGTATTCTACTATATTCTTTATATTCTATGTTCTCTTAGACCACAAAATGATGATTGTAAATGTCTTTTTTCCATAAATAAATAGACAACATGTTACTGAATACATATGTCGTTGTTTTTAATTCTTTGAAATCAATATTTTTTATATTTTATAAATAAATCATGACGTGGGCTTATCTGGAGCACACAGGGCTTAAATGGTGTCACAGTACCAATGAATCTCATGCCAGGCTTTTGACTTTTTTCGTTAAGTATCTTTATTTTATATTCCAAAATAAGATAAGATAGATTCAATTTGTCATTCAGATTATACACCATACAGTGCACATCCACATGATATTTCGTAGCAGTGGCTCAAAATATTATGTATTTATGTATTTTAAGAATGATTGTATGTAATTATCACTCAGTGAATACACTACTGAATTAACTGTGTGATACAGTAAGATAAACTCATTGTCAAGTCCACCGAAATTTGCTGTGCCTTAATATATAAAATATAAAATAGACAATGTAGAAACTTGTATGTTGTGTGAAGGATAACACAGACTTGTATCCAAAACACTGTTTTTTAATTACAGACTGTGCCTGAATATAGAAAATAGAAAATGGACAATAATAAATACGAAAACACGCACATGTAGGTACACAATCATCCCAAATCAATAAATATATAGAAAGCAGATTAACTTAACTTCCTCTTCTCTCTCTCTCTCTTTCAGCCGTCCTGTTCGAGCTGCTGTATGAAGACGTCTTTAAGGTGGACCGGAGCTTGCTTGGTACGTGTCAGCGGTCCAGCCGAGCCAACGACCTCCTGAGCGACGACAACATGGCCGCCTGCCTCAGCAGCGACGAGTCCGACCTCGACGGCAACGAGCCGCTCTGGTAAGTTTTTTTTGTTTTTTGTTTTTGGCAATATTTCTTTTTCAGTGTAAGAATTTTATATACAAACACATAGATCACCATGACAACAATGTGACAACAGAACAGAACATGGTAATACGAACCATAGACTGTATAAGAGAAATACGAACACACAACCCCCACCCTAAACAGAAAAAAGAGCATAAGAGAGGAAAACAGAAAGAAAAAAACTGGTCAGTGCACAAAGTCAATACACAAGATTACTTGGTGTAACCTAAAAGCTACTAAAGAAAGTCAACTCAAGAGGAACAAAGGCTCTGAACCAGCTAGCTCACTCTCAAATATCCGGTGTAGCAGATTGTTACCATCGGCCACATTGATGTTTTTTTTATTCAATAGGTATGTTTGTATTTTTTTGTTGTTGTTGAACATTATAGGTTGTATTTTTAAAGACCCTTTGCACAAAATTGTTTTTATTGTTATTGTTGTTTAATGTTGTAATTTGTTTACAAAAACTGGAAAATGGGTTCATAGAAATGAACAAAAAGACAGAAATAACAATAAAAAAGCGAATCACTGATAGTCCAAAAACGTAACAGGACAACTCAAATAATATAACATGAACTTAAATTTCTATAAAGGCAGTTTCATAGATTAATATCTGATTAAATCACGGAGTTTCAGTACATACCACACCTGTGGTCATCAATAGCAACAGGGACAAACTGATTTTTTTGGTCATTGTATTTACCACCACTGGCCACAGGAGGGCGCAAAGTTACAGCAAATAAAAGAAGCCTTGCCCAGATAAAGGAAATATTAACCTGTTACACAAGAAAATAATAAGAATGGAGAACAACAACATACCTTGCTTGCAAATAAAATACATTTTGACAAACTTCATTAACAACCCAGTTACATAAATATAATGCACAGTTGACCTGAAAGTAATAGTATACCTACATTGCACAGTCATGTACATTAAAAGTGCAGTTTGTCGAATTGTACAAGTCAGGGGGTTGTGAGGTTTACTGGGAGCAGTGCTGGTTTTACTGGGAGCAGTGCTGGTTTTACAGTCTGACAGCTGCAGGGAGGAAGGACCTGCGATATTGCTCCTTCACACACTTTGGATGAAGGAGTTTTTCATTGAAGAGTCTCTCCAGTGCGATCAAAGAAGAATAAAAACACCAGAAAAATATTCACATTTCTGTAGCTGCAATCAGAAAATGTTGTTGACTTTTTCTTCTTAAAAAATGACTGGCTTCTAATAGAAACATAAAGTGTTACTTGTGTACCTTGGTGAAAAACTGTGAAACTAAAAGCTGTAAAAAATGAACCTAGAGATGTTTATAGTCTAAAATAATACAATAAGTTGATGGACAGAGTTCACTGGAGATGCTGAAGTAGATTCTTATGGATGAGGAAGATGCAGGAGACGATGACTCCTTTTTTGCATCTTATGCTGTTAGTGTGGTAATGTGTGTAAGATGTCTTTCATGTATCCTTCTCTTCAGTGGTATTAGCATGAAAGTCTCAATTCGAGCTTCAGGATCTTCCAATGTCATCCTGTTGCCAAAAAATAAAGGTAATGCACCATTGTTTCTTCTACTACCATACTCCCTGTATTCTTAATATTAATCATTTAAAATTGAATGTTCTACAGATAATTAGAATGAAACCAGTTTCAGGCCAATTTCTTAACAGTGATGGAGCGCAGAGTACTAGACTATAACTGTTAGCTGTTAGTAGTACATCCTGTTATTATGGAATGAAGGTAAGTCATAAATGGTTTTACTGCTTCTCAGATCAACCGGAGGTGAAGAGCAATATTGTGCAGTCTGGACCTGTTGGCTATTACTACAAAGATGTGTGGCAGTCAGTAAGTGGCCCCACAGTCCGCCAGTTCAACACTCCTTCTGTTATCAACCAATGTCTGAAAGGCAAGATGGTCCACCTGTATGGAGACTCTACCATCAGGCAGTGGTTTGAATATCTCAACCAAGCACTACCAGGTAGTAATGAACAGAAATCTCTTGCAAAGCTTTGATTGTGTTCATACTGCACTCACCAATTCTTTCCTTCTGTAATATTTGTAGATCTCAAGCAGTTTAACCTGCACACTTCAGTCAAAGTCGGACCTTTCATGGCCTTAAACTATGCAGACAACATTTTGGTGACGTACAGATTCCATGGTCGAAAGCCCGGAGCGGTCGAAAAACTGTATGCTCATCCGTCTAGCAACACCTGACACCTGACAGAAAGTTCCCACCTATAAAGAAATGTACACCCAACACCATTAGGACACCTACTGGTCCAATTTGGTACCTTGACACACATTCACATAGAAATGGCTCCTACAGTGATGATAAACATTTTTGTATATGCAGATGTAAGTTTTGACTTGTATTTATAACAAAATTCAAAAATCAGCATTCAAACATGTTGCTGTATTCTTTATATTCTATAATGTGTTCTCCTGGACCAAAAAATAATAATCGTAAATGTCTTTTTTATATGAATAAATTGAAGCTTTTAATATTTAACATGTTACTGAATATATATGTTGTTTTTAATTATTTGAAATCAGTATTTCTTATAATTTGTATAGAAATCATGATGTGGGCATAACTTGTACTGCCTGAGTCTGTATGTTTATTCGTTGTATGTTCTTATCTTTATCTTTTTATTGTGGATACTTCTGCAGTACAAGGTCCATCTTCAGGTTGGTAGTTGGCGCAGACAGAGCAGACAGGTGGGTTTGTCTCTTTAAACTTACATTTAGTTCAGATCAACTTAATCTCCTTAAACATCGTATTTCTATTTCATTATTACACCTTTTTTTCTGTGATAATGTTGGATTGGCACTCTTAACCTCAGTGTCAGATATCCGTTTACTGTTTTTGGTTTGTTTTGCAGGATAATGTTCAGCTGTGTCATGAATGACTGCGAACCACAATCCGCCACAATCAGTAAGTACTGTGTGTGTGTGTGTGTGTGTGTGTGTATGTTGCTATGCCACTGTGATGAGCCACCTGCAATTTCCTTGTACGATTTATACAATGACAATAAAGGCATATTCTATATTCTATTCTAAATTTTAAAGAATATAAAGGCATCCTTCCTCTGAAAGGTAGTGGAGTGGAAGTAGCATGAAGCAAGAAGCTTCAAATGAAAATATTCAAGTAATGTACAAATACATAAAAATTGTAGAAGTTTCCTGTCAGCCTCTGCCTTTGCTAATTAGCAAGTGCTAGTATGCTAAACTTCCTGTTTTTTCATAATCGTTCAGACGCATCTTTGTCTCACGGCCATTGAAGCAATGACTTTAAACTCAGTCGCGAACAACAAAATGCACTTTTTTGCCCTCATACATAAACTGTGAATAGTGAAGTCATCCCAACCTGCAAAAAGTCATTTCAGGGAGGTCCGTTCCAGTGTGGGTCGGGGTGGGAGGGTGCGATTGGTCTGATAAGCAACAACACAGAGCTATCAGGACACTTTGCTCTGACATGCACTGCATTAATAGTCACACAAACACATGCTTTCTTTCATGCTCGCTCCAGATTCTGGGAGATTATATCTCATTTGGGGGTGTCAGTGAGCCACTGTCAATATGCGGGAGACTACCGGAACTCCCTGGAGAGTTGAGATGTCTGAATAGTGACTTTTACCCATCACAAGGAAATATCACTGCTCTTTTTTCTTTCTATTTTTTTTAATAGTTTTATTATTATAATGACAGTGACTAAGACTGTAAGTATTGTACATGCCCATGTGGTTTATGGTCAAGAGCTCTGATGATGATCCACAGTGGCAGTTCTAGCTTGAATGACGCCCTGGATGAGACAAGGACTAAAAATATGTTAAATATAAAAATTGTAACAAAATATGTAGGAAAAAAAAAATATATATATAATAGAAATGAAATAGAGAATAATATTTCTCAATCTCAATTAAGGAGAAGTGTAAATGATGATACATGTAAATGTGTAAATTAATTTGGTTGATTCACACTTGATGTGTAATTGAGTGGCTCTGTATCAATCTCTATCAAATGATTGTTAATCGAGTCAAACTGGTTATAACTCAACAACATGGAAATTTGCCACCACTGCATAGGCCTATGCAAATACGTAGGTTTAGTTTTAACTTTAATTGGAACTTTTTTTTTTTTTTTTTTACAAAATGTTTACTTTTCTCAATATACATTTGTTCACTTACGTGAGACCAGACTACTATCACACTTTTTCACAAATTTTACATTTTATTGACTGACTTATTGGGCCAGATGCAAGAACCACTCGTACACACAGAGTCGTTCTTCAGCCATGCGTACGGGTGAATTACGAGGATTTGCCGCATTCACCAATTTTCTCGTATTTTGGATTTTCTCATAAGTACGAACAAAGTTTACGAGTGATGCAGACCTGTCATACCTGTCACGCACAACCAACCTGCAGTCCTCCAAAGCAATAAAACATGATTGCTACTGTCTAATTGTCTAATGGCAGTGTGCCAACGATATCATATCTATATGATGTTAGTATATAACATCACATACTAGATAAGCAATATATGATAATCACTTAATGAACACAACTGGGAACGCCTCTGGATCCCCCAGGAAGAGCTGGACGAAGTGGCTGGGGAGAGGGAAGTCTGGGCTTCCCTGCTTAGGCTGCTGCCCCCGTGACCCGACCCCGGCTTGCCCAATTCGCTCATATCAGGGATTGCTAATGCTCAAACATATGCCCACATACAAGCTATAAACACATACTGTACACTGTGTTCTTGCCCTTATTTCCTCCTATAAATTCAAAAGAATGCAAATTTTTTCCATGACATGAAAGCTGTCCCATCTTGCTCGCTGCCGTACAGTGATATAACCATAGAACACAGCCAGGTGCCTGTCTGCCAAAAAAGTAGTCTGAAATTGTGGTGGATTTTCTTTTCTAACTCTTCTCAAAAGGTACAGGAGTAGTTGTTTAAAAAATACATTTCAGGACATAACTAAACAACTGAGTACTTAAATTGCAGAACTAATGCATTAGGTTATTCGTTACGTTAAAAAGGTCAGGTTTTTGCAAGTAATCACTAACATAAATACAGCTAAACAAGGTGTCAACTAACACTGTTTGTGTCATTTCAGGCATAAGTGAAGACTGATCATCAGTCATGAAGGACAGAGCTTATAGAGAAATGATGGTCAGCTTTTACTGTCCGAAGTATGCCGCCATCTTCGTTTTCCTGGCTGTGTTTGTCTTCATCTTCATACTTTTTAACACGGACGTCCTGGAGGTAAGAATTTGATCTTGAGTGGGTTTTTCCACAAGTCCTAAACCTAGATAGAGGGAACACAATTAAACAAATGAGAGGATAAAACTGATTTCTTTATATAATTAATGTATTCATTGAGGAAAATTATCCAATCTAACATATTCAAGTGAATATGTGAATTGATTTCAGTCACTTGTGTGATGTGTTATGCTGGAATACAGTATTTGTTCATCGCTAAACAAAACACTTCTCATTCAACCTGAAAAGTGTGACAGTTTTTGGCTCACTGATGTGTTTTTACTTGTTTCTGGGAAACAATGGAGCTCTATGGCACAGGAATAATATACATATGCCAGACCTGAACTATGAAGACAATACTTGTTAGAATGATCAACTAATTAAGGAAACATATTAGTTTTCCATCAAAATAACTTGTAAGAACACTTCGGTTGTGTTAGATCTTAACATCATAATCATATTGTAACATTGTCCTCATTTGAAAATTCATTAAGAATGATTTAGCAAAGGAAAATTCCTCTCTAATAAATAGCCCACCTTGATTTCATTAACATGTAAACTGAAAAGAAACATTTAAATTATTGTTAGTTGTTACTGAAATGGACTTGAAGGATATTCTGACTGTAGTTCTACTAACTTTTTTATGTTGCAGTTATCATCGAGTCTTTGATCAACTTCTCTCATCAACTCCTACAAATATTCAGTTGATTTTCTTATTAGCAGAAAAATCTTTCTTTTTATTTCTTTTACTAGCTTTATGTTGGTTGATTTTTTTATGTCTTTGTCACATCACTCTCTTGACCTCCTGCCAGTTTCAGCCTAAAGGAAGCCTCACTGCTCCTGTCCCGAGACGTCACCTAACCCACCGCTTCTGCAGCTTCGAGCCGCTGTCCCCTGAGGATGCTCTGGAGGAACGCCTCCTATTAGACTCCATTGCTTGGCCTGAAACTCCATCCTTGCCAGCTCCTCTTTCCCTGGAGCAGACCACTGATCCCGCCCACAGCAGGTTCACTGTTCTCCCAGAGAGGGGTGGACAACAGTGGCACGTAGGGGATCAGCTGGAAGTTATGGTCAAAATGTACGACTTCCGGGGACGTCCCAAGAAGTCTGGGGGAGACGTCTTACTTGCCCGTCTGCACAACCGATCACTTGGTGCAGGTGTGGCTGGGAAAGTGTTGGATCATCTCAATGGCTCCTACTCGGCTGTATTTTCTTTACTCTGGGAGGGAAGTGCACAGGTTGAGGTAACTATGTTAAATCTAATTGTTTCAACCTTCTAACGGACAGTTAGCTAAGGCCCACCTTCCTCTAACACATCATCTGTGTGCCCACAGTTCAGGGAAGTTTTAGAATTAATTAAGAAAATGCTTCATTAACACACAGGCAAGGCTTTTAGGTGTGTCCTCATCACAAAATTGCAGTGGATCATTTGCTGATTAGGATTTCTATATGCCAGCTTGATGTTGTGCCATACTCTGGACCAACTAATATGAATCTTCTTAATATGAATAATCTTCTCAGTTGAGCTACCTGTTCCACCAGTATAGACTGACATCTCGTGGCACACGCTGTGCACTACAATACATCACCCCAATACAGAATCACCTTATTACTTTAATAGAAAGAGGAGTGTCTTTATATTTGATGGTATATAATATTTATATAACATAAAATAATCAAAACCAAGATAATTAAACTACTTAAATAAATATCATTGGGAGGTTTTGCTCAGCCATCATCTCGTAGTGGACTTTTATAATGTCAAGTCAATTTAACGTGTATATCTCATTGTCACAAATTTTCCTTAAATACTGAGCAATACTACACCCTATGTTGTCAATTCCTGCTTTGTGGAGGGGTTCAGTGAAACACAAGTTCTCCAGACATTAATATCTGGAGATCAATCTGGTTTGAACCTTAAACAAAATGTGCAACTTTTAGTAGTGTTCACTTTATTTGTCGTTATTACTATAACAGATTCAAGTAATGGGATTGAACTCTGGTTCTCTGTCCTTTCAGGTGACACTGGTTCACCCCAGTGAGGCTGTCACAGTGCTGAAAAGGCTAAATAGAGAACAGCCGGATAGGATTCGTTTCCAGAGTGTCTTCCGCTCAGGCTCAGTTTCTGAAACTACCACCTGTAATGTCTGCCTGCGTCCAACAGAGCACCCACAGTGTAACTTCACTGACCTCACTACAGGTGAGCCCTGGTTTTGCTACAAGCCAAAGAACCTGAGCTGTGATACCAGGATCATCAACTACCTTGATGGGTTTAAAGGGAAACTCGAGGCTAATGAGGAGAAGCTCTTTAAAAGGTGAGTGAGCAGAAAGATGTGACTGGTTTCTAATAGAAACATAAAGTGTTACTTGTATATCTCTTTGGTGAAAAACTGTGAAGCTAAAGGCTGTAAAAATTGAACCTAGAGATGTTTATAGTCTAAAATAATACAATAAGTTGATGGGCAGAGTTCACTGGAGATGCTGAAGTAGATTCTTATGGATGAGGAAGATGCAGGAGACGATGATTCTCAGTTCAGGTCCTTTTATAACAGCACTGTGTCGATGTCATCGTGCACACGCTATTAGAGGAAACTGACACTGAACTATGCTAGTAAACATCTTATATAGAAAACATAGGTGTGTCTACAACGTGCGATATCACTCACGAGCCACTTGGTTTCATAATACACCTGATAGTATTATAATCTACCTAAAGGAAAACATACAGAAGCTTGTGTTCATTATCATCCTAGCTGGACATCAGACTTTCTGGTGCTGCTCATACTAACATGTTCACTTCAATCAGTGAAGATTTTTCCAGTGGGAGCAACTCCTGATTCCAGAGGTGTTTGTACCCACTCTGTATTCCAGTGGTATAGATCATGAATTCATCAACAGCTGACTCAAACTCTAAAGAAATTTCCTCCTTTTTGTGTCTTATGCTGTTAATGTGGTAATGTGTGTAAGATGTCTTTCATGTATCCTTCTCTTCAGTGATATTAACATGAAAGTCTCAATTCGAGCTTCAGGGTCTTCCAGTGTCACCGTGTTGCCAAAAAATAAAGGTAATGCACCATTGTTTCTTCTACCAGCATACACCCTGTATTCTTAATATTAATCATTTAAAATTGAAGACTAGACTATAACTGTTAGCTGTTAGTAGTACATCCTGTTATTATGGAATGAAGGTAAGTCATAAATGGTTTTACTGCTTCTCAGATCAAACGGAGGTGAAGAGCAATATTGTGCAGTCTGGACCTGTTGGCTATTACTACAAGGATGTGTGGCAGCCAATAAGTGGCCCCACAGTCCGCCAGTTCAACACTCCTTCTGTTATCAACCAATGTTTGAAAGGCAAGATGGTCCACCTGTATGGAGACTCTACCATCAGGCAGTGGTTTGAATATCTCAACAAAGCACTACCAGGTAGTAATGAACAGAAATCTCTTGCAAAGCTTTGATTTTGTTTATACTGCACTCACCAACTCTTTCCTTCTGTAATACTTGTAGATCTCAAGCAGTTTAACCTGCACAGTTCAGTCAAAGCTGGACCTTTCATGGCCTTAAACTATGCAGACAACATTTTGGTGACGTACACATTCCATGGTCCTCCTGTTGGCATGTCTGCCAGCGTCCCAGCTATCAAACTACACTACATTGCCAATGAAGTAGACCGTTTAGTTGGTGGAGCTAACACCACCTTAAATGTACTTAAACTCCGTGATTTAATCAGATATTAATCTATGAAACTGCCTTTATAGAAATTTAAGTTCATGTTATATTATTTGAGTTGTCCTGTCACGTTTTTGGACTATCAGTGATTCGCCTTTTTATTGTTATTTCTGTCTTTTTGTTCATTTCCATGAACCCATTTTCCAGTTTTTGTAAACAAATTACAACATTAAACAACAATAACAATAAAAACAATTTTTTGCAAAGGGTCTTTAAAAATACAACCTATAATGTTCAACAACAACAAAAAAAATACATACATACCTGTTGAATGAAAAAAAACATCAATGTGGCCGATGGTAACAATCTGCTACACCGGATATTTGAGAGTGAGCTAGCTGGTTCAGAGCCTTTGTTCCTCTTGAGTTGACTTTCTTTAGTAGCTTTTAGGTTACACCAAGTAATCTTGTGTATTGACTTTGTGCACTGACCAGTTTTCTTCTTTCTGTTTTCCTCTCTTATGCTCTTTTTTTCTGTTTAGGGTGGGGGTTGTGTATTTCTTTTATACAGTCTATGGTTCGTATTACCATGTTCTGTTCTGTTGTCACATTGTTGTCATGGTGATCTATGTGTTTGTATATAAAATTCTTACACTGATAAAGAAATATTGCCAAAAATATGTTGTCGTGGCTCAGGAGATCGTTGGCTCGGCTGGACCGCTGACACGTACCAAGCAAGCTCCGGTCCACCTTAAAGACGTCTTCATACAGCAGCTCGAACAGGACGGCTGAAAGAGAGAGAGAGAGAAGAGGAAGTTAAGCTGCTTTTTATATATTTATGATTTGGGATGATTGTGTACCTACATGTGCGTGTTTTCGTATTTATTATTGTCCATTTTCTATTTTCTATATTCAGGCACAGTCTGTAATTAAAAAACAGTGTTTTGGATACAAGTCTGTGTTATCCTTCACACAACATACAAGTTTCTACATTGTCTATTTTCTATTTTATATATTCAGGCACAAATTTCGGTGGACTTGACAATGAGTTTATCTTACTGTATCACACAGTTAATTCAGTAGTGTATTCACTGAGTGATAATTACATACAATCATTCTTAAAATACATAAATACATAATATTTTGAGCCATTGCTACGAAATATCATGTGGATGTGCACTGTATGGTGTATAATCTGAATGACAAATTGAATCTATCTTATTTTGGAATATAAAATAAAGATACTTAATGAAAAAAGTCAAAAGCCTGGCATGAGATTCATTGGTACTGTGACACCATTTAAGCCCATGTGTGCTCCAGATAAGCCCACGTCATGATTTATTTATAAAATATAAAAAATATTGATTTCAAAGAATTAAAAACAACGACATATGTATTCAGTAACATGTTGTCTATTTATTTATGGGAAAAAGACATTTACAATCATCATTTTGTGGTCTATATATACCATATACCAAGGACTCCCACTCCCTCAAAATTGCTCATTTTGTTGTTTTGCATTTTGATCTTTTACCCCAAACTGTTTACAGCAACCATCATAATAATTTAACATAACAGTAACTGTGATAAACGGCACTGATCACAAACACACATCTAGCTGCTCTTTTGAGGGCATATGTAGGACAAGACCACGTTGATCATATTCTTAATAATGGGTGGTGGTGGATGGACGTTATGTGGCAGGCGGTGGGCCAAGACCATCTCCCAGGCATCTACCAGGTGAACATTCAGCCCTTTGAACATGGCCCTGAGCACCTTGTCATGCTGCAGTGAATACCAGTCGCTGTTGTTCAGTACAGTAACGGGCGTCCAATCTCTGGGGTTTCCAGTCCGGATTATAACCAGAGTGTCTGGAGCCCTGTTCAACAGCCGCACCACTGCCCTGCGGATGTTCTGCAGCCGTCGGATGTAGATCCCGGTGGGGAAACTGCTGAGGTGTGCCCAGATGCCTAAAACTACAACGGTGTTAGCTCCGCCGACTAAACGGTCTACTTCATTGGCAATGTACTGCAGTTCCATAGTTGGGGTGCTGGGAGACCAGACAGGAGGACCATGGAATTGGAACGTCACCAAAATGTTGTCTGCATAGTTTAAGGCCATGAAAGGTCCAGCTTTGACTGAACTGTGCAGGTTAAACTGCTTGAGATCTAAAAGTAGTACAGAAGGAAAGAGTTGGTGAGTGCAGTATAAACAAAATCAAAGCTTTGCAAGAGATTTCTGTTCATTACTACCTGGTAGTGCTTTGTTGAGATAAAAAAACCACTGCCTGACGGTAGAGTCTCCATACAGGTGGACCAACTTGCCTTTCAGACATTGGTTGATAACAGAAGGACTGTTGAACTGGCGGACTGTGGGGCCACTTACTGACTGCCACACATCTTTGTAGTAATAGCCAACAGGTCCAGACTGCACAATATTGCTCTTCACCTCCGGTTGATCTGAGAAGAAGTAAAAGGACACGGGGGGAAACATCTGGTATGAAGTCACTTAAAAGCCATTTATGACTTACCTTCATTCCATAATAACAGGATGTACTACTAAGAGCTAACAGTTGTAGTCTAGTACTTTGCGCTCCATCACTGTTCAAAAAATGGCCTGAAACTGGTTTCTTTCTAATAATCTGTAGAACATTCAATTTTAAATGATTAATATTAAGAATACAGGATGTATGGTGGTAGAAGAAACAATGGTGCATTACCTTTATTTTTCAGCAACACAGTGACACTGGAAGATCCTGAAGCTCGAATGGAGACTTTGACATTAATACCCCTGAAGACAAGGATACATGAAAGACAACTTACACACATTACCACACTAACAGCATAAGACATAAAAAAGGAGGACATTTCTTTAGAGTTTGAGTCAGCTGTTGATGAATTCACGATCTATGCCACTGGAATACAGAGTGGGTAAAAACACCTCTGGAATCAGGAGTTGCTCCCACTGGAAAAATCTTCACTGATTGAAGTGAACATGTTAGTATGAGCAGCACCAGAAAGTCTGATGTCCAGCTAGGATGATAATAAACACTGTGACTTCTGTATTTTTTCCTTTAGGTAGATTATAATACTATCAGGTGTATTATGAAACCAAGTGGCTCGTGACTGATATCGCACATGTTGTAGACACACACCTATGTTCTCTATATAAGATGTTTACTAGCATAGTTCAGTGTCAGTTTCCTCTAATAGCATGTGCATGATGACATCGACACAGTGCCGTTATTAAAGGACCTGAACTAAGAATCATCGTCTCCTGCATCTTCCTCATCCATAAGAATCTACTTCAGCATCTCCAGTGAACTCTGCCCATCAACTTATTGTATTATTTTAGACTATAAACATCTCTAGGTTCAATTTTTACAGCCTCTAGTTTCACAATTTATCACCAAGGAGATACACAAGTAACACTTTATGTTTCTATTAGAAGCCAGTCATATCTGTCTGCTCACTCACCTTTTAAAGAGCTTCTCCTCATTAGCCTTGAGTTTCCCTTTAAACCCATTGAGGTAGTTGTTGATCCTGGTATCACAGCTCAGTTTCTTTGGCTTGTAGCAAAACCAGGGCTCACCTGTAGTGAGGTCTGTGAAGTTACACTGTGGCTGCTCTGTCGGACGCAGGCAGACATTACAGATGGTAGTTTCAGAGACTGAGCCTGAGCGGAAGACACTCTGGAAACGAATCCTATCCGGCTGTTCTCTGTTTAGCCTTTTCAGCACTGTGACAGCCTCACTGGGGTGAACCAGTGTCACCTGAAAGGACAGAGAACCAGAGTTCAACTGAAACAGTTATAGTAATAACGACAAATAAAGTGAACACTACCAAAAGTTGCACATTTTGTTTCAGGTTCAAACCAGATTGATCTCCAGATATTCATGTCTGGAGAACTTATGTTTCACTAAACCCCTCCACAAAGCAGCGATGATCCAATCATAGTTTAGAAACTGTATAGATACAGCAGATCTGTTAATCTTTGAATTTCTCCACATTGTGTAGTAGTATGCATGGGGTTGTAGTGAGAGCAATACTATAATATTTAAAGGAGGGTGTGCTCTTTTTGAAGCCTCTCCAAATACAAAACAGAAAGATCAAAAGCTTAGTGGATGAATTAGTGTGTTTGTCTGCTCTAACGTAATCTGCAAATTTTAGCATGTCCAGGTAGTGAGCCTACCACTAACAGTAGTAACTCAGCATTACATTCACGTTTCATCAATTTTTTCATTTTTTCCCCCCTTATCTTAATTCACAACAGAGGATTTAGTATTGCCCAGTATTTAAGGCAAATTTATTTCTAATTTGTGACAATGAGATATACAAATAAAACTGACTTGACATTATAAACTACTATAAAACTAGATGTCAGTCTATACTGGTGGAACAGGCAGCTCAACTGAGGAGATTATTCATATCAAGAAGATTCATATTAGTTGGTCCAGAGTATGATACAATATTAAGCTGGCATATAGAAATCCTAATCAGCAAATGATCCACTGCAATTTTGTGATGAGGACACACCTAAAAGCCTTGTCTGTGTGTCACTGAAGCATTTTCTTAATTCATTGTAAAACTTCCTTGAACTGTAGGCACACAAATGATGTGTTAGAGGAAGGTGGGCCTTAGCTAACTGTCCGTTAGAAGGTTGAAACAATTAGATTCAACATAGTTACCTCAACCTGTGCGCTTCCCTCCCAGAGTAAAGAAAATACAGCCGAGTAGGAGCCATTGAGATGATCCAACACTTTCCCAGCCACACCTGCACCAAGTGCTCGGTTGTGCAGACGGGCAAATAAGACGTCTCCCCCAGACTTTTTGGGACGTCCCCGGAAGTCGTACATTTTGATCGTAACTTCCAGCTGATCCCCTACGTGCCACTGTTGTCCACCCCTCTCTGGGAGAACAGTGAACCTGCTGTGGGCAGGATCAGTGGTCTGCTCCAGGGAAAGAGGAGCTGGCAAGGATGGAGTTTCAGGCCAAGCAATGGAGTCTAATAGGAGGCGCTCCTCCAGAGCATCCTCAGGGGACAGCGGCTCGAAGCTGCAGAAGCGGTGGGTGAGGTGACGTCTTGGGACAGGAACGGTGAGGCTTCCTTTATGCTGAAACTGGCAGGAGGTCAATAGAGTGATGTGATGAATACATACAAAAGAATCGATAAACATAAAGCTACTAAATGAATTCTGCTAATAAGAAAATCAACTGAATATTTGTAGGAGTTGATGAGAGAAGTTGATCAAAGACTCGATGATAACTGCAACATAAAAAAGTTAGTAGAACTACAGTCAGAATATCCTTCAAGTCCATTTCAGTAACAACTGTAACAATAATTTAAATGTTTCTTTTCAGTTTACATGTTAATGACATCAAGGTGGGCTATTTATTGGAGAGGAATTTTCCTTCCTTTGCTAAATCATTCTTAATGAATTTTCAAATGAGGACAATGTTACATGATTATGATGTGAAGATCTAATACAACCGAAGTGTTCTTACGAGTTATTCTGATGGAAAACTGTATGTTTCCTGAATTAGTTGATCATTCTAACAAGTATTGTTTTCGTAGTCCAGGTCTGGCATATGTATATTATTCCTGTGCCATAGAGCTCCATTGTTTCCCAGAAACAAGTAAAAACACATCAGTGAGCCAAAAACTGTCACACTTTTCAGGTTGAATGAGAAGTGTTTTGTTTAGGGATGAACAAATACTGTATTCCAGCATAACACATCACACAAGTGACTGAAATCAATTCACATATTCACTTGAATATGTTAGATTGGATAATTTTCCTCAATGAATACATTAAATATATAAAGAAATCAGTTTTATCCTCTCATTTGTTTAATTGCGTTCCCTCTATCTAGTTTTAGGACTTGTGGAAAAACCCACTCAAGATCAAATTCTTACCTCCAGGAAGTCCGTGTTAAAAAGTACAAAGAAGAAGACAAACACAGCCAGGAAAAGGAAGATGGCAGCATACTTCGGACAGCAAAAGCTGACCATCGTTTCTCTACAAGCTCTGAACTTCATGACTGATGATCAGTCTTCACTTATGCCTGAAATGACACAAACAGTGTTAGTTGACACCTTGTTTAGCTGTATTTATGTTAGTGATTACTTGCAAAAACCTGACCTTTTTAACGTAACGAATAACCTAATGCATTAGTTCTGCAATTTAAGTACTCAGTTGTTTAGTTAAATTTTCAAAAAGGGAATCTGTTACTTTTTAAACAACTAGTCCTGTACCTTTTGAGAAGAGTTAGAAAAGAAAATCCACCACAAATTCAGTCTACTTTTTTAGCAGACAGGCACCTAGCTGTGTTCTATGGTTATATCACTGCACGGCAGCGAGCAAGATGGGACAGCTTTCATGTCATGGAAAAATGTGCATTCAATTTATAGGAGGGAATAAGTTCTACCACAGCAATTTTGGAAAGAGATTAATAAATTAGGATCCAAGAGAGTACAGACAATACCTATGGAGGTTATAATAAATGATGATTTGGTCGAAATCAGGAAAGAGTTTGTGCTTAAAAAATGGGAGCAAGACTTTGCTGATTTATTTTCTGGAAATCAGATTTCCTCAAATTTTGATGATGATTTCCTGAGAGAAGCATGTGTTCCAAAAAATGAACTGGAGAGAAATATGGTTCAAGATGAGTATCCGTCTAATATAATTTTGAATTCTGACATCTCTTTGGAGGAAGTGAGAGCTGCCATACATAAGTCAAAGGTGAAGAAAGTGTGGAAGAAATCCCTAATGTGGTCTTAAAATCACCGTCACTCTTAAATGTCCTCTTTTGTTTGTTTCAATTTTGCTTTAATTACAGTATTGTTCCCTCAGTTTGGTATAAATCTATTATTAAGCCCATCCCAAAATCATCGAAAAATGACCCAAGGGTACCTTTAAATTACAGGGGAATCAGCCTTCTCAGTACTGTGTATAAATTATATTCTGGTATATTGAATGCTCGGCTGACCCAGTATATAGAAGCTGTAGAATATTTAGTTGATGAGCAGAATGGTTTTTGGAAAAATCGAGCTTGTATTGACCATATTCATTCTGTTTCTACTATTGTTAGGACAAGACTTTCAGCAAGTAAATCAACATTCGTATGTTTTATAGATTTCCAAAAAGCTTTTGATTGGATTCATAGAGATCTACTTGCTCTAAAACTTTTACAAGCAGGGGTGAATGGTAGATTCTATAAAGCACTTAAATCAATGTATAGTTGTCCTGTTGCCTGTATAGAGATAAATAATACGCAGACAGATTGGTTTAGTACCCAATTTGGTGTTAAACAGGGTGATATTCTTTCTCCTAATCTATTTGCTATTTATGTTAATGATTTGCCCCACAACATCAAATAATCAAATCTGGGTATACACATGGACAATTTAACTGTTGGAATTTTGTTGTACGCAGACGATATTGCTCTCCTAGCTGAATCAGAAGATGATTTACAGAAAATGTTGAATCTTCTCATGATATGGTGTCATATATGGAGATTATTAATAAACCAAAGTTTGGGGAAGTAAGATTGGAATATACCTCTACATATAAATATTTGGGATTTACTTTTGTTGAGTTCATGATGGTGGAAGCAGGAATTAAGCTGTTAGCAAATTCAGCTGGGAGGGCATTAGGGTCTGTGGTTAGTAAGTTTAAGATATTTAAAACTCTTGGATATTCTACCTATTCACAACTTTATGATGCTTGTGTTTCCCCCATATTAAATTATGCATCAGGGGTCCGGGGATTTAAGGAATCTAAAACTGCAGATTCCATAGAGAACAGAGCTGCTCGCTGCTTTTTAGGTGTTCATAAGTTTGCTCCGATTTTGCCTGTTCAAGGTGACGTGGGCTGGCTTCCTGGTTCTATAAGACGTAAATGTGAGATGATTAGATTATGGAATCATTTACTCAATATGTCAGAAGACATATGTCAATAAGAAAGTTTTTATTTGGAGTAAATTAAACGGCTCTCCGTGGGCTAAAGAAATATTCACTTTATTTGAAGAGGTTGGTTTTCAGTATTTGTACAGTAATAATTTAACTTGTTCAATAGCCTCATTTAGTGAGAAACTATTTGCTTTATTTGAGACAAAATGGTTAAATGATATTTTATTAAAACCCAAATTATGAACATATATTCAAATTAAACATAATTATGACCCTGAACCTTCTGTTAAAGCTAACTTATCAAGAAATCAAAGGTCCTTAGTGGCACAGCTGAGAACAGGAATCCTTCCCCTACACCTTGAAGTCGGTAGATTTAAAAATATGTTGGAAGATGAAAGGTTATGTGAATTATGTGAACTCAATGAAGTTGAAAATTACTCACATTTTCTTTTATACTGTCCCTTGTATGATGAACTGAGAACTCCTTTATTTAACCCTAACCCTATTTACTGAAATGTATGTTAAAAACCCAGAAATGTTTTGGTGCTCTGATGATATCAGAATGGACTGTTTTTTTAATTGTAATGTTTTTAAGTTGGCTAAATATGTAACTGAAGCCTGGAAAAAGCGTCAGGACGGTCTATATGTTTAGTTGCTATAATGCCTGTTATCTCGTTATCTGGTTTTCATTTGTTATTATTTGTGCTTTTCTTCTTTTGTTTCAGTGTCTTGTAAACCCATTTGTGCTGGGCACTTCTGGTGCAAGACACGTAAATAAAAAAATCAATCAATCAACCTACGTATTTGCATAGGCTTCTGCAGTGGTGGCAAATTTCCATGTTGTTGAGTTATAACCAGTTTGACTCGATTAACAATCATTTGATAGAGATTGATACAGAGCCACTCAATCACACGATCAATTGTGAATCAACCAAATTAATTTACACATTTACATGTATCATCATTTACACTTCTCCTTAATTTCACTCTACCAATTGAGAAATATTATTCTCTATTTCATTTCTATTATATTATTCTTTTTTTCCTACATATTTTGTTACAATTTTTATATTGAACATATTTTTAGATGTCTCTCGTCCAGGGCGTCATTCAAAGCTAGAACGGCCACTGTGGATCACCATCAGAGCTCTTGACCATAAACCACATGGGCATGTACAATACTTACAGTCTTAGTCACTGTCATTATAATAATAAAACTATAAAGAAAATAGAAAGAAAAAAGAGCAGTGATATTTCCTTGTGATGGGTAAAAGTCAGTATTCAGACATCCCAACTCTCCAGGAAGTTCCGGTAGTCTCCTGCATATTGACAGCGGCTCACTGACGCCCCCAAATGAGATATAATCTCCCAGAATCTGGAGCGAGCATGAAAGAAAGCATGTGTTTGTGTGACTATCACTGCAGGGCGTGTGAGAGCAACGTGTCCTGATAGCTCTGTGTTGTTGTTTATCAGACCAATCGCACCCCCCCACCCCGACCCACCCTGGAACGGACATCCCTGAAATGACTTTTTGCAGGTTGGGATGACTGCACTATTCACAGTTTATGTATGAGGGCAAAAAAGTGCATTTTGTTGTTCGCGACTGAGTTTAAAGTCATTGCTTCAAAGGACGTGAGACAAAGATGCGTCTGAACAATTATGAAAAAACAGGAAGTTTAGCATACTAACACTTGCTAATTAGCAAAGGCAGAGGCTGACAGGAAACTTCTACAATTTTTATGAATTTGTACGTTACTTGAATATTTTCATTTGAAGCTTCTTGCTTCATGCTACTTCCACTCCACTACATTTCAGAGGAAGGATGCCTTTATATTTTTTGAAATTTCTACTTGAAACTTACTACATATTGATTTAAGCTGAACATTATCCTGCACAACAAACCAAAAACAGTAAACGGATATCTGACACGGAGGTTAAGAGTGCCAATCCAACATTATCACAGAAAAAAAAGGTGTAACAATGAAATAGTTTAAGGAGACAAACCCACCTGTCTGCTCTGTCTGCGCCAACTACCAACCTGAAGATGGACCTTGTACTGCAGAAGTATCCACAATAAAAAGATAAGATAAGAAGTACTACGTTGGAGGGGGAAAATGTAGTTACTGATATACTGCTGAGTAAGTTACGAGGTTTCGGACACTGAAGCAACACTTCAAATCATCGTGACCATCTATGCAAATATTCTGTTGAGAAAGAACAGACATTGCAGTGTTTGGATGTGCAAGAGCAAGTTGTGCATGTTGGCAAGTAAGAACTTTTAAAATTTGGACTCCATATCACCGCTAGTCTAATTTTACAGTGGCTACTGTCCTCTGTATCCTGCTAATAACATTGTAAATTGCAACTATGTCATCTGAGCGTTTTAGGATCGTGATTTGGGTTTTATTTTTTATTCCTATGCATTGCACTACTGAGGTATATCTTACATCTATAAGTGTCTCTGTGTTTCCATGCTGTCTGTCCAGACCAATGTTGAGCTGAGCTTTTTTGTTTATTGTGTTTATAAAAACAAGGAAACACAATAAACATACTTGAGAAGAAAAAAAGAGTAACAACTTTTATGTATTCCTTTTCAAGATGCCTTATTAGAATTTTACGTAGTTTTCCCCTCGAACCTTCGCTGTCTTGACTAAACTTTACAGTTGTGGTTGGTATTCATTGAGGTTGAGAAATGCTGATACAACGTTATCACAAACAAAAACATTCAATAATGCAAAATATAAATAAGATGTGTCAGGAGATTTTGACACTAAATTTGTTCTGAACTAAATGTAAATTTAAAGAGAAAACAAACCTGTCTGCTCTGTTTGCTTTGACCACCAAACTGAAGATGAACCTTGTCCACAAGAGTTCACATATTCTTGTTTTAGTTGTCAATGCAAAGAGGAGGAGAAGGAAAAGGAGCTGGATATGTGCCAAGATAAGAAACATGTTTAACCGCCTTGAGGCAACACCAGGTTTTTAATGTCACTGAATGAACTTAATCAAATATTCTAGATTGAGCATCTATCTGCAGCAGTGACTTTACAGTCTCAGTCTACTGAGACTACTCAATATCAGGTTATGAGGAAAAATAGTGACCTATCTGAAGCATTAAATGCCTTTTATTCACACTTTGATATTCATGATTTTTCAGATGAAATTGATGTATTATGGAGAGGACCAGCTGGGTCTGAGTCAAGCTCCCTTTCATTTACACAGGATGATGTCAGGGCTGCGTTAAGGAAAACAAGTGCAATAAGAGTCCAGGGCCTGACGGGATCTAAAATACTGAAACATTGTTCTGAGCAACTTAGTGGTGTATTCACTAGTTCTCTTGAACAGAGAAGGCCGAGCGTATATTATATTGTCAGTATTTTAGAGACCGCTGAGTAATGGGTGTGAACTACAGGGGATGTGAAGTGTATACTATGTGCCGTTCATTAAACAGCACCTCTGAATCCATAATCATGATGACATTACTCTGTTTGTAAAATGATTAGGCTGTTTAGTATAAAGAAGTAGGCTATTTAACATTTTAGGTAGATATATCAGTCATTTAAATTGACAATTAAAACTATGATATAATGCAAGCGGCCGAAACTACAACGCGACTTTCCCACAATATGAACTGACTATTTATGAATTACTTTTATTCATTTAATTGAAATATTGCTTATCGAAGTAATCCCTGACTGATGACATCCCCTGGCATGATTCATGTTAAGTCATTTTTGTTTTTATTTCTGAGACAGCGTTCACAGCACGGGTCAGTTTTCCTCATTCTTGTCTTTCTTAGGACCTTTAATTCCACCACTAACACTAAATAATAAAAAGTGTTTCTGTTGATCTATTGCTGAGAGTGGGACCTCAGTCTGAGAGCTAAAGTTCTTATCTTATCTTAGTCTTTAGTGTCATTTTCAAGAATGGAGCTTCTCCACAACCTGCCAGTTGTCTGATCTTATATGGTGTTTTAGGGGTGTCATTCATGTTAATTTACTATTCTCGGGAATGCGCATTCATCATGTTTACGAAGGTCATTTACGACTGTTTCCTGGTGATACAAGTGTTTGATGAATCCGACGTGGTGCACTCGTAAATTCCACCTCACAAAGAAAAATATGATCATATTCTTGCATATGGCCCAATCTCTGGGTTTGTCAACATGACACATAACCTGACATCTTTTTTTGTTAAGCAAATGTCATTTGGATATTCCAACACTGTTTCCTTATTGGGGGACATTGGGACATTGTATTGACTGACTTGCTGACTAAAACTCTGTGACCAAAATTAATATTTAATGTGCTGTTCTGTAACCAGCTGCTGTCAGGTTTTCTCACCTCACCTGAGACTCTGCCAGTGGTGGTTCATCAGAACAATGGAAAAACACAGTTAAGAGACTCCTGTTATTACACTATTGCACTTAGAACAGGAAACACACTATTTAAAGTGCACAATCACCACCTCCAACATTGCAAGTTACCAGAACTTAGAGAACCACAAGGACAGCCATAAATATACACTATATACATGTGAGGTAGTAACCTAAATACTACACTATACTAGGGTGACACTGTTGTGCCATCTATTCCTCTGTACGGCAAAAATTGATGCTTGTCCCTTACGTGAAATTTTAGTTGGGTTATTCATGCCGTGCGGAACGCAATTTTGGTTAAATATTTCATTCATTGTCCTGAGGCCCCTCTGATTGTGCAATATACAGTTTCTGACCACACAGCCCCTGCCTAAGGCCTGGCTCCAGTGCCTGCCTCAGACCCTCAAGCCAGCGTGTACTTCAATGCATTCCCACAACCCACACCATAGCCAACTCAACCCTTCCATCAGCTGCCTACGGTGGTTTCATGCAAACTGCAAACTCATCATGTGAAAAATGTCCAAGTCTTCACTGGCAGTGCAGACAGCAAAATGCTTAAAGAGGACTGGGTTCACGATATGCAATATCTCCTGGAGGCAATAGAGCTCCCAACACACCTCCGCTTTTCAACTGTGGTGGTGAGCCCAGAAAGCTGGTTCTAAATCTACCTTCCCATGGCCAAAACCCCTGAGAAGGCATATAAGGAACTGAGGGCTGAATACAGTGACACCCAAGGCTCCCTAGATCCACTAGCTGACTTCTATGAGTGTAAGCAGAGGTCAGGAGAGAGTGCCTGCTCTTATGCTATAGCACTGGAGGCAACACTGAGAGCTGTGGAGGAAAGTCAAAGATGGGGCAGGCCATTCCCTTATTGTGATATTACACTCACTCTGCAGTTCTGGAGGGGTCTTAATGATGAGGTGGCGTATGCAAGGATTGCACCAATGAAGCTCAGCCGTTTCAGCTTCCGAGAACTGCAAGCTGAGCTCAGAAACCTTGCAAAAGAGACTCAAAAGTTCCAGTTTCAAGACAAAGAAAACCCAGGTTTTCACCCAGGTACACCGTTGTAACTCGAGCAATGTTCAAAGTGCAACTCACACAGAAGCGGAAAAGAGAAAACAAAGATGCAGTCAGTGATTCGCTCTCAAGGTGTGTTCACAGACACTCAGGAAAGCTAGCATTTAGCTTATGAGTGCAGTATCTTTCCTGAGTGTCTGTGAACGCATCTTGAGAGCAAGTGATTCAAAAGACAACATACAATTGGCTGGCTCTCTCAGTCTCTCTTCACCACTCTGATAACTTAACAGTGAACACAGCGAACGAAAGAACGAGAGAGAAGTGAAACGGGGAATCAGGTCAGTTTGTACGTTTTAAAGAGTTGTTTGTTCGAACTGATTCGTTTGCAAACGGGCCATCTCTAATGGCCAGCACTAGCGGAGGAGTTGAGAGACAAAAGTTTAAAAGTTTCATTCAAATCTTCGGTGTGGGTTAATTTGAATACAATGACGAGTGTCAGACCTGGACGTAATTGAGGACTCAGATGCAGAGGAGGATAAGGCAGACTTTATTGGTTTCCACTTCCTTGACAAGGCGACAAAATAACAGGCTATGAAAACTTAAACTATCAAGGCAGGAAAAAACAAAACCACTCCTAATGAGGAGGGAAAAATGCCTAAAAAAAACTTAAGGACTAAAACAACAGAAAATCACTCAACAATGAGGTTCTACAAAACTACACTGACTTCTACTCGTATTCTATGAAAAAAATTACAAACCAAAAATCACTCACAAGGAGGCTCTATAAAACTACACTAATCACTATTCTTAATCTATGAAAACAAATAACAAAAATCACTCACAAGGAGGTTCTATAAAACTACACTAATCACTATTCTAAATCTATGAAAAAATTACAAACCAAAAATCGCTCGCAAGGAGGCAAAACAAGGGCTTACGTGGCAATGACAAGACAAGGGCTGAAGAGACTGGCTGGGGTGCACGAAGAAACGAGACACTCTGGCACAAGACAAAGGAAGACGCAGACTATAAAACACATGAGGGTAATGGGGAACAGGTGGACACAATCAGGAATCAGGGAAGACAATCAGACTGGTGACACATGAGGAAGGGCAAGTGACCTGAAACGAGAGGGGAGTTAATTTTCAAAATAAAACAGGAAGTCACGAGACAAAAACCCCAGGACAAGACAAACCTCACCGCGGTGTGACAGTACCCCCCCCTCTAGGGCCGACTCCTGACGGCCCAGGGCGGTCAGGATGGTCCCTATGAAAATCCTCTATGAGGCTAGGGTCTACAATGTACCGCGAAGGGACCCATTGTCTCTCCTCAGGACCATAACCTTCCCAGTCCACCAGGTATTGTCTGCCCCGGCCCCGGCTGCGTACCGCCAGCAACTGCTAGACCGGGCCGCCGTCCACCACTTCCGGTGGAGGCGGGGGCGTGGCGGGTGGGACCATCGGACTCTCCTTGGCAGGTTTGATCCGGCTTACATGGAAGGTTGGGTGAACTCGGAGGGATCGAGGCAGACGAAGGCGAACCGCTGCGGGCCCGATGATCCTTGTGATGGGAAACGGACCCACAAATCGCGGCGCCAGCTTCTTGGAAGGGACCCGGAGGTGGAGGTCCCTAGCAGAGAGCCACACTCTCTGACCTGGCTGGTAGGCGGGGGCGGGCCGTCTCTTGCGGTCTGCAGCTTTCTTGACTCTATCCCCTTGGCGAATTAACACCTGCCGGGTGGCTGCCCAGATACGGCGACAGCGACGAACCATGGCATGGGCAGAAGGCACAGACACCTCTGGCTCGTTGTCTGCGAAGACAGGGGGCTGGTAACCAAATACACATTTGAATGGAGAGACCTGTGGCTGAGGTAGGCAGTAAGTTATGGGCATACTCAACCCAGACCAGGTGCTTGCTCCATGTAGAGGGATTCTGGGAGACCAGGCACCGGAGGCCGGTTTCCAGTTGCTGGTTAAGGCGTTCGGTCTGGCCGTTGGCCTCCGGGTGGTATCCTGAGGTCAGGCTGGCTTTAGCTCCGATGAGCCGGCAGAACTCCCTCCAGAACCTAGAAACAAACTGGGGCCCCCGGTCCGAGACAATGTCCTTGGGGAAACCATGAACCTTGAAAACATTGTTCATCATGATCTCTGCCATTTCCTTGGCTGATGGCAGTTTTGGCAGAGCAATAAATCTAGCCATCTTAGAAAATCTGTCCACCACCGTGAGGACAGTGGTGTTACCTTGAGAAACCGGGAGCCCTGTGATGAAGTCCATGGAGATGTCGGACCAAGGTCTGGAGGGGATGGGGAGCGGCTGTAGGAGTCCCATGCGTGACCCGGAGGATGTCTTGTTACGGGCGCAGACCGAACATGCCTCTACGTATTCCCGAACCTCCGGTTCCATGGACGGCCACCAGAACCTCCGGGAGATGGCGAACATCGTTCTCCGAACTCCCGGATGGCAGGAAAGCAGTGAGGTGTGGGCCCAGTGGATCACCTGTGGGCGCAACTCAACCGGGACAAACAGAAGATTCTCTGGGCACCCACTAGGTGGCGGAGCCTCACCATTAGCCTGCTTAACCTCATTTTCTATCTGCCAAGTCACCGCTCCAACCACACAGGTAAGTGGGAGGATAGTCTCTGGTTCCTTGGCAACAGGCTCAGGGTCGAAGAGTCGTGACAGGGCGTCAGGCTTGACGTTCCTGGACCCCGGCCTGTAAGAAAGAGTGAAAGAAAACCGGTTAAAAAAAGAGCGCCCACCTGGCCTGACGAGAGTTAAGTCTCTTAGCTTTTCTGATGTATTCCAGGTTCTTGTGATCAGTCCAGACAATGAATGGATGGTTTGCCCCCTCAAGCCAGTGTCTCCACTCTTCCAGAGCGAGCTTGACCGCCAGCAGCTCTCGGTTGCCGACATCGTAGTTCCGCTCTGCTTTGGACAGCCGGCGTGACAAGAAAGCGCAGGGATGCATCTTACCATCCTGCTCCGACCGTTGAGAGAGGACTGCCCCGATCCCCTCGTTGGAGGCATCAACCTCGACCACGAATTGTCGCAGAGGGTCTGGCATGGTGAGGATGGGGGCCGAGGTGAAGCGACGCTTGAGGGTCTGGAAGGCTGTCTCTGCCTCTGGAGACCAGTGGAACTGCACCTGAGAGGAGGTAAGAGCATGGAGAGGAGAAGCTATTGCGCTAAAGCCTCTGATGAACCACCTGTAAAAGTTAGCAAATCCGAGGAACTGCTGAACCTTTTTGCGGCTATCAGGTGTGGGCCATTCAGCCACAGCGCTAACTTTAGCCGGGTCCATCTGTACTCTTCCCGGGGCTACGATGAAGCCGAGGAAGGAGACAGTGTCGGCATGGAACACACTCTTTTCTGCTTTGACGAAGAGTCTGTTATCCAACAGTCTTTTCAGGACTTTGGTCACGTGGTCTTGGTGAGTGTCAAGGTCAGAGGAGTAAATGAGGATGTCGTCGAGGTACACATAAACGAAAAGGTCCAGGAAGTCTCTAAGTACGTCGTTAATCATGGCTTGGAATACCGCGGGTGCGTTTGTGAGCCCGAAAGGCATGACCTGGTACTCATAATGGCCACTTGGGGTATTAAAACCTGTCTTCCACTCGTCCCCCTCTCTAATTCTGACCAAATGGTAAGCATTGCGAAGATCTAGCTTGGTGAAAACCTTGGCCTGCTGGAGCTGGTCAAAGACAGAGGACATGAGAGGAAGTGGGTAACGGTTCTTTATTGTAATTTCATTAAGTGGACTGTAGTCTATGCAAGGTCTTAGAGACCCGTCCTTCTTGCCCACAAAGAAGAAACCAGCGCCTGCTGGTGATGACGAGTGGCGGATCAACCCTGCTTTCAGTGAAGTGTCAATGTACTCCCGCATGGCCTCCCTTTCAGGACCAGAGACCGAATACAGGCGGCCCTTGGGAATGGTCGAGCCTGGGATGAGATCGATCGCACAGTCGTATGACCGATGCGGAGGGAGTGACATGGCTTTGGTCTTGTTGAAAACCTCCCGGAGGTGGTGGTAGCAGGAGGGCACCGAGCTCAGGTCTGGGTACTCTGAGTCTGTGACGGAATTAGTAGAGACAAGGTTAACCACAGTGACATCTTTCCCCTGAATCGGGGTGTTGAAACAGTCTCCCATACAGTCCTCCCCCCACTCTAAGATTTCTCCTGTCCTCCAGTTTACATGGGGGTTGTGACGATACAACCATGGCTGTCCCAAAATCAGTGTATGAGAGGGTGACTTGAATAGATAAAAACTAATGGTTTCTCTGTGCTTATCTATGTGCAATTGAAGGGGTTCAGTGACATGTGAGATGGGGAACAGTTCCTTCCCGTTGAGAGCTTTGGCTTTGATTGGTTTGACTAACAGTTCAGATTTGAGGCTCAGCTCCTCCGCTAAATCCCAGCTCATCAAGCTCTCATCCGCCCCTGAGTCTATGAGTGCCTCGAGTTCTGTGGTGGTGTGGTGCATTACCTTGACCCTGGTGAGTGTTCGTAAGGCAGAGCCTGATGCGGTGAATTGACTCACCACCATGGATCTCTTGACGGAGCAGGCGGCAACAAGATGACCTGACTCCCCGCAGTAAAAGCACCGGCCTTCCAGCAGTCGACTCCGTCGCTCCTTCTGCGTCAGCCGAGCCCTTCCAAGTTGCATGGGTTCCTCCTCTCGTTCCCTGGGGGGAGGACGATGATGCTCGGGTGGTGAACGGAGGGGAACCGGCCATCCCGGTGCTTGGGTGCGCAGGAGTCCCTCCGTCGTCGCTGATCTGCCACTCCGTTGCTGTCTGAGCTGGCGGACCCGGTTATCCGTCCGGATGGCGAGTGCGATGAGGGAGTCTAAATCTGGGGGTAGATCCAAGGGGACCAGAAGGTCTTGAATAGGGGCTGCTAGCCCCTTCAGGAACACATCATACAGAGCTGTGGAGTTCCACCCACTCTCCACAGCCAAGGTGCGGAAGCGGATGGCGTAGTCACAAACGGAGTCGCTACCTTGACTCAGTCTGCTCAGCTCCTGGGCCTTTTCCCGGTCGGTCGTTACTGGATCAAAAGTACTCTGTAGCGCTTCCTTAAAGTCTGTGAAGGAGCTGAAGAGTGGTGAGTCCCGAGCGCATTCTGCTGAGGCCCATGCTTTGGCCCGTCCGGTCAAGTGGGACATCATGAAGGCTATCTTGGTCCGGTCAGTGGGGAAAGCATGGGGATTTAGTTCATAATGGACAGAACAGTCAATGAGGAAAGACTTACATAATCCCAGTTTCCCCGAGAATGGCTCTGGGGAGGCTAACCTACAACCAGTCCCGACGATAGGCACGGTCGGGGCAGGAGCAGGAGCAGCAGCAGCAGCCGGAGGCTCGGGTTCTATGGTCCTATGGACGCGATGGTCATGCAGGCCCTGTAGTTGAGTCGAGAGGTGACCCAACTGAGAAGCCATAGCCGTCTGAAACTCCTCCTGACGGGCAAGACGAGCCTCTTGGGCACGCAAGGCCGCAGTCAGCCGCTCGACCTCTGCTGAGTCCATTCTGGCCAGAGTGTAATGTCAGACCTGGACGTAATTGAGGACTCAGATGCAGAGGAGGATAAGGCAGACTTTATTGGTTTCCACTTCCTTGACAAGGCGACAAAATAACAGGCTATGAAAACTTAAACTATCAAGGCAGGAAAAAACAAAACCACTCCTAATGAGGAGGGAAAAATGCCTAAAAAAACTTAAGGACTAAAACAACAGAAAATCACTCAACAATGAGGTTCTACAAAACTACACTGACTTCTACTCGTATTCTATGAAAAAAATTACAAACCAAAAATCACTCACAAGTAGGCTCTATAAAACTACACTAATTACTATTCTTAATCTATGAAAACAAATACAAACAAAAGTCACTCACAAGGAGGCTCTATAAAACTACACTAATCACTATTCTTAATCTATGAAAAAATTACAAACAAAAATCACTCACAAGGAGGTTCTATAAAACTACACTAATCACTATTCTAAATCTATGAAAAAATTACAAACCAAAAATCGCTCGCAAGGAGGCAAAACAAGGGCTTACGTGGCAATGACAAGACAAGGGCTGAAGAGACTGGCTGGGGTGCACGAAGAAACAAGACACTCTGGCACAAGACAAAGGAAGACGCAGACTATAAAACACATGAGGGTAATGGGGAACAGGTGGACACAATCAGGAATCAGGGAAGACAATCAGACTGGTGACACATGAGGAAGGGCAAGTGACCTGAAACGAGAGGGGAGTTAATTTTCAAAATAAAACAGGAAGTCACGAGACAAAAACCCCAGGATAAGACAAACCTCACCGCGGTGTGACAACGAGGGAGTGAAAACTGCTGACAATTTTACTGTCTGCAGTGCAAACACAGACATCCCAACTCTCCCGGAAGTTCCGGGCGTCTCTCGCATATTGATTGCGGCTCCCTGATGCCTGCAAATGAGCTACAATCTCCCAAAATCTGCAGCGAGCGAGAGTGCGCATGTGAGAGCACGTCCTTATAGTTCTGTGTTGCTTCTTATTAGATGACCCATTTGAAAGTGCTGTGTTTAGTTACTGTTAACTTGAAAGAAAAGTGTTATATTATTCAGTACACCAGTGATACTGAAATTTGTTTACTGCGAAATGCATTTTTTTCCGGACAAGCAAAATAAAAAGATAATTTTCGGAGAATACAAGTTGTTCTCTTTACACACAAAACACATACCGAAACTGTGGCCCAAAAACCGAGGTACGGACTGTACCGTGGGTTACCTGTACCGTTGCACCCCTAGAAAACGCACTTCACAGGCCCAGCATTCCAAGGAGGAACCTGCCAAAAAATCGACATCCCCCAAAAGACTTATGAGTCACAAGTTGTGAGAGGACCAGCGGAAGACAGAGAGAGGGTGGACATTGTGGCAGAGGGCTAAAGCAAAAAGAACATCAGGGCACATGTAATAAAAGCAAAGTTAGTTTATTCAATGTTGATGCTTGTCCCTTACGTGAAATTGTAGTTGGGTTATTTTGGTTAAATGTTTTCATTCATTGTCCTGTAAGTTAAGCAGTGTAAGTGGCAACCTGCATCCTTTTAAAATATCTTAATTAAAATCACCCATTTAGTTCTTATGTTCATCTGATGTGTTAATTTACACGTTAGTTTACATTTCGGTGTTGGTTTGAGACACAAACACTTATATTTTGTATGACAACTTTGGCTGTAATGTTGGCTAGCTTGCTGTGCATGAGTAGAGCATTAGGTTACTTGTTACGTTAAAAAGGTCAGGTAATTATTAAGTAATCACTAGCATGAATACAGCTAAACAAGGTGTCAACTAACACTGTTTGTGTCATTTCAGGCATTAGTGAAGACTGATCATCAGTCATGAAGGACAGAGCTAGTAAAGAAACGATGGTCAGCTTTTGCTGTCCGAAGTATGCTGCCATCTTCGTTTTCCTGGCTGTGTTTGTCTTCTTCTTTGTACTTTTTAACACGGACTTCCTGGAGGTGAGAATTTGATCTTGAGTGGGTTTTTTCCACAATTCCTAAAACTAGATAGAGGGAACGCAATTAAACAAATGAGAGAATAAAACTGATTTCTTTATTCATTGAAGAAAATTATCCAATCTAACATATTCAAGTGAATATGTGAATCGATTTCCGTCACGTGTGATGTGTTATGCTGGAATACAGAATTTGTTCATCGCTAAACAAAATACTTCTCATTCAACCTGAAAAGTGTGACAGTTTTTGGCTCACTGATGTGTTTTTACTTGTTTCTGGGAAACAATGGAGCTCTATGGCACAGGAATAATATACATATGCCAGACCTGAACTACGAAGACAATACTTGATAGAATGATCAACTAATTAAGGAAACATATTAGTTTTCCATCAGAATAACTTGTTAGAACACTTCGTTTGTGTTAGATCTTAACATCATAATCATATTGTAACATTGTCCTCATTTGAAAATTCATTAAGAATGATTTAGCAAAGGAAGGAAAATTCCTCTCCAATAAATAGCCCACCTTGATGTCATTAACATGTAAACTGAAAAGAAACATTTAAATTATTGTTACTGAAATGGACTTGAAGGATATTCTGACTGTAGTTCTACTAACTTTTTTATGTTGCAGTTATCATCGAGTCTTTGATCAACTTCTCTCATCAACTCCTACAAATATTGAGTTGATTTTCTTATTAGCAGAAAAATATTCCTTTTTATTTCATTTAGTAGCTTTATGTTTATCGATTATTTTTAATGTCGTCATCACATCACTCTCTTGACCTCCTGCCAGTTTCAGCATAAAGGAAGCCTCACCGCTCCTGTCCCGAGACGTCACCTCACCCACCGCTTCTGCAGCTTCGAGCCGCTGTCCCCTGAGGATGCTCTGGAGGAACGCCTCCTACTAGACTCCATTGCTTGGCCTGAAACTCCATCCTTGCCAGCTCCTCTTTCCCTGGAGCAGACCACTGATCCTGCCCACAGCAGGTTCACTGTTCTCCCAGAGAGGGGTGGACAACAGTGGCACGTAGGGGATCAGCTGGAAGTTATGATCAAAATGTACGACTTCCGGGGACGTCCCAAGAAGTCTGGGGGAGACGTCTTACTTGCCAGTCTGCACAACCGATCACTTGGTGCAGGTGTGGCTGGAAAAGTGTTGGATCATCTCAATGGTTCCTACTCGGCTGTATTTTCTTTACTCTGGGAGGGAAGCGCACAGGTTGAGGTAACTATGTTAAATCTAATTGTTTCTGACAGTTAGCTAAGCCCCATTTTCCAATATTTCATTTTACATGGCATGCAGTTTGGAATAATAACAGGCGCAGATTTACCAATCAAAATACTTTGTCATTTTAAAAACAGAGTGTCCTTCATTTAATACAGATATGTCCAAGAGTAATCAACATCTCCAATATATTGAGAAATCTATTTCTTCTATTGATTGACAACTCCTTTTTCTGACAGCATATAAAGTAGCCAATATAATACAGTGATGAGAAACACACAAACAACAAACCTACTTCCATGACTCATGGAGAAGGAAAAATATCCAAAGAGGTCAAAACTCCAGCAACATATTATATACAACAACTTTTTTGTTAGTCCAAGATGTTTTAGCTTGTGGCCTGTGACAGAAACAGTAAGTATAAGAAAGTTCTACATAATACAAGTGATACTGGAGTTTTGACTTCTTCATTGTTCAACAAAAGGAGAATGTTGTGACAATATTCGATAAGTTTCTCGTTGTTCAAAATATTGAAGTTCAAAATTAAATCAAATCAAAGATCATCAGGAGTCGTCCAGCTGAATGCAGTTAGAGTTTTATTGTCGACAGCAAAACCCGGAATCACAATACACAGACCATGTCCATGCACCAGTGACACAAAGATAAGACTCTTGGGGAGTCTTTTTTATACTGTCAAAAGTTGTATCCCCGCCCATGTTTGGTGTACGTTTAACCAATCAGCTTTCTTCCAAAACATGATCTTACCCCTTGGCACCGAATCTTGAGATGCCCTCACTGCAGGTGCATCAGCCTTATAAGGCCTTAAGTTTTGTTTTTTTTTCCTACACAGCTGCTGCTGGCTCAGCAGATCTTGGCTCAAGTCATGTCAAGGTCACCCTGACCCGTTACCTTATTTCAACTGCATTCATTTTCAATAATAGTGGTTATAATGATTATAATAAAGAAAATGAAAGTAATGCATATTTCATTTAACCACATATATTGTAGTTTTCATACTTATTCAATCATAAAGTACTTATTCACTTAGTAGTTGCAGAATCACATATACTTCTTCATTTAACATAATGCCTTCAGATATGATCACCTTTAGCATACGATGGTCAACAATCAAGTACCCTTTTAACAGATACAACATTGTTCATTATTAGTAATTATCCCCTAAATTTTACACTACATATCCCCCCTTTGTGACTTCATAGTCACACCAATGGGTTCCCCTAATAAGGGTTCAACTATGCACTTATTTTGCAATAGTACACATCACATCAGTAATTGGTTACAACCCCTTTAATGCTTCCAGAAAGTCTTAGAGAGTGCACGTGAGGTTTTACTTTTACTTCAAATACTTTCAATAATCTTTGGCTTTTATATCTACTTAATTTTTCATTGATTGTAGTTAAATATTTTCAATAGTTTAATATTTCCAGTACATGACTTGCAAGAATTAGTAGCATGTGAGGCCTCTAACTAAGTGCTTTCCGTACTTAACGTGTGTAAAACTTAAAACAGAAATACATGGTATAGCTGTACTTCTCTATGCAATCGATCAATTTAGTGAATTTAATGCAGTTAATCATTTCAGTAAGTTTCGATGCAGTTCACACAAATGTTTCAATGTTGGTCTTTTTCAGGCATGCAATTCAGTCCCTCTTTTGATTGGCACGTCACTGTCAGTTGGTGGCGCTGTACTGACAGTGCAGGTAGATCCCTCCCTGCCATTACATGGCAAGACAACTTCCAGACAGAAGAAGGAAACTGGCATCTTCTGTTGTCAGTTCTGTCTTATTTGTTCTCTTCTCTCTTTTGAGGACAATGAGCTGCCGTTTCTGCTGGCATGTCAGTGTATTTTGAAGCATCTGGGCCTTTCACCATTATTCACTCCCGTATTTATCTGCTCCTGACGTCATGCTGGTAAAGGCACAGGTGGTGCTTGATGATAGTTTGCCCTTCCAGATGGTCCTGGTCCCTCGATTCCTGGTACCGGAGGATCGGGTAGCCATGGTCCTACGATGACTCGTGATGGGTTGCCTCCTATGATTGTCATGGTGTCTGGTCCCTGTGGACATGGCAAGTAGTGGCTCCCCTGGACCAGTTCACGAGGTTTCCCCTGTGGCCCAAGCATTGGTAGTAGTTGCTGGGCCTGGAGGTCCTGGCTTGGCCCTGCTGTTGGATATGGATTGTTCTGCCACATGCTTATCTATCAGGATGATATTAAAGCAAGGATGAGTTCATTTATTTATGCCAACCAATGGGATCACTGGTGTCATTCCTCTCATTCAACCATCAAAACCCTAAAAACAAGTCTCTACCTCTCCTTGTAATTTTCCACTGGTCTGGATCACCAGATTATTTCTTTCTTTCCCAACGGTGTTTGTTTCCAACCACAATGTATGGCTCATCTCTATATTCCCTATACTTTTCATTATAGTGATCTGACAGTCTTTTTATTTCTGACTATCCAAAGCTTTGTGTGCAGAAGTATTTCTACTCCCAGATATACAGAGTAACGGTGTACACACTATTTTTCTTTCAAATCCTATTTATACCAGAGGGGTATGTTGTGGTGTTTTATGCTCAATCCGTTATCTAATTCATAAATTTGGATGTTTCATTGCAAGTATTGTATATTCTGTATACGCATGTTCGCATTTTTAGTCGTCATGGGATATCCTTCTGAATGTACTAAATATTTTAAAGTGTTGTACGTGCATTTTGGATTTTTCTAAATTAATTGGTCCATATGGAAGTCTGTCTAATATGTCTTGTAATTTATCATTTTTCGTGCTGGAACATCTTTGCCTTTTTATGTTGGGGTCTCTTACTTTTGTGTTTTGGTCTCTTATTGGTTGAAGCGTCCGTCATTTTGGTTTTTAGTAGTCTTCATATATCGGAGTCTCGGTGTCCTGATTGGAATATTCTTCGTACTTGTGTACATTTAACTCTTCTAGGTCCCTCACCTGGACAGGAAACTGTACCATTATTACTTCGGTTGTGTTGTTTATCATTCATTTTATTATTGGAAGCATACAGCATATAACTACTGCTGCTGTCAGAAAGAGGCCGCCTAATATCGTTCCTATGATTTGAAAAATGCATGGCCATGATAATTTGCTTAGCCATTCCCAAATTTTATCCAATGCTTCTGGTTTGGTGTTTCAATTGGAATTTTTCACATGTTCATCCCTCATTGCTTCCATTTGCTTCGATAATATTGAGAGGTTGCCTTTTTCTAACTGCAAATTGTGGTATTTCTGTGCAACACTTGTCTCTGAAATAGTTGCAAACCCCCTGTTCTTTAGCCATTAATCTGTCTATCACAAACCTATTTTGCAGTGTCATTTGGGAGGTGGCATACAATTGTTCGTTAATTCCGTGAATTACTTTGATTGTCCAATTCATAAATCGCTCTTGATTATACCATAAGTAATTTTTCCATCTGCTGTTACGCGCAATATATTGTGCATTAATTGTTGGTCCTACTAATAGTATCCAGCCGGTTCCTTGACCTGACAAGAGGTGTCTGATTGGTCTGGTTGAAAACTCGGGAGCTCCACTTATAGTGGGTTCCATTTGGTGTTGAAAATCCAGTAATTGAGTTTAAGGAATTGGGTGTGAGTTTCTTATAGGCATTATTATTCTTTTTCCTATCATTAAACAGAGAGGATGTACCAGTCCGTCTGCTTTTACAGTCAGTGGTGGTACCCATGGTTCAAATTGGTTATCCAATCGTCTGGTACAAACTGTTAATTTCTGCTTTGCTGATTCGTCATTCCAGCTGGCCATTATCATTACACAGTAGGCAAAACAAGAAGTTTTGTTTCTACAGGCATCTTTTTCCATTGAGATTGGCATAACTATGGGCAGTGTTTTTGCATTGTAGCACGCAATGTAGGTTTGATTACTTATTTGTCTAGTTGAAAACTTAAACCATTGGTACAAAATATTATTATTCCATCTGATTACTTCTGCTTGTTTGGATTAATGCAATGGGCGATTTTCATTAGTTCTCTAGTTTTAGCTTTTATCATAATTTTGTTGTACTTGAGGTTAGCATACTGCTGGATTGAGCACATCATCACCACTTTCACTACTCCTTCTGTATTGCATTGTTTGTGAATTGGGTTGTCAATTATTTTGTTCCGATCAGTCGTTATTGCTTAGTTATGTGAAGCTGATTTTACGTATGTGTATTTCATTACTTTGTCAATTGGTACTATTCTTTGTTCTACGGCTGACACTCCAATTGCTAATGCACATTCTGGCCATTGTCTTGTTTTAACTTTAGGTTCTGGTACCAAATTGGTTACCAAGTAATTTTATTTTCCAGTTGGGTGGCATTGGCCTTTTCAGGTTCATGCTGTACTTCTGTTGTCTCACTTGGGTCTCTGATCCTGCAGCAGTGACTTAAATGGAACCAAACTTTCTTACCTTTGATTTTGTGAGCAGTTGGAGTTGCTTAAAAGACTCTAAAGACCTTGTTGTCCGAGGTGTGTCCCACTTTCATTTGAACACCTTAACGTGGACCCAGTTCCCTGGTTTGATCTTCTACTGTGTACCTGGGATGTCTGCGTCTCTGTCCTTGGTTGCATCTTTCACCTGTTGAAATGTAACTTTTTGTATATATGCGTTTAGATGTTTGCAGAAAATTTCGTTGGATTACTATTCAAGCAGAGGTCCATTATGGGGACCCTTTAAATAGGGAACCAGCATTGGTCTCCCTGTCATTTTTAAGCGTTATGCGTTGTTAAGCGTGTTAGTCTGTTAGTTTATGTTCGCATGAACACAAGCGCAAGCTGCAACAAATACTTTTTCCATTGTATGAACTGATGGTATCTGGGAAACCAAACCTTTTAAAACTTTTTTCACAAAAAATTTAGCTACCGAATCTATCAATCATTACCAAGATGTTCCCTTACCTTTTAGCACACTCTGTCACATCTACGTATTACATCATCAGATGGTGAGATGCTCCAGTAGGTGGTGGGATGTGTGTGAGTGAAAATACTTTTATGTTATGGTATGTACAAACATCACATTCTGCCAATGTTTTATCTACTGTTTGTGCCAAAAATGTTTTTTTTATCAGACACTTTGGAGTCATGTTATCACCTCCCCCCTTGCGCAATGGCTGAAGCCATGCGCATTACAAATAACACACTTCATTAACAAAATAGGTAAAACACAGTATGTGTGAGCATTATGCCAAAAGCATTTCTGAGGTCCATCCTGAGTAATTTTGATAGCACTTCTTTCAAATCACATTAATTCTTCATATACTTCTGCTTTGTCTTGGGCTGTTTTTAAATATGCTTAAGTAGTGAGAGGCTCACAGTCTTTTAGCAACTTAATAATGGACCTATACAGGTGCTAGGTGCAGCTTGTTTTGGTGGCTTCATCTGCCAAATTGTTGCCTTTGGCTGTGAAAAAAATTGCTTTTTTTTTTTTTTTTTTTTTTTGATGGGCTGCACATTTAATAATGACTAATGTTGTTAGAAGATGAATATCTTCTTAATAGTACTTGAATGGCTCCCCATGTATTACTGGTGCGCCATTAGCTCTTAAATAGCTTCTTTGTTTCCAGATGTTGCTGTGTATATGACAGATTGTGTAGGCATACTATGAATCTGTATATACGTTGAGACGCTTACCTGCTGCCAGTTTACATGCTGCAGTCAAAGCTTTGATGTCTGCTAACTGAGCTGAGAATGGTTGAGATAATTTAATCGCTTGGATTTCTGTGAAGGTGTCATCTGGCAGCAGCTGTTACAATTGAATAACCTGCATGGGTACCTGTGGCGTCTCTAAAACAGGAACCATCAACCAACAAAGTAAGGTCTGCTGTTTATTGGTCGATTATGCATATCTTTTCGTGGGTTCAGAAACACATCAGTGGCTTGAAGACAATCATGTGGTGAGCCTTTTACAGGTGTCACCTGCGTTGCTGGGTTGATAGTGTTGCAGCGCTGAATTCTTAATACTGGTGCAGATAGTATTCCTGCATAAGTACAAAACTGGGGCTGGTGAGGAGAGCATGTAATTGATAAGATGTATACAGAATAGTTAACATAAACTGCCACTGCCTGCCCCTGACAACAGGGTGTCAGACCTGTTTTAATGTTGTCCAATTTAGTGTTGTAATAAGCTAATGGTTGCTTACCCGTTGTAGTTTCCTGCATTAGACCCATGCATACATAGCCAGTTCTTTCTGCAATATACAAGTGAAATGGTTAAGCATAGTCAGAATCACAGAGTACTGGAGCGGTCTGCATATCTGTTCAGGGCTTGAAAAGCACCTTCTGCCTCTGCTGTCCAAAATGAGTCAGCAAAGGATTTTGTTGGACCTGCAGCTCTAATTATTCTTCTATGTGGGGCTGCTTTGATTACATAGACGCAAATCCACGGGTGACCATACCCTGCCATCCCAGGAAAAACAACATTTGTCCAATCGTTTGCGGCTTGGGAGCTTTGGTTATAGCTTCAATCTGTGAGGGAGCTATGCTCCTTTTTTTTTTTTTTTTGTTTCCATTCTACTGTCTTCCTAGCTATTGAACCTTTGTCTGGCATAACTGCAATTTGCCTCTACTTTGTGTCCCCCCTTTGCTAATGCAGTTAATAATACAATTGAGTCTTTTTGCATTGATCCTTGGTGGGGCTACATATTAGCAGATCATCTAAGTACTAAATTATTGTGCTCACCATATTTAGGAGCTGCAAGTCATTGGCTAACACTTTGTTTAAAATAAAGGGGCTATCGACATAGCCTTGTGTTAACCGAATGTACGTATACTGTTGGTTTTGATGAGTAAATGCAAACAGATATTGTGAGTCTAGATGCAGTGGTACACTAAAAAATGCAGAGCATAGTTCTATTACTGTGTACCATTGAGCTGTTGGGGGAATGTTTGAAAGTAATGTGTGGGGGTCTGGGATGATGGGAGTGTCACCATCCACAATGGTGTTGATAGCACGCAGATCATGTATCAAACGATAATCATTTGAATGTGGCTTTTTAGTGGAAAGATGGGTGTATTGCAAGGGCTCTGGGTCTTTATGAGCACTCCTGCTTTTAGCAGACCTTCAATGGTTGGTCTGATGCCATCTATAGCATGTTTTAGTGGATATTGTCTTTGATGCGGAACTCTGTTCCATATTTAAGATAAGCGTGACGTGTGGTGCACAGTCTGGGACCTGGAACCACTGTTGTAATTTGGGCAGAAGGTACACTGCTGCTGCTGTTCCTTGTGGTTCCACATATATGTTCAAACTGAACATATAAACAGGTTTTTTGTTGATCATATCTTCCCAACATTTCTCATAGGTCGCGTGCTCTTGTGTTTCATCATACATCAGGGTGCAGTGTAACAGTGATAGAGGTTTATGCACTGCTCCCATCTGTTTCAATATCCAGTTTCTCCAGGTCCCCCACTTTTGGTTCAGTTCTGATTTTGGAGGCCATTGGATCCAGTATACAGCTGGTTGTGTTAAGGTGTCGATTTTTTCCATTACTCGTACTGGCATACGGCATGACATATGATCACTTGGAAAGTCCACCTTCAATCCTTCATGTGTGCATATGATGTTGGCTTTTAATGGGCATAAGATGTCTCGTCCCAACAGGTTGATGGGGGTATTTATATATTTATATAACAGGGACGCTGATATTGATTTTCTTGTGATGACCATCGGTACAGGTTGAGTTAGGGGTATTATTTGTGTTTTCCCTGAGAGGCCTACGGTCTTGACAGATGATCGTGACAGGGGGAGTTTGGAGCCAGTATTTTCGATGCAGGAACAGGTTGCCCCTGTATCTACCATAAATGAATGTTCTTGATTTTGTATCATTACTGATATTGTTGGCTCTTCTTGTGGTTGCATTGAAACCACTGGTGTCATATACCCCATGTCAGGCTTCTCAGGGCACCCCTAGTTCCACTCCTGGGCTGGACCTATACCTGGATTGGTGGGGCAATTTCTTCGACAGTGTCCCTTTTCGTTACACCCCCAACAAATCATATTCTCATACGGGTTTTGTTTTTGTCTGCGTTGGAGCTTAGTGCGTACATTTTGATTCGGGGTGTATTCTCTCCCTCCACGATATGAGCTCCTTTTTTGAACTAGACCTTCTCTTTGCCATGGTTGTCCTTTATAGTGAGCTTTCACACTGTGTCCAGGCTGGTTCACTTGTATGTAGACTGGTGGCCACATATCAGGTGGCGTGGTTTGCTTGAGTGTTTGTGAGGTTTGTGGTGGGGACCCTGTTGGCCCTTGTGGTGCCATAGTTGCAATGGTCTGTTCAGCTGTTATCACTGGAGTCTGTATTTTATTTTTCTTCTGCTTTGCGCTGTTGCTTAGTTCTTGTAATTGTAGTTGTGTTAGCTTGTTAACCATGTGTTTGTTTGCTTCTATTTCATCACTACAGGTGGCTTCAGAGGTTCTTTCCTTAGGCCACTGTAATCTTCCTGATGTGCATTCATGCCATTTTTTCATGCAGAGTCTAATCTGCTTGTCATGATCTGGTTGCATTCTCACCACCATTGCCAATGGAGTCGACACACCTTCCCCTTTTACCAATTTAGTCCCCATGTATCCCTTTCCTGCTTCATCCTCTTGTCGAGAATCTTCTGACTGTCCTTCCTCTTTTGTTCTGATCCACACAACTATTTTGCCTGCAGTGACTCCTGGTTTGAGTCTCTTTTCTCGTGTGGGGTTATACTTCACATCCTCAGTGCCGTCTTCTGTGAATGTTTTGGTAATACTACTAAATTTACCTGTTTCCCATTTTACTTTTCTGGGGATGACAGTGATGTCCAGCCACGGATCTACTGCCCCTCTGTTTCTTCCCTTCAAGGTCAATCCTTCTGGAATTCCTAGAATAGGACTCAATGGGATAATAATTTTAGACATTGGATTATTACAGAGTTGTTCTAATATTGGTGTTAATGTTCGGGGAATCCAAATTTTCTGTAACACTTCTGTCCATGATACTGCAGGAAATTCTCTCTCAATCTCTACTAAGTTAACAACTTTGGTCAGGTGCCACAGCTTTCGACTGACTACTTGTTCAGTTTGCCATTGTTCTGCTCCCCTCTCATCAATGTAAGTGTGTTCAAGCCAAAAATGTGTTCTTACTCCCATGGTATCATTACTTCCGTCTGTAACACAATTATCATTTATTACACCTTCATCTTCACTACTATCGCTTGCTTCCATAATAGTGTTACTATGCTCTTGTCAGTATGATGTAGTCATTTAGGTGAATGTGTATGTGATTGAAGGTTGGTGTATGTGTGTCAAATGATGTCCCTTCAAGTCACATAAATGAGTAAGAGTGTATGATGTATGAGTGTGAGTGTGAGTGTATGTGTGTGTGTGCGCGTGCGTGTGTGTGTCTCAGGGAAACGTGTGAGTATTTACTATTCAACACGTCTGAGTGTGTGTGTGTATGTATGCTTGTGTGAGTGTGTACGAAACAAGTTTTAGTGTATGGTGTGTGTGTGTGTGTGTGTGTTGCTGTGGTGTCCGATTAAGACACAAACAAGTTTGAGTGTATGATTTGTGTGTGTGTGTGTGTGTGTGTGTGTGTGTGTGTGTGTGTGTGTATGTGAAAACAAGTTTGAATATGTGGTGTATGTGTGTGTGTGTGCGTGGTCACGTGCGGCTGCAGGTGCAGGGCACGTGTGTGTGTGAGATTCAAAAGTTGAAGATTGTGTGTGTGTGTGAGTAAATGTGTGTGTGTGTGTGTGTGTGTGTGTCTCTCAGGCCTGTGTGTGTATGTGCACTTCGAAGGCTTGCACTGGGTAAAAATGTGTGTGCGTATCTCGGGCCTTGGTGTATGTACTTGTGTACCTCAACTAGTTCTATCCAGGCCTGTATATGTGTACGTGTGTGCACGTTCAAGGTTTTCGTGAGTGTCTCTGTATGTGTGTGTGTGTGTGCATGAGCACAGGGCTGTACCCAGGCACGTGTGGGGGTGTGCGTATGTGTGTGTGTGAGCACAGAGGAGACAGAGCCTCTGTGCTGTATGTGTTTAGGAGAGAGAAAAAAGAGTTTCTGTACAGGAGATTTGACTGCAGTCGAGAAAATGAGAAAGGTAAAAGATATTATCTATGTCCATATACCATCACACAACCGCTTAAACACGCAGATTAGTCAAGACAGTTTCAGTACACAGATTTACACGTAGTTTATGTACAAAGCGTTCCTACGAATACCAAGAGTTTTAAACTTTCAACAAACAAATCACAAAGTGATATACGCTCGTGAATCAACCCGTGACAATCATGATATCGGTCCTGATCAAATCCGTTGACAGCCCTACTTCACACGTACAGACCTACTATGTGTTTTGTGCTGCTCCCGAGGGCGCAGGTTATAAAATAAAAACAAAAACACTATGATTCGGCTGCTCAAACCACTCCGTCAATCTCCGTCAATCCACGGCTTCATTCACACACACTTCCACTCTATTCTTTCAAAATAAACCACCATGCATACACTGCGCAAATACTCAAATCAAACAAAGCTTTATACAATGCCGTTGATTAAACACAATTTTTATATACAAATCCGGTTATGACAAAATTGTTATTGTTGCTCGTTTCTACTCCTACGGTGGTTATTTTGACACTTTTATCTTTCAACAAAAAATATTTACAGTCTGCCTAGGACTTTATTCTTTAATCTGGATGTTTGTATATTTTCCTTTACTTTGATGAAGATATATTTTTATTTTCAAATCACTAGAGTTTAGTTTAATTAATTTGAGTTTGTTTTACTTCTTATCTTCTTAATTTTTACTTGACTTCAGCTGATTTCTGCATGCTTATAGCTACTGGCACTGTTATTGATTAATAGTCGTACCTAGTAAGCCTTTATAATCACTGGTGCTATACTGTTTGATAGCCAATCCTAGTAATTATTTTATAATCACTGGTGTTATCTATTGACAACCAGACCAAGTAATTATTTATGATCACTGGTGTTACCTATTGATAACCAGCCCTAGTAATCTATTTATAATCACTGGTGCTATACTGTTGGATAGCCAATCCTAGTAATTATTTTATAATCACTGGTGTTATCTATTGACAACCAGACCAAGTAATTATTTATGATCACTGGTGTTACCTATTGATAACCAGCCCTAGTAATCTATTTATAATCACTGGTGCTATACTGTTGGATAGGCAATCCTAGTAATTATTTTATAATCACTGGTGCTATCTATTGACAACCAGACCAAGTAATTATTTATGATCACTGGTGTTACCTATTGATAACCAGCCCTAGTAATCTATTTATAATCACTGGTGCTATACTGTTGGATAGCCAATCCTAGTAATTATTTTATAATCACTGGTGTTATCTATTGATAACCAGCCCTAGTAACTATTTATGATCACTGGTGTTACCTATTGATAACCAGCCCTAGTAATCTATTTTATAATCAATGGTGTTATCTATTGATAACCAGCCCAAGTAATTATTTTATAATCAATGGTGTTATCTATTGATAACCAGCCCAAGTAATTATTTTATAATCAATGGTGTTATCTATTGATAACCAGCCCAAGTAATTATTTTATGATCAACCGTCAGCGGTTATTTGACAAGCCAGACATATAACATGCAACATGCAACAATTTTTATCTAAAAATAATTGTCCCTTACTTATACTGATACATTACTATCTCCTCCTGATTACCCTCTGCACTTACGGTTTTCCCTCTACAGATATTTTCACTTCTTCTCTATATAACAGATGACTGCTGTGTTGCTTCAATTCTTATCGCCAGCCAAATCCTCCCCCTCAAACACAAGGTCGGCGACAAGCCAACATACAACTTGCAAAATTTACTTTGTCTCAAAACTCAGAACCATCCACACTCTGTTCCGCTTGTAATGTATTCAGTTAATAATCATGGACACAAGGACATACGAACATACAACACAGACGGGTGCATTCAGCTTTCCGTAACTCCCTTTTTTCTTTTGATGGTTTTAGCGGTTGTTCTTTTTCTTTTTTCAACATTAACTTTTGTGTCAAATTAGTTCGGTGCGTGGGCCGTTATAGGTTCTTATCTTTTCGGGTGGACTCCCTTCACATCTGCTCACTCAGCGACTCAAATTTGCAGATATAAAAAAATAGGCTCTGCTTACCTTATTTTCAATTTGTTTAGGGCCCACGCTGGAGCGCAGATGGAAAAGTTGTCCTCCCGTTGATAATGTTGGCCACAACGCGTCCCGTGTGGGGTGCCAATTTATTGTTGTGACAATATTCGATAAGTTTCTCGTTGTTCAAAATATTGAAGTTCAAAATTAAATCAAATCAAAGATCATCAGGAGTCGTCCAGTTTTATTGTCGACAGCAAAACCCGGAATCACAATACACAGACCATGTCCATGCACCAGTGACACAAAGATAAGACTCTTGGGGAGTCTTTTTTATACTGTCAAAAGTTGTATCCCCGCCCATGTTTGGTGTACGTTTAACCAATCAGCTTTCTTCCAAAACATGATCTTACCCCTTGGCACCGAATCTTGAGATGCCCTCACTGCAGGTGCATCAGCCTTATAAGGCCTTAAGTTTTGTTTTTTTTTCCTACACAGCTGCTGCTGGCTCAGCAGATCTTGGCTCAAGTCATGTCAAGGTCACCCTGACCCGTTACCTTATTTCAACTGCATTCATTTTCAATAATAGTGGTTATAATGATTATAATAAAGAAAATGAAAGTAATGCATATTTCATTTAACCACATATATTGTAGTTTTCATACTTATTCAATCATAAAGTACTTATTCACTTAGTAGTTGCAGAATCACATATACTTCTTCATTTAACATAATGCCTTCAGATATGATCACCTTTAGCATACGATGGTCAACAATCAAGTACCCTTTTAACAGATACAACATTGTTCATTATTAGTAATTATCCCCTAAATTTTACACTACAAGAACAAGAGAAAAGGGCGTTGTCATTGCCAACACATGATCAGGCACATGCTATAAGCAGTCTCAATAATACAGGCAAGACTTTTTAGGTGTGTCCTCATGACAAAAGTGGATCATTTGCTGATTAGGATTTCTATATGGCAGCTTGATGTTGTGCCATACTCTGGACCAACTAATATGAATCTTCTTGATATGAATCTACTTCTCAGTTGAGCTGCCTGTTCCACCAGTATAGACTGACATCTAGTGGCACATGCTGTGCACTACAATACATCACCCCAATACAGAATCACCTTATCACTTTAATAGAAAGAGGAGTGTCTTTATATTTGATGGTATGGTACCGTACCGTCCTCTTCTGCTTATCTGGGGTCAGGTCACGGGGGCAGCAGCCTAAGCAGGGACGCCCAGACTTCCCTCTTCCCAGCCACTTCGTCCAGCTCTTCCCGGGGGATCCCGGGCGTTCCCAGGCCAGCCGAGAGACATGGGCTGTGTCTCAAATGGAGCACTTACGTGAGTGCACCAGAATGTAGTGCGGAGTGCGCACTGAGCACTTACCTCTGTGGTGCACACTGTCGTGGGTAAGTATTGTCTGAAATGGAGCACTGGCGTTTTGCACTTAGCGGAAGTGACGGGCTTGCATGTCGCTGCTGGCCGCCAATTGAAATCAGAAAACTGGGCAAAAAGTCCCTCCCCTTCCGCTACGTAGGCAAAATGGCGTCCGTTTAGTGTGAGTAGTGTCCATCATCTCACACTGGATTTTTTGTCCGTTTTTAGTGCACCATCCGGGTACTTTCAGAGCACTGAGTTTTCGCTTGTTCTTCAGTGTGAACGCACTATGCCCTAAAACATAGTGCTTGAAGTGTGCAAGTGCGCCATTTGAGACACAGCCATAGTCTCTCCAGCGTGTCCTGGGTCTTCCTCTGGGTCTCCTACCGGTGGGACGTTCCCTGAACACCTCACCAGGGAGGAGGAACACGGAGGAGCAGCAGGTCTACTCCGAGCTCCCTCTGGATAGCTGAGCTTCTCACCCTATCTCTAAGGGAGAGCCCAGCCACCCTACGGAGGAAGCTCATTTCGGCCGCTTGTACCCGCGATCTTGTCCTTTCGGTCACTACCCAAAGCTCATGACCATAGGTGAGGGTAGGAACGAAGATCGACTGGTAAATCGAGAGCTTCACCTTTCCGCTCAGCTCTCTTTTCACCACGACGGATCTGTGCAGAGTCCGCATTACTGCAGACGCCGCACCGACCCGCCTGTCGATCTCACGCTCCATCCTTCCCTCACTCGTGAAAAAGACCCCGAGGTACTTGAACTCCTCCACTTGGGGCAGGATCTCATCCCCGACCCGAAGAGTGCACTCCACCCTTTTCCAGTTGAGGACAATGGACTCGGATTTGGAGGTGCTGATTCTCATCCCGGCCGCTACACACTCGGCTGCGAACCGATCCAGTGAGAGTTGGAGGTCACGGTCTGATGAAGCCAACAGGACCACATCATCCGCAAAAAGCAGTGACCCAATCCTAAGGTCACCAAACTGGACCCCCTCCACACCCTGGCTGTGCCTAGAAATCCTGTCCATAAAAATTATGAACAGGATCGGTGACAAAGGGCAGCCCTGGTGGAGTCCAACCCTCACCAGAAACAAGTCCGACTTATTGCGATGCGGACCAAGCTCTGACACCAGTCATACACTGAACGGACGGCCCTTATCAGGGGGTCCGGTACCCCGTATTCCCGGAGTATAATTAAACTACTTAAAGAAATATCATTGGGAGGTTTTGCTCAGCCAGCATCTCGTAGTGGACTTTTATAATGTCAAGTGAATTTAATTTGTATATCTCATTGTCACAAATTACACATTTTCCTTAAATACTGGGCAATACTACATCCTCTGTTGTCAATTCCTGCTTTCTTGTTCGACCAAGATGTTTCAGCTTGAATATGAATCTTCTTGATATGAATAATCTTCTCAGTTGAGCGGCCTGTTCCACCAGTATAGACCGACATCTAGTTTAATAGTAGTAGTTTATAATGTCAAGTCAGTTTTATTTGTATATCTCATTGTCACAAAATACAAATTCGCCTTAAATACTGGGCAATACATCCTCAGTTGTCAATTCAAATAAGGGAAAAAAAAGAAAAACTTGAAAAAATGGATGAAACGTGAATGTAATGCTGAGTTACTACTTAGTGGTAGGCTCACTAGCTGGACATGCTAAAATTTGCAGATCACAGACAAACACAATAATTCATCCCCAAAGCTTTTGATCTTTGTGTTTTTGTATTTGGAGACGCTTAAAAAAGAGAACACAGAGATTAACAGATCTGCTGTATCTATACAGTTTCTAAACTATGATTGGATGATCGCTGCTTTGTGGAGGGGTTTAGTGAAACATAAGTTCTCCAGACATGAATATCTGGAGATCAATCTGGTTTGAACCTGAAACAAAATGTGCAACTTTTAGTAGTGTTCACTTTATTTGTCTTTATTACTATAACAGTTTCAAGTAATGGGATTGAACTCTGGTTCTCTGTCCTTTCAGGTGACACTGGTTCACCCCAGTGAGGCTGTCACAGTGCTGAAAAGGATAGACAGAGAACAGCCGGATAGGATTCGTTTCCACAGTGTCTTCCGCTCAGGCTCAGTCTCTGAAACTACCATCTGTAATATCTGCCTGCGTCCAACAGCGCAGCCACAGTGTAACTTCACTGACCTCACTACAGGTGTGCCCTGGTTTTGCTACAAGCCAAAGAAGCTGAGCTGTGATACCAGGACCACCAGCTACATGAAAGGGTTTAAAGGGAAACTCAAGGCTAATGAGGATAAGCTCTTTAAAAAGTGAGTGAGCTAAAGATGTGACTGGCTTCTAATAGAAACATGAAGTGTTACTTGTGTATCTCTTTGGTGAAACATTGTGAAACTAGAGGCTGTAAAAATTGAACCTAGAGATGTTTATAGTCTAAAATAATACAATAAGTTGATGTGCAGAGTTCACTGGAGATGCTGAAGTAGATTCTTATGGATGAGGAAGATGCAGGAGACGATGACTCTCAGTTCAGGTCCTTTAATAACAGCACTGTGTCAATGTCATCGTGCACATGCTATTAGAGGAAACTGACACTGAACTATGCTAGTAAACATCTTATATAGAGAACATAGGTGTGTCTACAACATGTGGGATGTCACTCACGAGCCACTTGGTTTCATAATACACCTGATAGTATTATAATCTACGTAAAGGAAAACATACAGAAGCTAGTGTTTATTATCATCCTAGCTGGACATCAGACTTTCTGGTGCTGCTCATACTAACATGTTCACTTCAATCAGTGAAGATTTTTCCAGTGGGAGCAACTCCTGATTCCAGAGGTGTTGTTACCCACTCTGTATTCCAGTGGTATAGATCATGAATTCATCAACAGCTGACTCAAACTCTAAAGAAATGTCCTGCTTTTTGTGTCTTATGCTGTTAATGTGGTAATGTGTGTAAGATGTCTTTCATGTATCCTTGTCTTCAGGGATATTAACATGAAAGTCTCAATTCGAGCTTCAGGGTCTTCCAATGTCACTGTGTTGCCAAAAAATAAAGGTAATGCACCATTGTTTCCTCTACCACCATACTCCCTGTATTCTTAATATTTATCATTTAAAACTGAAGACTAGACTACAACTGTTAGCTGTTAGTAGTACATCCTGTTATTATGGAATGAAGGTAAGTCATAAATGGTTTTTAAGTGACTTCATACCAGATGTTTCCCCCCGTGTCCTTTTACTTCTTCTCAGATCAAACGGAGGTGAAGAGCAATATTGTGCAGTCTGGACCTGTTGGCTATTACTACAAGGATGTGTGGCAGTCAATAAGTGGCCCCAAAGTCCGCCAGTTCAACAGTCCTTCTGTTATCAACCAATGTCTGAAAGGCAAGATGGTCCACCTGTATGGAGACTCTACCATCAGGCAGTGGTTTGAATATCTCAACAAAGCACTACCAGGTAGTAATGAACAGAAATCTCTTGCAAAGCTTTGAATTTGTTGATACTGCACTCACCAATTCTTTCCTTCTGTAATACTTTTAGATCTCAAGCAGTTTAACCTGCACAGTTCAGTCAGAGTCGGACCTGTCATGGCCTTAAACTATGCAAAAAACATTTTGGTGACATACAGATTCCATGGTCCTCCTGTCTGCCTGTCTGCCACCGTCCCAGCCATGGAACTGCACTACATTGCCAATGAAATAGACCGTTTAGACAGCGAATCTAACATTGTTGTAGTTTTTGGCATCTGGGCACACCTCAGCAGTTTCCCCACCGAGCTCTACATCCGACGGCTGCAGAACATCCGCAGAGCAGTGGTGCGGCTGTTGAACAGGGCTCCAGACACTGTGGTTATAATCCGGACTGCAAACCCCAGAGCTTTGACGCCATTTATTGTACTGACCTACAGCGACTGGTATTCGATGCAGCATGAGAAAGTGCTCAGGGCCATGTTTCAAGGGCTGAATGTTCACCTGGTAGATGCCTGGGAGATGGTCTTGGCCCACAGCCTGCCTAATATCCTCCATCCACAACCTCCCATTATTAAGAATATGATCAACGTCATCTTGTCCTATATATGCCCTCAAAAGAGCAGCTAGAGCTAGATGTGTGTTTGTGATCAGTGTAGTTTATATCACAGTTACCTTTATGTTAAATTATTATGATGATTGGTGGAAACAGTTTTGGGTAAAATATCTACTATATATATCTATACGGTACACTTAATGGTATTGTTAATTTCTGGATCTGTCTCTTCGTGCCACTTCAGGATTGACTCATACTGGTCTGACTTAAACACCACCTGCAATTTCCCATCATAACACTATAAGCTAATCAAGGTAATATGTATGTATGTGATTCCTATTCCTTGTTTGTATACGGGCACGATCAATTTTTACATGTGAAAGCTTTAAAACAGACACATTTCTGCGAGGTGGACTTTGACTAATGTGACCCCGAATATGCAAAAATGGAAGTGCAATGCATCTTTTTTTTTTGTGCAGCTGATAAACATTTTTGTATAAAAATCAGCATTCAATCATGTTGCTGTATCCTTTATATTCTATAAAATATTCTCCTAGACCAAAAAATATTGATTGTACATAATAAATAAATTAAAGATTTTAATATTTCACATGTTACTGAATACATATGTTGATGTTTTTAATTCTTTGTAATCAATATTTTTTATATTTTATAAATTAATCATGACGTGGGCTTAAATGCTTAAAGTACCATTTTCCTTTCTGTCTTCTTTTCCTTTCATCCGCCCCTCTTTTCTTGCCTCCTGCCTTCCATCTTTCCTTCCGTCCTTCCTTCCTTTTTAATGATTCGAACCCTTGAATGAAAATGACTTTACAAAATAAAACTAATGCTTTTATTTAGTTAGACAACCCCGGACGCGTTATGTTACGTCGCCTCCACCTTGACGACGTAATGTACTTAACTACTCCTGCACCTTTTGAGAAGAGTTAGAAAAGAAAATCCAACACAATTTCAGACTACTTTTTTGGTAGACAGGCACCTAGCTGTGTTCTATGGTTATATCACTGTGTACGGCAGCGAGCAAGATGGGACAGCTTTCACTTCATGGAAAAATTTGCATTCTTTTGAATTTATAGGAGGAAATAATTTAAAGAACACAGTGCACAGTATGTGTTTATAACTTGTATTTGGGCATATTTTTGAGCAGTAGCGATCCCTGATCATAGATTTATAGTCATTGGGCCAGATGCAAGAATATGTTCGTATTTTTCTTCTTAAATCTGTCGTACTTTTTTCGTGAGGTGGAATTTACAAGTGTGCCATGTTGGATTCATCAAATAAAAAATGTTCTAACTAAACTAAACCTACGTATTCATCAAACACTCATATCACCAGGAAACAGCTGTAAATGACCTTCGTAAACATGATGAATGGCACCTGTCTGACCTTATATGGTATTTTGGGGGCGTCATTCATGTTAATTTACTCTTCTCGGGAACGCCTTCATTTAGAACAGATGGCATTCATCATGTTTACGAAAGTCATTTACAACTGTTTCCTGGTCATATCACACATCTTTTGTTGGAGAAGAAAGTGTCACATGAATATTCCAACACTGTGTGTTTGCTTAACTTTACTAAGCTTTCTCTCAATGGGAGACAACACTGTGTCATCACTTTAGTCCTGGTTGGACACGAATGGATAAGTTATAACTGACTCCTGTAATGTGCAGAAATGTGAGGTGTGATCTTTGTCACTGAAATGTAAACATAGAGATACCTACGCATCATTTTTGGCACAGTAGTGTATGGGAGGGGTTAATTAGGAAGGGCTTCAGGATACATGGCAGGATATATGTGAGTTCATTATATTCCCTCAAGGTGAATCTCTGCTGAGGTAAGACACATGATATTCTTTAATTTATTTGACGTTTGAAGTTTCAGTTCATAGACATGAAAACTAAACGTGACCGATAACATTTCCATATTTTTAATGGGTTTACTTGCTTTAACTTGCAGCAGAAACCCTGACTCCTTAGGTTATAAGTGATTACATTTACCACAAATTGTTTTATATCAAAACATTATTATCAGAATGATTGTAGAATTATATAAACACAATGTCTAGGTTTGTCAACATGACACATAACCTGACATTTTTTTTTTGTTAAGCAAATGTCATTTGGATATTCCAACACTGTTTCCTTAACTTTACTAAGCCTTCCCTCAATGGGAGACAACAGTATGTCATGAGTTTTGTCCTGGTTAAAATCAAGCACAAACTAAACTGAAATAAACTGAACTCTCATTTCTTTGTGTTTGTTCCTCCCACATTATTATACTGATATGTTTGGATATGTCAATGTCATCCCTGAACTGAGCATCAAAAGATGTGTGTGTGAAAGAAATGATTGTGAACATGTAAGCAAAACACTTAAATTAACTGTCATTTACAGCCTCCCAACCAGACTTTTGAAGAAGTTGAATTAGTGATTTTGGTGTTGCTGACACATCCTGATTCACACATCATCTCTGCTGTTAAGATAAATTAAGTGTAAAATTAGCCCAAAACTGCAGTCCTTTAGTAATGATACGAGAGCTGAAAATAAAATTAAAATAAAACAGCTGTTACATCTGTTTAATATTCCACATATGGGCTGCCATGTCAGCAGCGTTGGGGAATGGTACTTTTAATAGTAAGTAATTACATTACATAGTTACTGCCATTAAGTAATTCAGTAACAAACTACATTACAGCATTAGCTTCTGAGAAAAGTAACTAGTTAGAGTACTGTTGCGTTACCGAAAATCAGTGTTGTTTTAGTCCAGACCTCCTTTAAGTATAATGACGCTACGATCATCACACAGCCAAGTCTGTAAATCTTTACACAAACAGCAGGAATAACAGACACAATGTCCCATTTACAGTTCTTTATTGTACTAAAGTGGCTTCTCAAACACAGTGGCAGTTCTATCTTGAATGACGCCCTGGGCGAAACCCCCCCCCCCCCCCCCCCCCTTCACAAGGACATCTAATCAAAAACCAAGCCGTAGCAAGAGGATCAGTGGTTGTAGGCAAGTTTGCCTTGAGGGATGGCATCATGTACTGCTGTGTCCGAGACTGCCAAAGGGGAGTAGTGGAGCAGCTGGTACTGGCGGAAAGGTTTCATACATCAGTCAAGGCCGCTCTTCATGATGACTCAGGACACTGCAGATGATAAGGGAGAGATTTTACTGGCCAAAGATGTTCCAGGAAATCAAGGCTTGGTGTGAGCAGTGTGAAAGGTGCTACTTCAGAAATACTCAACTGCAGGCCTCAGGGCTCCCCTGGTCAGTATCTACAGCAGTGCCCCCATGGAGCTGGTGTTTGTGAACTTTTTAACTCTGGAGAAATCAAAGGGTGGCATAGAAAATTTACTAATTGTTACTGACCACCTCTCCCGCTATGCCCAGGCCTATCCCACTAAAGACTAAAAAGCCTGTACAGTGGCACTATGGAACTACTAAGGTACTATGGAACTTTTTCTGTCGGTTTGGATTTCCATCAAAATGCAGACCAAGGGCGCAATTTCGAAAGTGCTGTTGTGAAGGACCTGTGTAAGTGTACTGGTATCACCAAGACACACAGAACCCCCTACCATCCTCAGGGCAACGGGACCACTGAAAGGTTCAACTGGATCCTCACACATGCTTATAATTGCACCAGACATGATTCAACTGGATACACACCGTACTACCTGATGTTTGGTAGACATCCCAGGCTTCCATTTGACCTGATTTTGGGGCTTTCTACCACCAATGAGCCACATGGATACAGCGAATATATCCAGACCCTGCATGACTGTCTGTCACAAGCCTACACCCAGGCTAATCAGGCCTCCCGACATGCTAAGGGACAGCAGAACAAGTACTATGACCAAAAAGCAAAGAGTCAAGTTTTCAGCCCGGGGGACAGAGTCCTGGTCAAAGTATGTCATGTGGAGGGATGGCAGAAACTGGGAGACAGATGGGAGTCACGGCCATATATTGTGGTAAAGAAGCAACCTGGTATACCTGTGTATGTGGTGTGAAAAGTGGATGGTGATACAGAGAAAGTGGTCCAGCCCCAACCTCCTTACGCAGGGACGCCAACGCTAGGGATGCAACGGTACTCAGTGAAATATTGAACCATTCGGTCCGCTCTGCACGGAACAATACACCCTTATGGGCCGCAGGTTTTCGGTTTTCGCTATTCATTTTGCATAGATGCTTTACAGGCATGTTTGTGTGTGTGTGTGTGTGCCTGTCCAGGCAGATGAAATGCCCTACCCGTGAGTTAGTGTCCAAGAAAACAAAGAGGCAGTCAATGATTCGTTCTCAAGATGTGTTCACAGACACTCAGGAAAGCTAGTATTTAGCTTAAAATCAAAGCTAGTTTATTCACTTTGATTGGAATTACACACACATTCTCTGTGCAACACAGATCATTCATACATCACCTTCAGTGTAACTGTGTCACCACAGGGTGACACGAACACTTATATTTTATATGAAAACTTTGGCTGTAATGTTGGCTAGCTTTCTGTGCATGAGTAGAGCACCTGCTCAGTGGAAACAGTGCAGGGTGAAGCATTATTCTTTCAGTTTGCTGTTTTAAGTCATTTAAATTTTATGAAGTAATATGTTTATAGGGTGCCTTATTTAACTTACACTTCCTGTCATTTATCATTTTCAGTTGAACTTAAATTGCGGACCTAATGCATTAGGTTATTTGTTACGTTAAAAAGGTCAGGTAATTATTAAGTAATCACTAAGATGAATACAGCTAAACAAGGTGTCAACTAACACTGTTTGTGTCATTTCAGGCAGAAGTGAAGACTGATCATCAATCATGAAGTTCAGAGCTTGTAGAGAAACGATGGTCAGCTTTTGCTGTCCGAAGTATGCTGCCATCTTTGTTTTCCTGGCTGTGTTTGTACTTTTTAACATGGACTTCCTGGAGGTGAGAATTTGTTCTTGAGTGGGTTTTTCCACAAGTCCTAAAACTAGATAGAGGGAACGCAATTAAACAAATGAGAGAATACAACTAATTTCTTTATATAATGAATTTATTCATTGAGGAAAATTATCCAATCTAACATATTCAAGTGAATATGTGAATTGATTTCAGTCACTTGTGTGATGTGTAATGCTGGAATACAGTATTTGTTCATCACTAAACAAAACACTTCTCATTCAACCTGAAAAGTGTGACAGTTTTTGGCTCACTGATGTGTTTTTACTTGTTTCTGGGAAACAATGGATCTCGATGGCACAGGAATAATATACATATGCCAGACCTGGACTATGAAGACAATACTTGTCAGGAAACATACAGTTTTCCATCAGAATAACTTGTAAGAACACTTCGGTTGTGTTAGATCTTAACATCATAATCATATTGTAACATTGTCCTCATTTGAAAATTCAGAATGAATGATTTAGCAAATGAAGGAAAATTCCTCTCCAATAAATAGCCCACCTTGATTTCATTAACATGTAAACTGAAAAGAAACATTTAAATTATTGTTACAGTTGTTACTGAAATGGATTTGAAGGATATTCTGACTGTAGTTCTACTAACTTTTTTATGTTGCAGTTATCATTGAGTCTTTGATCAACTTCTCTCATCAACTCCTACAAATATTGAGTTGATTTTCTTATTAGCAGAATTCATTTAGTAGCTTTATGTTTATCGATTCTTTTGTATGTATTCATCACATCACTCTCTTGACCTCCTGCCAGTTTCAGCATAAAGGAAGCCTCACCGCTCCTGTCCCAAGACGTCACCTCACCCACCGCTTCTGCAGCTTCGAGCCCCTGTCCCCTGAGGATGCTCTGGAGGAACGGCTCCTATTAGACTCCATTGCTTGGCCCGAAACTCCATCCTTGCCAGCTCCTCTTTCCCTGGAGCAGACCACTGATCCTGCCCACAGCAGGTTCACTGTTCTCCCAAAGAGGGGTGGACAACAGTGGCACGTAGGGGATCAGCTGGAAGTTATGATCAATTTGTACGACTTCCGGGGACGTCCCAAGAAGTCTGGGGGAGACGTCTTACTTACCAGTCTGCACAACCGAGCACTTGGTGCAGGTGTGGCTGGGAAAGTGTTGGATCATCTCAATGGCTCCTACTCGGCTGTATTTTCTTTACTCTGGGAGGGAAGCGCACAGGTTGAGGTAACTATGTTAAATCTAATTTTTTCTGACAGTTAGCTAAGCCCCATTTTCCAATGTTTCATTTTACATGGCACACAGTTTGGAATAACAACAGGTGCAGATTTACCACTCAAAATCATTTATCATTTTAAAAACAGAGGTTCCTTCATTTAATACAGATATGTCCAAGAGTAATCAACATCTCCAATATAATGAGAAATCTATTTCTTCTATTGAATGACAACTCCTTTTTCTGACAGCATATAAACCAGCCAATATAATACAGTGATGAGAAACACACAAACAACAAACCTACTTCCAAGACTCATGGAGAAGGAAAAATATCCAAAGAGGTCAAAACTCCAGCAACATATTATATACAACAACTTTTTTGTTAGTCCAAGATGTTTCAGCTTGTGGCCTGTGACAGAAACAGTAGGTATAAGAAAGTTCTACATAATACAAGTGATACTGGAGTTTTGACTTCTTCATTGTTCAACAAAAGGAGAACAAGAGAAAAGGGCGTTTTCATTGCCAACACATGTTCAGGCTCATGCTATAAGCAGTCTCAATAATACAGGCAAGACTTTTTAGGTGTGTCCGCATGACAACAGTGGATCATTTGCTGATTAGGATTTCTATATGTCAGCTTGATGTTTTGCCATACTCTGGACCAACTAATATGAATCTTCATGATATGAATCTACCTCTCAGTTGAGCTGCCTGTTCCACCAGTATAGACTGACATTTAGTGGCACATGCTGTGCACTACACTACATCACACCAATACAGAATCACCTTATCACTTTAATAGAAAAAGGAGTGTCTTTATATTTGATGGTATATAATATTTATATAAAATGATAAAAGATAATTAAACTACAGTACCGTACCGTCCTCTTCCGCTTATCCGCTTATCCGTCCTCTTCCGCTTATCCGCTTATCCGCTGCCCCAAGTGGATAAGCGCCTCCTCCAATTGGGGCAGGATCTCATCCCTGACACAGAGAGTGCACTCCACCCTTTTCCAGTTTAGGAACATGGACACTGATTCTCATCCTGGCTGCTTCACACTCGGCTGCGAACCGATCCAGTGAGAGTTGGAGGTCACGGTCTGATGAAGCCAACAGGACCACATCATCCACAAAAAGCAGTGACCCGATCCTGAGGTCACCAAACCGGACCCCCTCCACACCCTGGCTGTGCCTAGAAATCCTGTCCATAAAAATTATGAACAGGATCGGTGACAAAGGGCAGCCCTGGCGGAGTCCAACCCTCACCAGAAACAAGTCCGACTTATTGCGATGCGGACCAAGCTCTGACACCAGTCATACAGGGAACAGACGGCCCTTATCAGGGGGTCCGGTACCCCGTATTCCCGGAGTATAATTAAACTACTGAAAGAAATATCATTGGGAGGTTTTGCTCAGCCAGCATCTCGTAGTGGACTTTTATAATGTCAAGTGAATTTAATTTGTATATCTCATTGTCACAAATTACACATTTTCCTTAAATACTGGGCAATACTACATCCTCTGTTGTCAATTCCTGCTTTCTTGTTCGACCAAGATGTTTCAGCTTGAATATGAATCTTCTTGATATGAATAATCTTCTCAGTTGAGCGGCCTGTTCCACCAGTATAGACTGACATCTAGTTTAATAGTAGTAGTTTATAATGTCAAGTCAGTTTTATTTGTATATCTCATTGTCACAAAATACAAATTCGCCTTAAATACTGGGCAATACATCCTCAGTTGTCAATTCAAATAAGGAAAAAAAAAGAAAAACTTGAAAAAATGGATGAAACGTGAATGTAATGCTGAGTTACTACTGTTAGTGGTAGGCTCACTAGCTGGACATGCTAAAATTTGCAGATCACAGACAAACACAATAATTCATCCCTGACGCGTTTGATCTTTGTGTTTTTGTATTTGGAGATGCTTAAAAAAGAGAACACAAAGATTAACAGATCTGCTGTATCTATACAGTTTCTAAACTATGATTGGATGATCGCTGCTTTGTGGAGGGGTTTAGTGAAACATAAGTTCTCCAGACATGAATATCTGGAGATCAATCTGGTTTGAACCTGAAACAAAATGTGCAACTTTTAGTAGTGTTCACTTTATTTGTCTTTATTACTATAACAGTTTCAAGTAATGGGATTGAACTCTGGTTCTCTGTCCTTTCAGGTGACACTGGTTCACCCCAGTGAGGCTGTCACAGTGCTGAAAAGGATAGACAGAGAACAGCCAGATAGGATTCGTTTCCACAGTGTCTTCCGCTCAGGCTCAGTCTCTGAAACTACCATCTGTAATATCTGCCTGCGTCCAACAGCGCAGCCACAGTGTAACTTCACTGACCTCACTACAGGTGTGCCCTGGTTTTGCTACAAGCCAAAGAACCTGAGCTGTGATACCAGGACCACCAGCTACATGAAAGGGTTTAAAGGGAAACTCGAGGCTAATGAGGCGAAGCTCTTTAAAAAGTGAGTGAGCAGAAAGATGTGACTGGCTTCTAATAGAAACATAAAGTGTTATTTGTGTATCTCTTTGGTAAAAAATTGTGAAACTAGAGGCTGTAAAAATTGAACCTAGAGATGTTTATAGTCTAAAATAATACAATAAGTTGATGTGCAGAGTTCACTGGAGATGCTGAAGTAGATTCTTATGGATGAGGAAGATGCAGGAGACGATGACTCTCAGTTCAGATCCTTTAATAACAGCACTGTGTCGATGTCATCGTGCACATGCTATTAGAGGAAACTGACACTGAACTATGCTAGTAAACATCTTATATAGAGAACATAGGTGTCTCTACAACATGTGCAATATCACTCACGAGCCACTTGGTTTTATAATACACCTGATAGTATTATAATCTACCTAAAGGAAAACATACAGAAGTCACAGTGTTTATTATCATCTTAGCTGGACATCAGACTTTCTGGTGCTGCTCATACTAACATGTTCACTTCAATCAGTGAAGATTTTCCCAGTGGGAGCAACTCCTGATTCCAGAGGTGTTTCTACCAACTCTGTATTCCAGTGGCATAGATCATGATTTCATCAACAGCTGACTCAAACTCTAAAGAAATTTCCTCCTTTTTGTGTCTTATGCTGTTAGTGTGGTAATGTGTGTAAGATGTCTTTCATGTATCCTTCTCTTCAGTGATATTAACATGAAAGTCTCCATTCGAGCTTCAGGGTCTTCCAATGTCACCGTGTTGCCAAAAAATAAAGGTAATGCACCATTGTTTCTTCTATCACCATACATCCTGTATTCTTAATATTAATCACTTAAAACTGAATGTTCTACAGATAATTAGAATGAAACCAGTTTCAGGCCAATTTCTTAACAGTGATGGAGCGCAGAGTACTAGACTATAACTGTTAGCTGTTAGTAGTACATCCTGTTATTATGGAATGAAGATAAGTCATAAATGGCTTTTAAGTGACTTCACACCAGATGTTTCTCCCCGTTTCCGTTCACTTTTTCTCAGATCAACCGGAGGTGAAGAGCAATATTGTGCAGTCTGGACCTGTTGGCTATTACTACAAGGATGTGTGGCAGTCAGTAAGTGGCCCCACAGTCCGCCAGTTCAACAGTCCTTCTGTTATCAACCAATGTCTGAAAGGCAAGATGGTCCACCTGTATGGAGACTCTACCATCAGGCAGTGGTTTGAATATCTCAACAAAGCACTACCAGGTAGTAATGAACAGAAATCTCTTGCAAAGCTTTGATTTTGTTCATACTGCACTCACCAATTCTTTCCTTCTGTAATACTTGTAGATCTCAAGCAGTTTAACCTGCACAGTTCAGTCAAAGTCGGACCTTTCAAGGCCTTAAACAATGCAGACAACATTTTGGTGACATACAGATTCCATGGTCCTCCTGTCTGCCTGTCTGCCACCGTCCCAGCCATGGAACTGCACTACATTGCCAATGAAGTAGACCGTTTAGACAGCGAATCTAACATTGTTGTAGTTTTTGGCATCTGGGCACACCTCAGCAGTTTCCCCACCGAGCTCTACATCCGACGGCTGCAGAACATCCGCAGGGCAGTGGTGCGGCTGTTGGACAGGGCTCCAGACACTGTGGTTATAATCCGGACTGGAAACCCCAGAGCTTTGACGCCCTTTATTGTACTGACCTACAGCGACTGGTATTCGCTGCAGCATGACAAGGTGCTCAGGGCCATGTTCAAAGGGCTGAATGTTCACCTGGTAGATGCCTGGGAGATGGTCTTGGCCCACAGCCTGCCTAATATCCTCCATCCACAACCTCCCATTATTAAGAATATGATCAACGTCATCTTGTCCCACATATGCCCTCAAAAGAGCAGCTAGATGTGTGTTTGTGATCAGTGTAGTTTATCACAGTTACCTTTATGTTAAATTATTATGATGGTTGCTGGAAACAGTTTGGGGTAAAATATCTAATATATATATATATATATATATATATATATATATATATATATATATATATATATATACAATACACTTAATGGTATTGTTAATTTCTTGATCTGTCTCTTCGTGCCACTTCAGAATTGACTCATACTGGTCTGACTTAAACACCACCTGCAATTTCCCATCATAACACTTTAATCTAATCAAGAGGAAAAGTGGTATTTTTCATACAGTGTAGAGACTACTTTGTGGATATGAAACTTACCTAACAAAACAAAAAGGTTCATCACAATGCTACAAATATTTATATTCTATACATGAAACGGAAAAATACTTATAGGGATGTGCAATGACAAGATGTGGGTATACTTGGGCTGTTCTGTATAGTATTTACTGACTATCTTTTTACCTGTACTTTAATTACATTTTTTATGAATGATGCAGTGGCTGATGAGCACTTGTACTGTGTTGCACTGGTGACAATGACAATAAGGGATATATTCTATTCTATATTTTTTTCAATACAAAATGCAAAACAACAAAATGAGCAATTGTGAGGGAGTGGGAGCGGGACTGTATGAGTCCTTGGTATATGGTATATATAGACCACAAAATGATGATTGTAAATGTCTTTTTTCCATAAATAAATAGACAACATGTTACTGAATACATATGTCGTTGTTTTTACTTCTTTGAAATCAATATTTTTTATATTTTATAAATAAATCATGACGTGGGTTTATCTGGAGCACACATGGGCTTAAATGGTGTCACAGTACCAATGAATCTCATGCCAGGCTTTTGACTTTTTTCATTAAGTATCTTTATTTTATATTCCAAAATAAGATAAGATAGATTCAATTTGTCATTCAGATTATACACCATACAGTGCACATCCAAACGATATTTCGTAGCAATGGCTCCAAATATTATGTAGGCTATTTATGTATTTTAAGAATGATTGTATGTAATTATCACTCAGTGAATACACTAGTGAATTAATTCTGTCATACAGTAAGAAAAACTCATTGTCAAGTCCACCGAAATTTGCTGTGCCTGAATATAGAAAATAGAAAATAGACAATGTAGAAACTTGTATGTTGTGTGAAGGATAACACAGACTTGTATCCAAAACACTGTTTTTTAATTACAGACTGTGCCTGAATATAGAAAATAGAAAATGGACAATAATAAATACGAAAACACGCACATGTAGGTACACAATCATCTCAAATCAATGAATATATAGAAAGCAGCTTAACTTCCTCTTCTCTCTCTCTCTCTTTCAGCCGTCCACGAGCTGCTGTATGAAGACGTCTTTAAGGTGGACCGGAGCTTGCTTGGTACGTGTCAGCGGTCCAGCCGAGCCAACGACCTCCTGAGCGACGACAACATGGCCGCCTGCCTCAGCAGCGACGAGTCCGACCTCGACGGCAACGAGCCGCTCTGGTAAGTTTTTTTTGTTTTTTGTTTTTGGCAATATTTCTTTTTCAGTGTAAGAATTTTATATACAAACACATAGATCACCATGACAACAATGTGACAACAGAACAGAACATGGTAATACGAACCATAGACTGTATAAAAGAAATACGAACACACAACCCCCACCCTAAACAGAAAAAAAGAGCATAAGAGAGGAAAACAGAAAGAAAAAAACTGGTCAGTGCACAAAGTCAATACACAAGATTACTTGGTGTAACCTAAAAGCTACTAAAGAAAGTCAACTCAAGAGGAACAAAGGCTCTGAACCAGCTAGCTCACTCTCAAATATCCGGTGTAGCAGATTGTTACCATCGGCCACATTGATGTTTTTTTTTATTCAATAGGTATGTTTGTATATTTTTGTTGTTGTTGAACATTATAGGTTGTATTTTTAAAGACCCTTTGCACAAAATTGTTTTTATTGTTATTGTTGTTTAATGTTGTAATTTGTTTACAAAAACTGGAAAATGGGTTCATGGAAATGAACAAAAATACAGAAATAACAATAAAAAAGCGAATCACTGATAGTCCAAAAACGTGACAGGACAACTCAAATAATATAACATGAACTTAAATTTCTATAAAGGCAGTTTCATAGATTAATATCTGGTTAAATCACGGAGTTTAAGTACATACCACACCTGTGGTCATCAATAGCAAAAGGGACAAACTGATTTTTTTGTCATTGTATTTACCACCACTGGCCACAGGAGGGCGCAAAGTTACAGCAAATAAAAGAAGCCTTGCCCAGATAAAGGAAATATTAACCTGTTACACAAGAAAATAATAAGAATGGAGAACAACAACATACCTTGCTTGCAAATAAAATACATTTTGACAAACTTCATTAACAACCCAGTTACATAAATATAATGCACAGTTGACCTGAAAGTAATAGTATACCTACATTGCACAGTCATGTACATTAAAAGTGCAGTTTGTCGAATTGTACAAGTCAGGGGGTTGTGAGGTTTACTGGGAGCAGTGCTGGTTTTACTGGGAGCAGTGCTGGTTTTACAGTCTGACAGCTGCAGGGAGGAAGGACCTGCGATATTGCTCCTTCACACACTTTGGATGAAGGAGTTTGTCATTGAAGAGGCTCTCCAGTGCGATCAAAGAAGAATAAAAACACCAGAAAAATATTCACATTTCTGTAGCTGCAATCAGAAAATGTTGTTGACTTTTTCTTCTTGAAAAATGACTGGCTTCTAATAGAAACATAAAGTGTTACTTGTGTACCTTGGTGAAAAACTGTGAAACTAAAAGCTGTAAAAATTGAACCTAGAGATGTTTATAGTCTAAAATAATACAATAAGTTGATGAGCAGAGTTTACTGGAGATGCTGAAGTAGATTCTTATGGATGAGGAAGATGCAGGAGACGATGACTCCTTTTTTGCATCTTATGCTGTTAGTGTGGTAATGTGTGTAAGATGTCTTTCATGTATCCTTCTCTTTAGTGGTATTAACATGAAAGTCTCCATTCGACCTTCAGGATCTTCCAGTGTCACCGTGTTGCCAAAAAATAAAGGTAATGCACCATTGTTTCTTCTACCAGCATACATCCTGTATTCTTAATATTAATCATTTAAAATTGAATGTTCTACAGATTATTAGAATAAAACCAGTTTCAGGCCATTTTTTGAACCGTGATGGAGCGCAGAGTACTAGACTATGACTGTTAGCTGTTAGTAGTACATCCTGTTATTATGGAATGAAGATAAGTCATAAATGGTTTTACTGCTTCTCAGATCAACCGGAGGTGAAGAGCAATATTGTGCAGTCTGGACCTGTTGGCTATTACTACAAGGATGTGTGGCAGTCAATAAGTGGCCCCAAAGTCCGCCAGTTCAACAGTCCTTCTGTTATCAACCAATGTCTGAAAAGCAAGATGGTCCACCTGTATGGAGACTCTACCGTCAGACAGTGGTTTGAATATCTCAACAAAGCACTACCAGGTAGTAATGAACAGAAATCTCTTGCAAAGCTTTGATTTTGTTTATACTGCACTCACCAATTCTTTCCTTCTGTAATACTTGTAGATCTCAAGCAGTTTAACCTGCACAGTTCAAACAAAGTCGGACCTTTCATGGCCTTAAACTATGCAGACAACATTTTGGTGACGTACCAATTCCATGGTCCTCCTGTCCGTTCTTTCAGCATCCCAGCTATCGAACTGCACTACATTGCCAATGAAGTAGACCGTTTAGTCGGCGGAGCTAACACCGTTGTAGTTTTTGGCATCTGGGCACACTTCAGCACTTTCCCCACCGAGCTCTACATTCGAAGGCTGCAGAACATCCGCAGGGCAGTGGTGCGGCTGCTGGACAGGGCTCCGGACACTCTGGTTATAATCCGGACTGGAAACCCAAAACTGTGACGCCTTCTGTTGTACTGTTCAACAGCGACTGGTATTCGCTGCAGCGTGACAAGGTGCTCAGGGCCATGTTCAAAGGGCTGAATGTTCACCTGGTAGATGCCTGGGAGATGGTCTTGGCCCACCGCCTGCCACATAACCTCCATCCACAACCACCCATTATTAAGAATATGATCAACGTGGTCTTGTCCTACATATGCCCTCAAAAGAGCAGCTAGATGTGTGTTTGTGATCAGTGTAGTTTATCACAGTTACCTTTATGTTAAATTATTATGATGGTTGCTGTAAACAGTTTGGGGTAAAAGATCAAAATGCAAAACAACAAAATGAGCAATTTTGAGGGAGTGGGAGTCCTTGGTATATGGTATATATAGACCACAAAATGATGATTGTAAATGTCTTTTTCCCATAAATAAATAGACAACATGTTACTGAATACATATGTCGTTGTTTTTAATTCTTTGAAATCAATATTTTTTATATTTTATAAATAAATCATGACGTGGGCTTATCTGGAGCACACATGGGCTTAAATGGTGTCACAGTACCAATGAATCTCATGCCAGGCTTTTGACTTTTTTCATTAAGTATCTTTATTTTATATTCCAAAATAAAATAAGATAAGATAGATTCAATTTGTCATTCAGATTATACACTATACAGTGCACATCCAAACGATATTTCGTAGCAGTGGCTCAAAATATTATGTATTTATGTATTTTAAGAATGATTGTATGTAATTATCACTCAGTGAATACAGTAGCCTACTGAATTAACTGTGTGATACAGTAAGATAAACTCATTGTCAAGTCCACCAAAATTTGCTGTGCCTGAATATATAAAATATAAAATAGACAATGTAGAAACTTGTATGTTGTGTGAAGGATAACACAGACTTGTATCCAAAACACTGTTTTTTAATTACAGACTGTGCCTGAATATAGAAAATAGAAAATGGACAATAACAAATACGAAAACACGCACATGTAGGTACACAATCATCCCAAATCATAAATATATAAAAAGCAGTTTAACTTCCTCTTCTCTCTCTCTCTCTTTAAGCCGTCCTGTACGAGCTGCTGTATGAAGACGTCTTTAAGGTGGACCGGAGCTTGCTTGGTACGTGTCAGCGGTCCAGCCGAGCCAACGACCTCCTGAGCCACGACAACATATTTTTGGCAATATTTCTTTATCAGTGTAAGAATTTTATATACAAACACATAGATCACCATGACAACAATGTGACAACAGAACAGAACATGGTAATACGAACCATAGACTGTATAAAAGAAATACGAACACACAACCCCCACCCTAAACAGAAAAAAAGAGCATAAGAGAGGAAAACAGAAAGAAAAAAACTGGTCAGTGCACAAAGTCAATACACAAGATTACTTTGTGTAACCTAAAAGCTACTAAAGAAAGTAAACTCAAGAGGAACAAAGGCTCTGAACCAGCTAGCTCACTCTCAAATATCCGGTGTAGCAGATTACCATCGGCCACATTGATGTTTTTTTTATTCAATAGGTATGTTTGTATTTTTTTGTTGTTGTTGAACATTATAGGTTGTATTTTTAAAGACCCTTTGCACAAAATTGTTTTTATTGTTATTGTTGTTTAATGTTGTAATTTGTTTACAAAAACTGGAAAATGGGTTCATAGAAATGAACAAAAAGACAGAAATAACAATAAAAAAGCGAATCACTGATAGTCCAAAAACGTAACAGGACAACTCAAATAATATAACATGAACTTAAATTTCTATAAAGGCAGTTTCATAGATTAATATCTGATTAAATCACGGAGTTTCAGTACATACCACACCTGTGGTCATCAATAGCAACAGGGACAAACTGATTTTTTTGGTCATTGTATTTACCACCACTGGCCACAGGAGGGCGCAAAATTACAGCAAATAAAAGAAGCCTTGCCCAGATAAAGGAAATATTAACCTGTTACACAAGAAAATAATAAGAATGGAGAACAACAACATACCTTGCTTGCAAATAAAATACATTTTGACAAACTTCATTAACAACCCAGTTACATAAATATAATGCACAGTTGACCTGAAAGTAATAGTATACCTACATTGCACAGTCATGTACATTAAAAGTGCAGTTTGTCGAATTGTACAAGTCAGGGGGTTGTGAGGTTTACTGGGAGCAGTGCTGGTTTTACTGGGAGCAGTGCTGGTTTTACAGTCTGACAGCTGCAGGGAGGAAGGACCTGCGATATTGCTCCTTCACACACTTTGGATGAAGGAGTTTTTCATTGAAGAGTCTCTCCAGTGCGATCAAAGAAGAATAAAAACACCAGAAAAATATTCACATTTCTGTAGCTGCAATCAGAAAATGTTGTTGACTTTTTCTTCTTAAAAAATGACTGGCTTCTAATAGAAACATAAAGTGTTACTTGTGTACCTTGGTGAAAAACTGTGAAACTAAAAGCTGTAAAAAATGAACCTAGAGATGTTTATAGTCTAAAATAATACAATAAGTTGATGGACAGAGTTCACTGGAGATGCTGAAGTAGATTCTTATGGATGAGGAAGATGCAGGAGACGATGACTCCTTTTTTGCATCTTATGCTGTTAGTGTGGTAATGTGTGTAAGATGTCTTTCATGTATCCTTCTCTTCAGTGGTATTAGCATGAAAGTCTCAATTCGAGCTTCAGGATCTTCCAATGTCATCCTGTTGCCAAAAAATAAAGGTAATGCACCATTGTTTCTTCTACTACCATACTCCCTGTATTCTTAATATTAATCATTTAAAATTGAATGTTCTACAGATAATTAGAATGAAACCAGTTTCAGGCCAATTTCTTAACAGTGATGGAGCGCAGAGTACTAGACTATAACTGTTAGCTGTTAGTAGTACATCCTGTTATTATGGAATGAAGGTAAGTCATAAATGGTTTTACTGCTTCTCAGATCAACCGGAGGTGAAGAGCAATATTGTGCAGTCTGGACCTGTTGGCTATTACTACAAAGATGTGTGGCAGTCAGTAAGTGGCCCCACAGTCCGCCAGTTCAACACTCCTTCTGTTATCAACCAATGTCTGAAAGGCAAGATGGTCCACCTGTATGGAGACTCTACCGTCAGGCAGTGGTTTTTCTTATCTCAACCAAGCACTACCAGGTAGTAATGAACAGAAATCTCTTGCAAAGCTTTGATTGTGTTCATACTGCACTCACCAATTCTTTCCTTCTGTAATACTTGTAGATCTCAAGCAGTTTAACCTGCACACTTCAGTCAAAGTCGGACCTTTCATGGCCTTAAACTATGCAGACAACATTTTGGTGACGTACAGATTCCATGGTCGAAAGCCCGGAGCGGTCGAAAAACTGTATGCTCATCCGTCTAGCAACACCTGACACCTGACAGAAAGTTCCCACCTATAAAGAAATGTACACCCAACACCATTAGGACACCTACTGGTCCAATTTGGTACCTTGACACACATTCACATAGAAATGGCTCCTACAGTGATGATAAACATTTTTGTATATGCAGATGTAAGTTTTGACTTGTATTTATAACAAAATTCAAAAATCAGCATTCAAACATGTTGCTGTATTCTTTATATTCTATAATGTGTTCTCCTGGACCAAAAAATAATAATCGTAAATGTCTTTTTTATATGAATAAATTGAAGCTTTTAATATTTAACATGTTACTGAATATATATGTTGTTTTTAATTATTTGAAATCAGTATTTCTTATAATTTGTATAGAAATCATGATGTGGGCATAACTTGTACTGCCTGAGTCTGTATGTTTATTCGTTGTATGTTCTTATCTTTATCTTTTTATTGTGGATACTTCTGCAGTACAAGGTCCATCTTCAGGTTGGTAGTTGGCGCAGACAGAGCAGACAGGTGGGTTTGTCTCTTTAAACTTACATTTAGTTCAGATCAACTTAATCTCCTTAAACATCGTATTTCTATTTCATTATTACACCTTTTTTTCTGTGATAATGTTGGATTGGCACTCTTAACCTCAGTGTCAGATATCCGTTTACTGTTTTTGGTTTGTTTTGCAGGATAATGTTCAGCTGTGTCATGAATGACTGCGAACCACAATCCGCCACAATCAGTAAGTACTGTGTGTGTGTGTGTGTGTGTGTGTATGTTGCTATGCCACTGTGATGAGCCACCTGCAATTTCCTTGTACGATTTATACAATGACAATAAAGGCATATTCTATATTCTATTCTAAATTTTAAAGAATATAAAGGCATCCTTCCTCTGAAAGGTAGTGGAGTGGAAGTAGCATGAAGCAAGAAGCTTCAAATGAAAATATTCAAGTAACGTACAAATACATAAAAATTGTAGAAGTTTCCTGTCAGCCTCTGCCTTTGCTAATTAGCAAGTGCTAGTATGCTAAACTTCCTGTTTTTTCATAATCGTTCAGACGCATCTTTGTCTCACGGCCATTGAAGCAATGACTTTAAACTCAGTTGCGAACAACAAAATGCACTTTTTTGCCCTCATACATAAACTGTGAATAGTGAAGTCATCCCAACCTGCAAAAAGTCATTTCAGGGAGGTCCGTTCCAGTGTGGGTCGGGGTGGGGGGGTGCGATTGGTCTGATAAGCAACAACACAGAGCTATCAGGACACTTTGCTCTGACATGCACTGCATTAATAGTCACACAAACACATGCTTTCTTTCATGCTCGCTCCAGATTCTGGGAGATTATATCTCATTTGGGGGTGTCAGTGAGCCACTGTCAATATGCGGGAGACTACCGGAACTCCCTGGAGAGTTGAGATGTCTGAATAGTGACTTTTACCCATCACAAGGAAATATCACTGCTCTTTTTTCTTTCTATTTTTTTTAATAGTTTTATTATTATAATGACAGTGACTAAGACTGTAAGTATTGTACATGCCCATGTGGTTTATGGTCAAGAGCTCTGATGATGATCCACAGTGGCAGTTCTAGCTTGAATGACGCCCTGGATGAGACAAGGACTAAAAATATGTTAAATATAAAAATTGTAACAAAATATGTAGGAAAAAAAAAATATATATATAATAGAAATGAAATAGAGAATAATATTTCTCAATCTCAATTAAGGAGAAGTGTAAATGATGATACATGTAAATGTGTAAATTAATTTGGTTGATTCACACTTGATGTGTAATTGAGTGGCTCTGTATCAATCTCTATCAAATGATTGTTAATCGAGTCAAACTGGTTATAACTCAACAACATGGAAATTTGCCACCACTGCATAGGCCTATGCAAATACGTAGGTTTAGTTTTAACTTTAATTGGAACTTTTTTTTTTTTTTTTTTACAAAATGTTTACTTTTCTCAATATACATTTGTTCACTTACGTGAGACCAGACTACTATCACGCTTTTTCACAAATTTTACATTTTATTGACTGACTTATTGGGCCAGATGCAAGAACCACTCGTACACACAGAGTCGTTCTTCAGCCATGCGTACGGGTGAATTACGAGGATTTGCCGCATTCACCAATTTTCTCGTATTTTGGATTTTCTCATAAGTACGAACAAAGTTTACGAGTGATGCAGACCTGTCATACCTGTCACGCACAACCAACCTGCAGTCCTCCAAAGCAATAAAACATGATTGCTACTGTCTAATTGTCTAATGGCAGTGTGCCAACGATATCATATCTATATGATGTTAGTATATAACATCACATACTAGATAAGCAATATATGATAATCACTTAATGAACACAACTGGGAACGCCTCTGGATCCCCCAGGAAGAGCTGGACGAAGTGGCTGGGGAGAGGGAAGTCTGGGCTTCCCTGCTTAGGCTGCTGCCCCCGTGACCCGACCCCGGCTTGCCCAATTCGCTCATATCAGGGATTGCTAATGCTCAAACATATGCCCACATACAAGCTATAAACACATACTGTACACTGTGTTCTTGCCCTTATTTCCTCCTATAAATTCAAAAGAATGCAAATTTTTTCCATGACATGAAAGCTGTCCCATCTTGCTCGCTGCCGTACAGTGATATAACCATAGAACACAGCCAGGTGCCTGTCTGCCAAAAAAGTAGTCTGAAATTGTGTTGGATTTTCTTTTCTAACTCTTCTCAAAAGGTACAGGAGTAGTTGTTTAAAAAATACATTTCAGGACATAACTAAACAACTGAGTACTTAAATTGCAGAACTAATGCATTAGGTTATTCGTTACGTTAAAAAGGTCAGGTTTTTGCAAGTAATCACTAACATAAATACAGCTAAACAAGGTGTCAACTAACACTGTTTGTGTCATTTCAGGCATAAGTGAAGACTGATCATCAGTCATGAAGGACAGAGCTTATAGAGAAATGATGGTCAGCTTTTACTGTCCGAAGTATGCCGCCATCTTCGTTTTCCTGGCTGTGTTTGTCTTCATCTTCATACTTTTTAACATGGACGTCCTGGAGGTAAGAATTTGATCTTGAGTGGGTTTTTCCACAAGTCCTAAACCTAGATAGAGGGAACACAATTAAACAAATGAGAGGATAAAACTGATTTCTTTATATAATTAATGTATTCATTGAGGAAAATTATCCAATCTAACATATTCAAGTGAATATGTGAATTGATTTCAGTCACTTGTGTGATGTGTTATGCTGGAATACAGTATTTGTTCATCGCTAAACAAAACACTTCTCATTCAACCTGAAAAGTGTGACAGTTTTTGGCTCACTGATGTGTTTTTACTTGTTTCTGGGAAACAATGGAGCTCTATGGCACAGGAATAATATACATATGCCAGACCTGAACTATGAAGACAATACTTGTTAGAATGATCAACTAATTAAGGAAACATATTAGTTTTCCATCAGAATAACTTGTAAGAACACTTCGGTTGTGTTAGATCTTAACATCATAATCATATTGTAACATTGTCCTCATTTGAAAATTCATTAAGAATGATTTAGCAAAGGAAAATTCCTCTCTAATAAATAGCCCACCTTGATTTCATTAACATGTAAACTGAAAAGAAACATTTAAATTATTGTTAGTTGTTACTGAAATGGACTTGAAGGATATTCTGACTGTAGTTCTACTAACTTTTTTATGTTGCAGTTATCATCGAGTCTTTGATCAACTTCTCTCATCAACTCCTACAAATATTCAGTTGATTTTCTTATTAGCAGAAAAATCTTTCTTTTTATTTCTTTTACTAGCTTTATGTTGGTTGATTTTTTTATGTCTTTGTCACATCACTCTCTTGACCTCCTGCCAGTTTCAGCCTAAAGGAAGCCTCACCGCTCCTGTCCCGAGACGTCACCTAACCCACCGCTTCTGCAGCTTCGAGCCGCTGTCCCCTGAGGATGCTCTGGAGGAACGCCTCCTATTAGACTCCATTGCTTGGCCCGAAACTCCATCCTTGCCAGCTCCTCTTTCCCTGGAGCAGACCACTGATCCCGCCCACAGCAGGTTCACTGTTCTCCCAGAGAGGGGTGGACAACAGTGGCACGTAGGGGATCAGCTGGAAGTTATGGTCAAAATGTACGACTTCCGGGGACGTCCCAAGAAGTCTGGGGGAGACGTCTTACTTGCCCGTCTGCACAACCGATCACTTGGTGCAGGTGTGGCTGGGAAAGTGTTGGATCATCTCAATGGCTCCTACTCGGCTGTATTTTCTTTACTCTGGGAAGGAAGTGCACAGGTTGAGGTAACTATGTTAAATCTAATTGTTTCAACCTTCTAACGGACAGTTAGCTAAGGCCCACCTTCCTCTAACACATCATCTGTGTGCCCACAGTTCAGGGAAGTTTTAGAATTAATTAAGAAAATGCTTCATTAACACACAGGCAAGGCTTTTAGGTGTGTCCTCATCACAAAATTGCAGTGGATCATTTGCTGATTAGGATTTCTATATGCCAGCTTGATGTTGTGCCATACTCTGGACCAACTAATATGAATCTTCTTAATATGAATAATCTTCTCAGTTGAGCTACCTGTTCCACCAGTATAGACTGACATCTCGTGGCACACGCTGTGCACTACAATACATCACCCCAATACAGAATCACCTTATTACTTTAATAGAAAGAGGAGTGTCTTTATATTTGATGGTATATAATATTTATATAACATAAAATAATCAAAACCAAGATAATTAAACTACTTAAATAAATATCATTGGGAGGTTTTGCTCAGCCATCATCTCGTAGTGGACTTTTATAATGTCAAGTCAATTTAACGTGTATATCTCATTGTCACAAATTTTCCTTAAATACTGAGCAATACTACACCCTATGTTGTCAATTCCTGCTTTGTGGAGGGGTTCAGTGAAACACAAGTTCTCCAGACATTAATATCTGGAGATCAATCTGGTTTGAACCTTAAACAAAATGTGCAACTTTTAGTAGTGTTCACTTTATTTGTCGTTATTACTATAACAGATTCAAGTAATGGGATTGAACTCTGGTTCTCTGTCCTTTCAGGTGACACTGGTTCACCCCAGTGAGGCTGTCACAGTGCTGAAAAGGCTAGACAGAGAACAGCCGGATAGGATTCGTTTCCAGAGTGTCTTCCGCTCAGGCTCAGTTTCTGAAACTACCACCTGTAATGTCTGCCTGCGTCCAACAGAGCAGCCACAGTGTAACTTCACTGACCTCACTACAGGTGAGCCCTGGTTTTGCTACAAGCCAAAGAACCTGAGCTGTGATACCAGGATCATCAACTACCTTGATGGGTTTAAAGGGAAACTCGAGGCTAATGAGGAGAAGCTCTTTAAAAGGTGAGTGAGCAGAAAGATGTGACTGGCTTCTAATAGAAACATAAAGTGTTACTTGTGTATCTCTTTGGTGAAAAACTGTGAAGCTAAAGGCTGTAAAAATTGAACCTAGAGATGTTTATAGTCTAAAATAATACAATAAGTTGATGGGCAGAGTTCACTGGAGATGCTGAAGTAGATTCTTATGGATGAGGAAGATGCAGGAGACGATGATTCTCAGTTCAGGTCCTTTTATAACAGCACTGTGTCGATGTCATCGTGCACACGCTATTAGAGGAAACTGACACTGAACTATGCTAGTAAACATCTTATATAGAAAACATAGGTGTGTCTACAACGTGCGATATCACTCACGAGCCACTTGGTTTCATAATACACCTGATAGTATTATAATCTACCTAAAGGAAAACATACAGAAGCTTGTGTTCATTATCATCCTAGCTGGACATCAGACTTTCTGATGCTGCTCATACTAACATGTTCACTTCAATCAGTGAAGATTTTCCCAGTGGGAGCAACTCCTGATTCCAGAGGTGTTTGTACCCACTCTGTATTCCAGTGGTATAGATCATGAATTCATCAACAGCTGACTCAAACTCTAAAGAAATTTCCTCCTTTTTGTGTCTTATGCTGTTAATGTGGTAATGTGTGTAAGATGTCTTTCATGTATCCTTCTCTTCAGTGATATTAACATGAAAGTCTCAATTCGAGCTTCAGGGTCTTCCAGTGTCACCGTGTTGCCAAAAAATAAAGGTAATGCACCATTGTTTCTTCTACCAGCATACACCCTGTATTCTTAATATTAATCATTTAAAATTGAAGACTAGACTATAACTGTTAGCTGTTAGTAGTACATCCTGTTATTATGGAATGAAGGTAAGTCATAAATGGTTTTACTGCTTCTCAGATCAAACGGAGGTGAAGAGCAATATTGTGCAGTCTGGACCTGTTGGCTATTACTACAAGGATGTGTGGCAGCCAATAAGTGGCCCCACAGTCCGCCAGTTCAACACTCCTTCTGTTATCAACCAATGTCTGAAAGGCAAGATGGTCCACCTGTATGGAGACTCTACCATCAGGCAGTGGTTTGAATATCTCAACAAAGCACTACCAGGTAGTAATGAACAGAAATCTCTTGCAAAGCTTTGATTTTGTTTATACTGCACTCACCAACTCTTTCCTTCTGTAATACTTGTAGATCTCAAGCAGTTTAACCTGCACAGTTCAGTCAAAGCTGGACCTTTCATGGCCTTAAACTATGCAGACAACATTTTGGTGACGTACAGATTCCATGGTCCTCCTGTTGGCATGTCTGCCAGCGTCCCAGCTATCGAACTACACTACATTGCCAATGAAGTAGACCGTTTAGTTGGTGGAGCTAACACCGTTGTAGTTTTTGGCATCTGGGCACACTTCAGCAGTTTCCCCACCGAGCTCTACATCCGACGGCTGCAGAACATCCGCAGGGCAGTGGTGCGGCTGTTGAACAGGGCTCCAGACACTCTGGTTATAATCCGGACTGGAAACCCCAGAGCTTTGACACCTAGTGTTGCACTGATCAGCAGCGACTGGTATTCGCTGCAGCGTGACAAGGTGCTCAGGGCCATGTTCAAAGGGCTGAATGTTCACCTGGTAGATGCCTGGGAGATGGTCTTGGCCCACCGCCTGCCACATAACGTCCATCCACAACCTCCCATTATTGAGATTATGATCAACGTGGTCTTGTCCTACATATGCCCTCAAAAGAGCAGCTAGATGTGTGTTTGTGATCAGTGTAGTTTATCACAGTTACCTTTATGTTAAATTATTATGATGGTTGCTGTAAACAGTTTGGGGTAAAAGATCAAAATGCAAAACAACAAAATGAGCAATTGTGAGGGAGTGGGAGCGGGACTGTATGAGTCCTTGGTATATGGTATATATAGACCACAAAATGATGATTGTAAATGTCTTTTTCCATAAATAAATAGACAACATGTTACTGAATACATATGTCGTTGTTTTTAATTCTTTGAAATCAATATTTTTTATATTTTATAAATAAATCATGACATGGGCTTATCTGGAGCACACATGGGCTTAAATGGTGTCACAGTACCAATGAATCTCATGCCAGGCTTTTGACTTTTTTCATTAAGTATCTTTATTTTATATTCCAAAATAAGATAGATTCAATTTGTCATTCAGATTATACACCATACAGTGCACATCCACATGATATTTCGTAGCAATGGCTCAAAATATTATGTATTTATGTATTTTAAGAATGATTGTATGTAATTATCACTCAGTGAATACACTACTGAATTAACTGTGTGATACAGTAAGATAAACTCATTGTCAAGTCCACCGAAATTTGTGCCTGAATATATAAAATAGAAAATAGACAATGTAGAAACTTGTATGTTGTGTGAAGGATAACACAGACTTGTATCCAAAACACTGTTTTTTAATTACAGACTGTGCCTGAATATAGAAAATAGAAAATGGACAATAATAAATACGAAAACACGCACATGTAGGTACACAATCATCCCAAATCATAAATATATAAAAAGCAGCTTAACTTCCTCTTCTCTCTCTCTTTTTCAGCCGTCCTGTACGAGCTGCTGTATGAAGACGTCTTTAAGGTGGACCGGAGCTTGCTTGGTACGTGTCAGCGGTCCAGCCGAGCCAACGACCTCCTGAGCGACGACAACATGGCCGCCTGCCTCAGCAGCGACGAGTCCGACCTCGACGGCAACGAGCCGCTCTGGTAAGTTTTTTTTTGTTTTTTGTTTTTGGCAATATTTCTTTTTCAGTGTACGAATTTTATATACAAACACATAGATCACTATGACAACAATGTGACAACGGAACAGAACATGGTAATACGAACCATAGACTGTATAAAAGAAATACGAACACACAACCCCCACCCTAAACAGAAAAAAAGAGCATAAGAGAGGAAAACAGAAAGAAAAAAACTGGTCAGTGCACAAAGTCAATACACAAGATTACTTGGTGTAACCTAAAAGCTACTAAAGAAAGTCAACTCAAGAGGAACAAAGGCTCTGAACCAGCTAGCTCACTCTCAAATATCCGGTGTAGCAGATTGTTACCATCGGCCACATTGATGTTTTTTTTCATTCAACAGGTATGTATGTATTTTTTTTGTTGTTGTTGAACATTATAGGTTGTATTTTTAAAGACCCTTTGCAAAAAATTGTTTTTATTGTTATTGTTGTTTAATGTTGTAATTTGTTTACAAAAACTGGAAAATGGGTTCATGGAAATGAACAAAAAGACAGAAATAACAATAAAAAGGCGAATCACTGATAGTCCAAAAACGTGACAGGACAACTCAAATAATATAACATGAACTTAAATTTCTATAAAGGCAGTTTCATAGATTAATATCTGATTAAATCACGGAGTTTAAGTACATACCACGGTCATCAATAGCAAAAGGGACAAACTGATTTTTTGGTCATTGTATACCACCACTGGCCACAGGAGGGCGCAAAATTACAGCAAATAAAAGAAGCCTTGCCCAGATAAAGGAAATATTAACCTGTTACACAAGAAAATAATAAGAATGGAGAACATACCTTGCTTGCAAATAAAATACATTTTGACAACCCAGTTACATAAATATAATGCACAGTTGACCTTACTGGGAGCAGTGCTGGTTTTACTGGGAACAGTGCTGGTTTTACAGTCTGACAGCTGCAGGGAGGAAGGACCTGCGATATCGCTCCTTCACTCTCTTTGGATGAAGGAGTTTGTCATTGAAGGGGCTCTCCAGTGCGGTCAGCCTCTTGGGGTTGGAGTCCTTGGCTATTGTTCTCCTCTCTCCCACCACCTTTACTTTAACATCATAAAAATGATCAATTGAAATCAAAATGTCTTAAAACTTGTTACCAGAGCATAGTGCTGAACGATTTATCGTTTTCTGATCGAAATTGCGATTTCAGACAGCGCGATAATGTGATCGCCAAAGCTGCGGTTTTTGCAGCGCTCCTGATTGACCCAGGATCTGTTGTGTCAACTATTTTACACATACATGCCGTCTCCCTACCATCCTGCCAAGCTCACCAATCAGAAGCGGCATGGTACTTGTGGACAGGTCACGCTAATCAATCAGTATTAACCGGCTCCTTAATTATAATTATTCAGAAATAGCCAGACCAGAAGCGGAGTTAGGGGATTTAACCCCCAAGAAAACCAGCACGTCGGTCATTTGGGAGTGTTTCGGGTTTGAGGCTGCAGACGTGCACCAGAAACAGGTACTGTGCAAAATCTGTCGCGCTAAAGTTGCAACATTCAGGGGAAACACAACCAATTTGTACCGGCACTTGAAAAATCAACACAAGCATTTGCATGACGAGTGCATGACGAAAAAGTCCAGTGAAAATGATACTCAGGCGTGACTCACTGTATGATAAGAGCAGCGGAGACACTGGGAGATATAAAAACCTCCTCCGCACACTGGACAGAAGATATATGATTCCCTCCTGCACCTACTTCAACCAGGTTGCCATCCCTCAGCTGTACGCAGAGTGTAAATGCTGAGTGATGTAAAGATGTCAGGGAAGTGAGTATTATTGTTGATTAAGTACTTTTGGGATTTTATTTGTTCTGCACTTCACCCTGACTTGTGGTGTCAGCCTTTGTTTAAAAAAATATATTTGAGTTTTATTTTATTACCATTACTTGTCAAATAAAAAATAAAGTACCTTAACTGCTGCTATAGATGTTGATAAGCTAGCTCTCTTGAGCCATAAAAGACTGACCTTGACATACATACTTGACTGTTGGGCAAGATCCTTTTTTCCTTTATTGGAATTGTTGAATTTTGTTTTTCTTATTACTTATTTAACATTGTTTAGTTTTTTTGGAATTGTTTTGTATTCTATTTAACTTTTTTTTTAAATTAACACAATTAAGGATTTCTAATCACAATTAGATCTTTTCCTAAAATTGTTCAGCCCTACCAGAGCGGCTCGTTGCCGTCGTGGTCGGGCTCGTCGCTGCTGAGGCAGGCGGCCATGTTGTTGTCACTCAGGAGGTCGTTGGCGCGGCTGAAATTGAATCTATCTGATCTTATCTTATTTTAGAAAAAAGTCAAAAGCCTGACATGAGATTAATTAGTACTGTGACATGATTTGAGCCCATTTGTTCTCCAGATAAGACCACACACAACCCTAATATATATGTATGTATATGTATATACATATATATATGTATACCAAGCACTCATACAGTACCAGCATTACACTACCAATTTAATAATTTAACATAACAGTAACTGTGATAAACGGCACTGATCACAAACACACATCTAGCTGCTCTTTTGAGGGCATATGTAGGACAAGACCACGTTGATCATATTCTTAATAATGGGTGGTGGTGGATGGACGTTATGTGGCAGGCGGTGGGCCAAGACCATCTCCCAGGCATCTACCAGGTGAACATTCAGCCCTTTGAACATGGCCCTGAGCACCTTGTCATGCTGCAGTGAATACCAGTCGCTGTTGTTCAGTACAGTAACGGGCGTCCAATCTCTGGGGTTTCCAGTCCGGATTATAACCAGAGTGTCTGGAGCCCTGTTCAACAGCCGCACCACTGCTCTGCGGATGTTCTGCAGCCGTCGGATGTAGATCCCGGTGGGGAAACTGCTGAGGTGTGCCCAGATGCCTAAAACTACAACGGTGTTAGCTCCGCCGACTAAACGGTCTACTTCATTGGCAATGTACTGCAGTTCCATAGTTGGGGTGCTGGGAGACCAGACAGGAGGACCATGGAATTGGAACGTCACCAAAATGTTGTCTGCATAGTTTAAGGCCATGAAAGGTCCAGCTTTGACTGAACTGTGCAGGTTAAACTGCTTGAGATCTACAAGTATTACACAAGGAAAGAATTGGTGAGTGCAGTATGAACAAATTCAAAGCCTCGCTTTGCAAGAGATTTCTGTCCATTACTACCTGGTAGTGCTTTGTTGAGATAAAAAAACCACTGCCTGACGGTAGAGTCTCCATACAGGTGGACCAACTTGCCTTTCAGACATTGGTTGATAACAGAAGGACTGTTGAACTGGCGGACTGTGGGGCCACTTACTGACTGCCACACATCTTTGTAGTAATAGCCAACAGGTCCAGACTGCACAATATTGCTCTTCACCTCCGGTTGATCTGAGAAGAAGTAAAAGGACACGGGGGGAAACATCTGGTATGAAGTCACTTAAAAGCCATTTATGACTTACCTTCATTCCATAATAACAGGATGTACTACTAAGAGCTAACAGTTATAGTCTAGTACTTTGCGCTCCATCACTGTTCAAAAAATGGCCTGAAACTGGTTTCTTTCTAATAATCTGTAGAACATTCAATTTTAAATGATTAATATTAAGAATACAGGATGTATGGTGGTAGAAGAAACAATGGTGCATTACCTTTATTTTTCAGCAACACAGTGACACTGGAAGATCCTGAAGCTCGAATGGAGACTTTGACATTAATACCCCTGAAGACAAGGATACATGAAAGACAACTTACACACATTACCACACTAACAGCATAAGACATAAAAAAGGAGGACATTTCTTTAGAGTTTGAGTCAGCTGTTGATGAATTCACGATCTATGCCACTGGAATACAGAGTGGGTAAAAACACCTCTGGAATCAGGAGTTGCTCCCACTGGAAAAATCTTCACTGATTGAAGTGAACATGTTAGTATGAGCAGCACCAGAAAGTCTGATGTCCAGCTAGGATGATAATAAACACTGTGACTTCTGTATTTTTTCCTTTAGGTAGATTATAATACTATCAGGTGTATTATGAAACCAAGTGGCTCGTGAGTGATATTGCACATGTTGTAGAGACACCTATGTTCTCTATATAAGATGTTTACTAGCATAGTTCAGTGTCAGTTTCCTCTAATAGCATGTGCATGATGACATCGACACAGTGCCGTTATTAAAGGACCTGAACTAAGAATCATCGTCTCCTGCATCTTCCTCATCCATAAGAATCTACTTCAGCATCTCCAGTGAACTCTGCCCATCAACTTATTGTATTATTTTAGACTATAAACATCTCTAGGTTCAATTTTTACAGCCTCTAGTTTCACAATTTATCACCAAGGAGATACACAAGTAACACTTTATGTTTCTATTAGAAGCCAGTCATATCTGTCTGCTCACTCACCTTTTAAAGAGCTTCTCCTCATTAGCCTTGAGTTTCCCTTTAAACCCATTGAGGTAGTTGTTGATCCTGGTATCACAGCTCAGTTTCTTTGGCTTGTAGCAAAACCAGGGCTCACCTGTAGTGAGGTCTGTGAAGTTACACTGTGGCTGCTCTGTCGGACGCAGGCAGACATTACAGATGGTAGTTTCAGAGACTGAGCCTGAGCGGAAGACACTCTGGAAACGAATCCTATCCGGCTGTTCTCTGTTTAGCCTTTTCAGCACTGTGACAGCCTCACTGGGGTGAACCAGTGTCACCTGAAAGGACAGAGAACCAGAGTTCAATCGAAACTGTTATAGTAATAACGACAAATAAAGTGAACACTACCAAAAGTTGCACATTTTGTTTCAGGTTCAAACCAGATTGATCTCCAGATATTCATGTCTGGAGAACTTATGTTTCACTAAACCCCTCCACAAAGCAGCGATGATCCAATCATAGTTTAGAAACTGTATAGATACAGCAGATCTGTTAATCTTTGAATTTCTCCACATTGTGTAGTAGTATGCATGGGGTTGTAGTGAGAGCAATACTATAATATTTAAAGGAGGGTGTGCTCTTTTTGAAGCCTCTCCAAATACAAAACAGAAAGATCAAAAGCTTAGTGGATGAATTAGTGTGTTTGTCTGCTCTAACGTAATCTGCAAATTTTAGCATGTCCAGGTAGTGAGCCTACCACTAACAGTAGTAACTCAGCATTACATTCACGTTTCATCAATTTTTTCATTTTTTTCCCCCCTTATCTTAATTCACAACAGAGGATTTAGTATTGCCCAGTATTTAAGGCAAATTTATTTCTAATTTGTGACAATGAGATATACAAATAAAACTGACTTGACATTATAAACTACTATAAAACTAGATGTCAGTCTATACTGGTGGAACAGGCAGCTCAACTGAGGAGATTATTCATATCAAGAAGATTCATATTAGTTGGTCCAGAGTATGATACAATATTAAGCTGGCATATAGAAATCCTAATCAGCAAATGATCCACTGCAATTTTGTGATGAGGACACACCTAAAAGCCTTGTCTGTGTGTCACTGAAGCATTTTCTTAATTCATTGTAAAACTTCCTTGAACTGTAGGCACACAAATGATGTGTTAGAGGAAGGTGGGCCTTAGCTAACTGTCCGTTAGAAGGTTGAAACAATTAGATTCAACATAGTTACCTCAACCTGTGCGCTTCCCTCCCAGAGTAAAGAAAATACAGCCGAGTAGGAGCCATTGAGATGATCCAACACTTTCCCAGCCACACCTGCACCAAGTGCTCGGTTGTGCAGACGGGCAAATAAGACGTCTCCCCCAGACTTTTTGGGACGTCCCTGGAAGTCGTACATTTTGATCGTAACTTCCAGCTGATCCCCTACGTGCCACTGTTGTCCACCCCTCTCTGGGAGAACAGTGAACCTGCTGTGGGCAGGATCAGTGGTCTGCTCCAGGGAAAGAGGAGCTGGCAAGGATGGAGTTTCAGGCCAAGCAATGGAGTCTAATAGGAGGCGCTCCTCCAGAGCATCCTCAGGGGACAGCGGCTCGAAGCTGCAGAAGCGGTGGGTGAGGTGACGTCTTGGGACAGGAACGGTGAGGCTTCCTTTATGCTGAAACTGGCAGGAGGTCAAGAGAGTGATGTGATGAATACATACAAAAGAATCGATAAACATAAAGCTACTAAATGAATTCTGCTAATAAGAAAATCAACTGAATATTTGTAGGAGTTGATGAGAGAAGTTGATCAAAGACTCAATGATAACTGCAACATAAAAAAGTTAGTAGAACTACAGTCAGAATATCCTTCAAGTCCATTTCAGTAACAACTGTAACAATAATTTAAATGTTTCTTTTCAGTTTACATGTTAATGACATCAAGGTGGGCTATTTATTGGAGAGGAATTTTCCTTCCTTTGCTAAATCATTCTTAATGAATTTTCAAATGAGGACAATGTTACATGATTATGATGTGAAGATCTAATACAACCGAAGTGTTCTTACAAGTTATTCTGATGGAAAACTGTATGTTTCCTGAATTAGTTGATCATTCTAACAAGTATTGTTTTCGTAGTCCAGGTCTGGCATATGTATATTATTCCTGTGCCATAGAGCTCCATTGTTTCCCAGAAACAAGTAAAAACACATCAGTAAGCTAAAAACTGTCACACTTTTCAGGTTGAATGAGAAGTGTTTTGTTTAGGGATGAACAAATACTGTATTCCAGCATAACACATCACACAAGTGACTGAAATCAATTCACATATTCACTTGAATATGTTAGATTGGATAATTTTCCTCAATGAATACATTAAATATATAAAGAAATCAGTTTTATCCTCTCATTTGTTTAATTGCGTTCCCTCTATCTAGTTTTAGGACTTGTGGAAAAACCCACTCAAGATCAAATTCTTACCTCCAGGAAGTCCGTGTTAAAAAGTACAAAGAAGAAGACAAACACAGCCAGGAAAAGGAAGATGGCAGCATACTTCGGACAGCAAAAGCTGACCATCGTTTCTCTACAAGCTCTGAACTTCATGACTGATGATCAGTCTTCACTTATGCCTGAAATGACACAAACAGTGTTAGTTGACACCTTGTTTAGCTGTATTTATGTTAGTGATTACTTGCAAAAACCTGACCTTTTTAACGTAACGAATAACCTAATGCATTAGTTCTGCAATTTAAGTACTCAGTTGTTTAGTTAAATTTTCAAAAAGGGAATCTGTTACTTTTTAAACAACTAGTCCTGTACCTTTTGAGAAGAGTTAGAAAAGAAAATCCACCACAAATTCAGTCTACTTTTTTAGCAGACAGGCACCTAGCTGTGTTCTATGGTTATATCACTGTGCACGGCAGCGAGCAAGATGGGACAGCTTTCATGTCATGGAAAAAATGTGCATTCAATTTATAGGAGGGAATAAGTTCTACCACAGCAATTTTGGAAAGAGATTAATAAATTAGGATCCAAGAGAGTACAGACAATACCTATGGAGGTTATAATAAATGATGATTTGGTCGAAATCAGGAAAGAGTTTGTGCTTAAAAAATGGGAGCAAGACTTTGCTGATTTATTTTCTGGAAATCAGATTTCCTCAAATTTTGATGATGATTTCCTGAGAGAAGCATGTGTTCCAAAAAATGAACTGGAGAGAAATATGGTTCAAGATGAGTATCCGTCTAATATAATTTTGAATTCTGATATCTCTTTGGAGGAAGTGAGAGCTGCCATACATAAGTCAAAGGTGAAGAAAGTGTGGAAGAAATCCCTAATGTGGTCTTAAAATCACCGTCACTCTTAAATGTCCTCTTTTGTTTGTTTCAATTTTGCTTTAATTACAGTATTGTTCCCTCAGTTTGGTATAAATCTATTATTAAGCCCATCCCAAAATCATCGAAAAATGACCCAAGGGTACCTTTAAATTACAGGGGAATCAGCCTTCTCAGTACTGTGTATAAATTATATTCTGGTATATTGAATGCTCGGCTGACCCAGTATATAGAAGCTGTAGAATATTTAGTTGATGAGCAGAATGGTTTTTGGAAAAATCGAGCTTGTATTGACCATATTCATTCTGTTTCTACTATTGTTAGAACAAGACTTTCAGCAAGTAAATCAACATTCGTATGTTTTATAGATTTCCAAAAAGCTTTTGATTGGATTCATAGAGATCTACTTGCTCTAAAACTTTTACAAGTAGGGGTGAATGGTAGATTCTATAAAGCACTTAAATCAATGTATAGTTGTCCTGTTGCCTGTATAGAGATAAATAATACGCAGACAGATTGGTTTAGTACCCAATTTGGTGTTAAACAGGGTGATATTCTTTCTCCTAATCTATTTGCTATTTATGTTAATGATTTGCCCCACAACATCAAATAATCAAATCTGGGTATACACATGGACAATTTAACTGTTGGAATTTTGTTGTACGCAGACGATATTGCTCTCCTAGCTGAATCAGAGGATGATTTAAAGAAAATGTTGAATCTTCTCATGACATGGTGTCATATATGGAGATTATTAATAAACCAAAGTTTGGGGAAGTAAGATTGGAATATACCTCTACATATAAATATTTGGGATTTACTTTTGTTGAGTTCATGATGGTGGAAGCAGGAATTAAGCTGTTAGCAAATTCAGCTGGGAGGGCATTAGGGTCTGTGGTTAGTAAGTTTAAGATATTTAAAACTCTTGGATATTCTACCTATTCACAACTTTATGATGCTTGTGTTTCCCCCATATTAAATTATGCATCAGGGGTCCGGGGATTTAAGGAATCTAAAACTGCAGATTCCATAGAGAACAGAGCTGCTCGCTGCTTTTTAGGTGTTCATAAGTTTGCTCCGATTTTGGCTGTTCAAGGTGACGTGGGCTGGCTTCCTGGTTCTATAAGACGTAAATGTGAGATGATTAGATTATGGAATCATTTACTCAATATGTCAGAAGACATATGTCAATAAGAAAGTTTTTATTTGGAGTAAATTAAACGGCTCTCCGTGGGCTAAAGAAATATTCACTTTATTTGAAGAGGTTGGTTTTCAGTATTTGTACAGTAATAATTTAACTTGTTCAATAGCCTCATTTAGTGAGAAACTATTTGCTTTATTTGAGACAAAATGGTTAAATGATATTTTATTAAAACCCAAATTATGAACATATATTCAAATTAAACATAATTATGACCCTGAACCTTCTGTTAAAGCTAACTTATCAAGAAATCAAAGGTCCTTAGTGGCACAGCTGAGAACAGGAATCCTTCCCCTACACCTTGAAGTCGGTAGATTTAAAAATATGTTGGAAGATGAAAGGTTATGTGAATTATGTGAACTCAATGAAGTTGAAAATTACTCACATTTTCTTTTATACTGTCCCTTGTATGATGAACTGAGAACTCCTTTATTTAACCCTAACCCTATTTACTGAAATGTATGTTAAAAACCCAGAAATGTTTTGGTGCTCTGATGATATCAGAATGGACTGTTTTTTTAATTGTAATGTTTTTAAGTTGGCTAAATATGTAACTGAAGCCTGGAAAAAGCGTCAGGACGGTCTATATGTTTAGTTGCTATAATGCCTGTTATCTCGTTATCTGGTTTTCATTTGTTATTATTTGTGCTTTTCTTCTTTTGTTTCAGTGTCTTGTAAACCCATTTGTGCTGGGCACTTCTGGTGCAAGACACGTAAATAAAAAAATCAATCAATCAACCTACGTATTTGCATAGGCTTCTGCAGTGGTGGCAAATTTCCATGTTGTTGAGTTATAACCAGTTTGACTCGATTAACAATCATTTGATAGAGATTGATACAGAGCCACTCAATCACACGATCAATTGTGAATCAACCAAATTAATTTACACATTTACATGTATCATCATTTACACTTCTCCTTAATTTCACTCTACCAATTGAGAAATATTATTCTCTATTTCATTTCTATTATATTATTCTTTTTTTCCTACATATTTTGTTACAATTTTTATATTGAACATATTTTTAGATGTCCTTGTGGAAGGGGTCTCGTCCAGGGCGTCATTCAAAGCTAGAACGGCCACTGTGGATCACCATCAGAGCTCTTGACCATAAACCACATGGGCATGTACAATACTTACAGTCTTAGTCACTGTCATTATAATAATAAAACTATAAAGAAAATAGAAAGAAAAAAGAGCAGTGATATTTCCTTGTGATGGGTAAAAGTCAGTATTCAGACATCCCAACTCTCCAGGAAGTTCCGGTAGTCTCCTGCATATTGACAGCGGCTCACTGACGCCCCCAAATGAGATATAATCTCCCAGAATCTGGAGCGAGCATGAAAGAAAGCATGTGTTTGTGTGACTATCACTGCAGGGCGTGTGAGAGCAACGTGTCCTGATAGCTCTGTGTTGTTGTTTATCAGACCAATCGCACCCCCCCACCCCGACCCACCCTGGAACGGACATCCCTGAAATGACTTTTTGCAGGTTGGGATGACTGCACTATTCACAGTTTATGTATGAGGGCAAAAAAGTGCATTTTGTTGTTCGCGACTGAGTTTAAAGTCATTGCTTCAAAGGACGTGAGACAAAGATGCGTCTGAACAATTATGAAAAAACAGGAAGTTTAGCATACTAACACTTGCTAATTAGCAAAGGCAGAGGCTGACAGGAAACTTCTACAATTTTTATGAATTTGTACGTTACTTGAATATTTTCATTTGAAGCTTCTTGCTTCATGCTACTTCCACTCCACTACATTTCAGAGGAAGGATGCCTTTATATTTTTTGAAATTTCTACTTGAAACTTACTACATATTGATTTAAGCTGAACATTATCCTGCACAACAAACCAAAAACAGTAAACGGATATCTGACACGGAGGTTAAGAGTGCCAATCCAACATTATCACAGAAAAAAAAGGTGTAACAATGAAATAGTTTAAGGAGACAAACCCACCTGTCTGCTCTGTCTGCGCCAACTACCAACCTGAAGATGGACCTTGTACTGCAGAAGTATCCACAATAAAAAGATAAGATAAGAAGTACTACGTTGGAGGGGGAAAATGTAGTTACTGATATACTGCTGAGTAAGTTACGAGGTTTCGGACACTGAAGCAACACTTCAAATCATCGTGACCATCTATGCAAATATTCTGTTGAGAAAGAACAGACATTGCAGTGTTTGGATGTGCAAGAGCAAGTTGTGCATGTTGGCAAGTAAGAACTTTTAAAATTTGGACTCCATATCACCGCTAGTCTAATTTTACAGTGGCTACTGTCCTCTGTATCCTGCTAATAACATTGTAAATTGCAACTATGTCATCTGAGCGTTTTAGGATCGTGATTTGGGTTTTATTTTTTATTCCTATGCATTGCACTACTGAGGTATATCTTACATCTATAAGTGTCTCTGTGTTTCCATGCTGTCTGTCCAGACCAATGTTGAGCTGAGCTTTTTTGTTTATTGTGTTTATAAAAACAAGGAAACACAATAAACATACTTGAGAAGAAAAAAAGAGTAACAACTTTTATGTATTCCTTTTCAAGATGCCTTATTAGAATTTTACGTAGTTTTCCCCTCGAACCTTCGCTGTCTTGACTAAACTTTACAGTTGTGGTTGGTATTCATTGAGGTTGAGAAATGCTGATACAACGTTATCACAAACAAAAACATTCAATAATGCAAAATATAAATAAGATGTGTCAGGAGATTTTGACACTAAATTTGTTCTGAACTAAATGTAAATTTAAAGAGAAAACAAACCTGTCTGCTCTGTTTGCTTTGACCACCAAACTGAAGATGAACCTTGTCCACAAGAGTTCACATATTCTTGTTTTAGTTGTCAATGCAAAGAGGAGGAGAAGGAAAAGGAGCTGGATATGTGCCAAGATAAGAAACATGTTTAACCGCCTTGAGGCAACACCAGGTTTTTAATGTCACTGAATGAACTTAATCAAATATTCTAGATTGAGCATCTATCTGCAGCAGTGACTTTACAGTCTCAGTCTACTGAGACTACTCAATATCAGGTTATGAGGAAAAATAGTGACCTATCTGAAGCATTAAATGCCTTTTATTCACACTTTAATATTCATGATTTTTCAGATGAAATTGATGTATTATGGAGAGGACCAGCTGGGTCTGAGTCAAGCTCCCTTTCATTTACACAGGATGATGTCAGGGCTGCGTTAAGGAAAACAAGTGCAATAAGAGTCCAGGGCCTGACGGGATCTAAAATACTGAAACATTGTTCTGAGCAACTTAGTGGTGTATTCACTAGTTCTCTTGAACAGAGAAGGCCGAGCGTATATTATATTGTCAGTATTTTAGAGACCGCTGAGTAATGGGTGTGAACTACAGGGGATGTGAAGTGTATACTATGTGCCGTTCATTAAACAGCACCTCTGAATCCATAATCATGATGACATTACTCTGTTTGTAAAATGATTAGGCTGTTTAGTATAAAGAAGTAGGCTATTTAACATTTTAGGTAGATATATCAGTCATTTAAATTGACAATTAAAACTATGATATAATGCAAGCGGCCGAAACTACAACGCGACTTTCCCACAATATGAACTGACTATTTATGAATTACTTTTATTCATTTAATTGAAATATTGCTTATCGAAGTAATCCCTGACTGATGACATCCCCTGGCATGATTCATGTTAAGTCATTTTTGTTTTTATTTCTGAGACAGCGTTCACAGCACGGGTCAGTTTTCCTCATTCTTGTCTTTCTTAGGACCTTTAATTCCACCACTAACACTAAATAATAAAAAGTGTTTCTGTTGATCTATTGCTGAGAGTGGGACCTCAGTCTGAGAGCTAAAGTTCTTATCTTATCTTAGTCTTTAGTGTCATTTTCAAGAATGGAGCTTCTCCACAACCTGCCAGTTGTCTGATCTTATATGGTGTTTTAGGGGTGTCATTCATGTTAATTTACTATTCTCGGGAACGCGCATTCATCATGTTTACGAAGGTCATTTACGACTGTTTCCTGGTGATACGAGTGTTTGATGAATCCGACGTGGTGCACTCGTAAATTCCACCTCACAAAGAAAAATATGATCATATTCTTGCATATGGCCCAATCTCTGGGTTTGTCAACATGACACATAACCTGACATCTTTTTTTGTTAAGCAAATGTCATTTGGATATTCCAACACTGTTTCCTTATTGGGGGACATTGGGACATTGTATTGACTGACTTGCTGACTAAAACTCTGTGACCAAAATTAATATTTAATGTGCTGTTCTGTAACCAGCTGCTGTCAGGTTTTCTCACCTCACCTGAGACTCTGCCAGTGGTGGTTCATCAGAACAATGGAAAAACACAGTTAAGAGACTCCTGTTATTACACTATTGCACTTAGAACAGGAAACACACTATTTAAAGTGCACAATCACCACCTCCAACATTGCAAGTTACCAGAACTTAGAGAACCACAAGGACATCCATAAATATACACTATATACATGTGAGGTAGTAACCTAAATACTACACTATACTAGGGTGACACTGTTGTGCCATCTATTCCTCTGTACGGCAAAAATTGATGCTTGTCCCTTACGTGAAATTTTAGTTGGGTTATTCATGCCGTGCGGAACGCAATTTTGGTTAAATATTTCATTCATTGTCCTGAGGCCCCTCTGATTGTGCAATATACAGTTTCTGACCACACAGCCCCTGCCTAAGGCCTGGCTCCAGTGCCTGCCTCAGACCCTCAAGCCAGCGTGTACTTCAATGCATTCCCACAACCCACACCATAGCCAACTCAACCCTTCCATCAGCTGCCTACGGTGGTTTCATGCAAACTGCAAACTCATCATGTGAAAAATGTCCAAGTCTTCACTGGCAGTGCAGACAGCAAAATGCTTAAAGAGGACTGGGTTCACGATATGCAATATCTCCTGGAGGCAATAGAGCTCCCAACACACCTCCGCTTTTCAACTGTGGTGGTGAGCCCAGAAAGCTGGTTCTAAATCTACCTTCCCATGGCCAAAACCCCTGAGAAGGCATATAAGGAACTGAGGGCTGAATACAGTGACACCCAAGGCTCCCTAGATCCACTAGCTGACTTCTATGAGTGTAAGCAGAGGTCAGGAGAGAGTGCCTGCTCTTATGCTATAGCACTGGAGGCAACACTGAGAGCTGTGGAGGAAAGTCAAAGATGGGGCAGGCCATTCCCTTATTGTGATATTACACTCACTCTGCAGTTCTGGAGGGGTCTTAATGATGAGGTGGCGTATGCAAGGATTGCACCAATGAAGCTCAGCCGTTTCAGCTTCCGAGAACTGCAAGCTGAGCTCAGAAACCTTGCAAAAGAGACTCAAAAGTTCCAGTTTCAAGACAAAGAAAACCCAGGTTTTCACCCAGGTACACCGTTGTAACTCGAGCAATGTTCAAAGTGCAACTCACACAGAAGCGGAAAAGAGAAAACAAAGATGCAGTCAGTGATTCGCTCTCAAGGTGTGTTCACAGACACTCAGGAAAGCTAGCATTTAGCTTATGAGTGCAGTATCTTTCCTGAGTGTCTGTGAACGCATCTTGAGAGCAAGTGATTCAAAAGACAACATACAATTGGCTGGCTCTCTCAGTCTCTCTTCACCACTCTGATAACTTAACAGTGAACACAGCGAACGAAAGAACGAGAGAGAAGTGAAACGGGGAATCAGGTCAGTTTGTACGTTTTAAAGAGTTGTTTGTTCGAACTGATTCGTTTGCAAACGGGCCATCTCTAATGGCCAGCACTAGCGGAGGAGTTGAGAGACAAAAGTTTAAAAGTTTCATTCAAATCTTCGGTGTGGGTTAATTTGAATACAATGACGAGTGTCAGACCTGGACGTAATTGAGGACTCAGATGCAGAGGAGGATAAGGCAGACTTTATTGGTTTCCACTTCCTTGACAAGGCGACAAAATAACAGGCTATGAAAACTTAAACTATCAAGGCAGGAAAAAACAAAACCACTCCTAATGAGGAGGGAAAAATGCCTAAAAAAACTTAAGGACTAAAACAACAGAAAATCACTCAACAATGAGGTTCTACAAAACTACACTGACTTCTACTCGTATTCTATGAAAAAAATTACAAACCAAAAATCACTCACAAGGAGGCTCTATAAAACTACACTAATCACTATTCTAAATCTATGAAAAAATTACAAACCAAAAATCGCTCGCAAGGAGGCAAAACAAGGGCTTACGTGGCAATGACAAGACAAGGGCTGAAGAGACTGGCTGGGGTGCACGAAGAAACGAGACACTCTGGCACAAGACAAAGGAAGACGCAGACTATAAAACACATGAGGGTAATGGGGAACAGGTGGACACAATCAGGAATCAGGGAAGACAATCAGACTGGTGACACATGAGGAAGGGCAAGTGACCTGAAACGAGAGGGGAGTTAATTTTCAAAATAAAACAGGAAGTCACGAGACAAAAACCCCAGGACAAGACAAACCTCACCGCGGTGTGACAGTACCCCCCCCTCTAGGGCCGACTCCTGACGGCCCAGGGCGGTCAGGATGGTCCCTATGAAAATCCTCTATGAGGCTAGGGTCTACAATGTACCGCGAAGGGACCCATTGTCTCTCCTCAGGACCATAACCTTCCCAGTCCACCAGGTATTGTCTGCCCCGGCCCGGCTGCGTACCGCCAGCAACTGCTAGACCGGGCCGCCGTCCACCACTTCCGGTGGAGGCGGGGGCGTGGCGGGTGGGACCATCGGACTCTCCTTGGCAGGTTTGATCCGGCTTACATGGAAGGTTGGGTGAACTCGGAGGGATCGAGGCAGACGAAGGCGAACCGCTGCGGGCCCGATGATCCTTGTGATGAGAAACGGACCCACAAATCGCGGCACCAGCTTCTTGGAAGGGACCCGGAGGTGGAGGTCCCTAGCAGAGAGCCACACTCTCTGACCTGGCTGGTAGGCGGGGGCGGGCCGTCTCTTGCGGTCTGCAGCTTTCTTGACTCTATCCCCTTGGCGAATTAACACCTGCCGGGTGGCTGCCCAGATACGGCGACAGCGACGAACCATGGCATGGGCAGAAGGCACAGACACCTCTGGCTCGTTGTCTGCGAAGACAGGCGGCTGGTAACCAAATACACATTTGAATGGAGAGAGACCTGTGGCTGAGGTAGGCAGTAAGTTATGGGCATACTCAACCCAGACCAGGTGCTTGCTCCATGTAGAGGGATTCTGGGAGACCAGGCACCGGAGGCCGGTTTCCAGTTGCTGGTTAAGGCGTTCGGTCTGGCCGTTGGCCTCCGGGTGGTATCCTGAGGTCAGGCTGGCTTTAGCTCCGATGAGCCGGCAGAACTCCCTCCAGAACCTAGAAACAAACTGGGGCCCCCGGTCCGAGACAATGTCCTTGGGGAAACCATGAACCTTGAAAACATTGTTCATCATGATCTCTGCCATTTCCTTGGCTGATGGCAGTTTTGGCAGAGCAATAAATCTAGCCATCTTAGAAAATCTGTCCACCACCGTGAGGACAGTGGTGTTACCTTGAGAAACCGGGAGCCCTGTGATGAAGTCCATGGAGATGTCGGACCAAGGTCTGGAGGGGATGGGGAGCGGCTGTAGGAGTCCCATGCATGACCCGGAGGATGTCTTGTTACGGGCGCAGACCGAACATGCCTCTACGTATTCCCGAACCTCCGGTTCCATGGACGGCCACCAGAACCTCCGGGAGATGGCGAACATCGTTCTCCGAACTCCCGGATGGCAGGAAAGCAGTGAGGTGTGGGCCCAGTGGATCACCTGTGGGCGCAACTCAACCGGGACAAACAGAAGATTCTCTGGGCACCCACTAGGTGGCGGAGCCTCACCATTAGCCTGCTTAACCTCATTTTCTATCTGCCAAGTCACCGCTCCAACCACACAGGTAAGTGGGAGGATAGTCTCTGGTTCCTTGGCAACAGGCTCAGGGTCGAAGAGTCGTGACAGGGCGTCAGGCTTGACGTTCCTGGACCCCGGCCTGTAAGAAAGAGTGAAAGAAAACCGGTTAAAAAAAAGAGCGCCCACCTGGCCTGACGAGAGTTAAGTCTCTTAGCTTTTCTGATGTATTCCAGGTTCTTGTGATCAGTCCAGACAATGAATGGATGGTTTGCCCCCTCAAGCCAGTGTCTCCACTCTTTCAGAGCGAGCTTGACCGCCAGCAGCTCTCGGTTGCCGACATCGTAGTTCCGCTCTGCTTTGGACAGCCGGCGTGACAAGAAAGCGCAGGGATGCATCTTACCATCCTGCTCCGACCGTTGAGAGAGGACTGCCCCGATCCCCTCGTTGGAGGCATCAACCTCGACCACGAATTGTCGCAGAGGGTCTGGCATGGTGAGGATGGGGGCCGAGGTGAAGCGACGCTTGAGGGTCTGGAAGGCTGTCTCTGCCTCTGGAGACCAGTGGAACTGCACCTGAGAGGAGGTAAGAGCATGGAGAGGAGAAGCTATTGCGCTAAAGCCTCTGATGAACCGCCTGTAAAAGTTAGCAAATCCGAGGAACTGCTGAACCTTTTTGCGGCTATCAGGTGTGGGCCATTCAGCCACAGCGCTAACTTTAGCCGGGTCCATCTGTACTCTTCCCGGGGCTACGATGAAGCCGAGGAAGGAGACAGTGTCGGCATGGAACACACTCTTTTCTGCTTTGACGAAGAGTCTGTTATCCAACAGTCTTTTCAGGACTTTGGTCACGTGGTCTTGGTGAGTGTCAAGGTCAGAGGAGTAAATGAGGATGTCGTCGAGGTACACATAAACGAAAAGGTCCAGGAAGTCTCTAAGTACGTCGTTAATCATGGCTTGGAATACCGCGGGTGCGTTTGTGAGCCCGAAAGGCATGACCTGGTACTCATAATGGCCACTTGGGGTATTAAAACCTGTCTTCCACTCGTCCCCCTCTCTAATTCTGACCAAATGGTAAGCATTGCGAAGATCTAGCTTGGTGAAAACCTTGGCCTGCTGGAGCTGGTCAAAGACAGAGGACATGAGAGGAAGTGGGTAACGGTTCTTTATTGTAATTTCATTAAGTGGACTGTAGTCTATGCAAGGTCTTAGAGACCCGTCCTTCTTGCCCACAAAGAAGAAACCAGCGCCTGCTGGTGATGACGAGTGGCGGATCAACCCTGCTTTCAGTGAAGTGTCAATGTACTCCCGCATGGCCTCCCTTTCAGGACCAGAGACCGAATACAGGCGGCCCTTGGGAATGGTCGAGCCTGGGATGAGATCGATCGCACAGTCGTATGACCGATGCGGAGGGAGTGACATGGCTTTGGTCTTGTTGAAAACCTCCCGGAGGTGGTGGTAGCAGGAGGGCACCGAGCTCAGGTCTGGGTACTCGGAGTCTGTGACGGAATTAGTAGAGACAAGGTTAACCACAGTGACATCTTTCCCCTGAATCGGGGTGTTGAAACAGTCTCCCATACAGTCCTCCCCCCACTCTAAGATTTCTCCTGTCCTCCATGTGGCGATACGAGGGAGAACTCTGCTTCTTCCTCAAAAATCCAAATTAATTAACATGGAATGAGGACCGACAACGCCACCCTGGGAATTTCACCCAGGGAGTTCTAAATAGTGATGTTAAAGAAGGCACACAGGGACGTTACACTAAGTGAGGGCAAGAGACGCGGTTCACAAGTTTCACAATCAATTAATTTATTTAACAAACATAGTACTCATTAAAATACAATTCAAATAAACTAACTTGCTAATCCTTAAGCAACTGAGGCCAAGCGGGGGTATGGGGTATCAGGGGGAAAAAGGGAATCCAAAAAATGAACACCCCACTCGTACGTGACACACAAGAAAAATGGTGAAGTGCAATAATAAGAAAACCTACACCCAGGATCACAGCACACAGAGGGGAAACCGACACCCGGGACACCACCACCACCACCGCTGGCTCTCAGTAACTAGAGGGGAAGGAGAAAGAAGCACAATTAGTCACTTGTAAAACACACAATCAAACTACACAATAATACAAAATAGATAAAATATAGGCATCAAAATAAAGCAACCAAAGAAATAAAGATATAACTGCACAACCTAAGACTAGAACTCCACAGAAATCAGACAAAAAGAATTGTTCAATTAATTAATATTCAATTAACAAACTTTTTACTTTAAAAGAACCAAAACAAAAAGAGCAAAGAAAATAGAAAACAAACAAAAGTCTCTGGCCAGAGCTATTTAATTAACAATTTAACATTAGCTATCTCATGATGAGGAAAAGTAAGGAAAATCAACCAATAAATTCAAAATAAAGAAAAATACAAGGAGACAATTAAGATTGTTTGACCCCGCTAAACCCCCCACACACATACACTCATACGCTCACCCACACAGCCAGAAACCAGGTATAACCATTCAAACTGTCCTAGTCCACACATCCACACCCAGCGCACACGGCCTATAAGACCGGCGCCACTAACGCTGGTTATGGAGAGAGAAACCGGTCCCCGGAAACCCAGGGGCCGAGCCGCTACTAGCGAGAGACAGTCAGCAAAGCAGGTGGCAGCAAAGCAGCATGCAGCAGCAAAGGGAGGCAGAAGCGTCAAGCGCAGCCAGCGACCATCCGTTACAGTGTGGAAAGCAATTGCTTGCAGGAGACAGTCGAACAGAACAGGTAGCAGCGAAGCAGCATGCAGCAGCAACAGGGGGCAGGAGCCTCAAGCACAGCCAGCGACAGTCCGCCGCAGCGCGGCCAAACCGGAGGATCCCGGGCAAAGCAGCCGCCACACACACAGAAAAGGTTCGGCGAAGCAGCAGTGTTCCTGTACTTAACTTAAAGCGTCCGGAGAGTTCAGCCGGTCCCGACCAGCGAGCGTCCACCAGAAGGGAAGAGCGAGGAGGGTCTGCTCAGAGGAGCAACAAGCAGAGCCTCCACTGTTTGACTGGTGATGCGTTCAGGGTCTGCTAAGGAAATGAACAAGGGCTAATTTAACTCCTAGGCTAACAGGTTATGGCTAGAGCAGTACCTACAGTGTTTATGCCTATGTGTTAAGTCATCCATACCAACTGCAGCAGGACAGCAACCACCTTGACCACAAGGGTCCACCGCGACGGGAGCGGAGAAGGTAACGTGCGGCCAGGAAGCGGGCGGGCCTTCGAGCCAGGAAGTGAGAGACCGAGGGAGGGGCACAGCCTCCTTTTATCCCTTCGCCCCATGCACTGATTGGTCAACGAGCCGGATAGGGTGCCAGGTAGCAGGTCCACCTGTCTTCTACAGTGGTGGCATACCATACTACTACAATCCACCCCCTCCATTTTCATCGTCGACCCGATGATGTACTCTAATGATCCAAAAGCTAATGCCAAGGCCTAAAGAAAGCAGACACAGCATTTACCTGCGAGGGTGAGGGCCTCGCCTGAACCAAGTCATTGGTAGGCCTGGGAAGGTGATGGGGGTTCGAATGGCGGCCAGCTGTCGCTCGGGCCGTCCGCCGCATTGCAGTATCATTGCTCCCTGAGGGAGAAACTGCTAAGGGGGGGGAATGAGTAGAGGCTTGGGGTGTCATCCTGTTGGCAGGAAGTGCCAACCTTGGTCGTTCTGTCCGGTGGCCAGCAGTTGTATCACTTTCTGGGGGTGTAATGGCCAGAGGTACAGAGGGACGAGAGGGCAAAGGTACCGGTACAGCGGTGGGCGGTGCCAACACAGGTGCGGGTGCGAATTCCCCTGTGGCCGGATCAGCTGGTAAGGGAGAAGCTTCCCTTATCAAAGCCACCCAATCATCATCATCCGATGACTCATCGTTCATTACTGGCTGACCAGGCAGACTGGAAAGAGAAGCAGAAGAGCCGCCTGGAGAAGAAATCCCGGCAACAGCTTTCAACAAGGTACGATGCACCCGTTTGACCTTAGCATGGTCATCAACTGGTGCAACGGTGTACACCGGACCCCCTCCAGGGGGAGCTTTAATCACCTTATGCACCACTGAGTTCCACTTATCATGTATCTTGTGACGACCTCTCCCACCAAAATCCCTTAACAGCACCAACTGGCCCTCGACCAGGGGCTCAGTCCGAACCACCTGGTCGTGGTTTCGCTTCCGTCGCTGTGCTGCAACCTTTAGCCGATCTCGTGCACCTTCAAAAGCCAGGTGCAACCGGGTTTGGTGCTCCTGAACCCAGTCGTTTACCGTGCCACCAACCGGATCCTGAACTCTCCCCAACAAAAAAATCAACTGGAAGCCTGGCCTCACGACCAAACATGAGAAAGAATGGAGATTCGCCAGTGGATTGATGGGGGGTGGTGTTATAGGCAAACAGTACCTGTGGTAGACAAGAGTGCCAGTCTCGCTTTCGTGATACTGGCAGAGTGCGCAGCAGATCATGTAGGGTGCGGTTAAACCGTTCACACTGCCCATTCCCAGCAGGATGGTACGGGGTGGTTCGGGACTTTTCAATCCCATAAAGTCCACATAACTGCTGAATAAGTGTACTTTCAAAATTTCGACCCTGGTCGGAATGGATCCGCGCTGGGACACCGAACCGTGAGAACCACTCGGTGACTAGCACTTGAGCCACAGTGGAGGCTCGTTGATCACGGGTGGGAACAGCAAGGGTGTATTTGCTGAAAATGTCCGTCAACACAAGTACGCTCTCAAGCCCATTATGGGTTGGTTCAAGCAGAGTGTAGTCGATAGCCAAAATTTCATTCGGCTCTGAAGCTAGCAAATGCCCCAGGAAAGTACGGGCCAAAGGCCTAGAATCCTTGGCCACTTGGCACCTCCCGCAGGTTTGACACCAGCGTCTCACATCGGAGGACATCCCCGGCCAATAACACCGTTGCCTAAGCAATTCCAAGGTCCTATCCACCCCTTGGTGACCATGGTTTTGGTGTACCTCAGTGAGGACTCGCTCTTTCAGGGCAGCCGGCAACAATACCTGGAGAGTTGTTTCTCCACCATCGGAGCGCGAGACCTGCCTGTATACCACCCCAGCCTGTTCAGTCAGCCGATCCCACTGTTTGAGGAGCGCCAGAGCTAGCTGGGATAACTGTTTGCGTTCCTCACGGCTAGGGTATCGCTTCTGCCGCCAGAATGCTAAAACCTCCGACATCACTAGGTCAGCCTGCTGCAATGCACCAATATCAGCAGGCTGATGGTGAGGCAGGGCCATGACGGCAGCCTGACAGGCATCAGGGCCTCGAGCTTGTAGAGCGTGCTTCAAGGGTTGTGGGAGTGGTGTACCGGAGACTATCGTTTCAAGGTCTACCACGCATGGTGGATGAAGACGAGACAAAGCATCTGCGTTTGCGTTACTCTTGCCGGGGCGGTAACGTATCTCGAAATCGAAGACTGCAAGTTGGGCTGCCCAACGTTGCTCCAGGGCACCAAGTTTAGCTGAGGACAAATGGCTGAGAGGGTTGTTGTCTGTGAAGACAATGCATTTGTGGCCCAACAAATATTCACGGAATTTCTCCGTCATAGCCCATTTTAGCCCCAGAAACTCTAGCTTCATGGAACTATAATTGGCTGGGTTGCGCTCCGTCGGTCTCAAACCTCGGCTTGCAAACGCTATGGGCCTAACTTTCCCTTCCTGCTCTTGGGAGAGTACAGCACCCAAGCCCCCATGACTTGCATCCACCTCCAGAATAAAGGGTAAGGAGAAGTCGGCATACGCCAGCACAGGAGCGGTAGTGAGCTTGGACTTTAAGGCCTCAAAACCCTGCTGATGTGCCACCGTCCATTTTTCTGAAACCCGATGCTCGGAGCGCTTGGACTTTGATCCCCCTAGCTCTGCCACAAGGCGATGTAGAGGGGCAGCCAACTTGGCGAAACCCTCCACAAAGCGACGATAATAGCTGGCGAACCCAAGAAAGGACCGCAGCTCCAAGATGGTAGTGGGAGGTTGCCAGTTGGCCACCACCGACACTTTGCTTGGGTCAGTGGAAACGCCATGGGCAGAAATGACATGCCCTAAGTACCGCACCTCTTGCTGGAAAAATGCACATTTTGACAGCTTTGCCTTCAGGCCCTCTTGTTGTAACCGCTGCAGCACCACCTCCAGCCGCTCTAAGTGTTGGTGGAAAGTGGAAGAGAAGACCACAATGTCGTCCAGATATAAAAGCAAGGACTGACATTGTTGGTCTCCAAAAATCCTTTGCATGAGCCGCTGGAAGGTGCTAGGCGCATTGCATAGCCCAAAGGGCATGCGATTCCACTCGAAAAGACCGAAGGGAGTGCAAAAGGCGGTCTTAGGTCGGTCGACATCAGCAACCGGAACCTGATTATACCCGCTGGCTAAATCCATGGTGGAGAACCAGCGGGCTCCTGTCAGCGCATCCAATGACTCCTCAATACGGGGAAGGGGAAACGCGTCCTTCCTGGTTTTGCTGTTAAGTAGCCGGTAGTCCACGCACAAGCGCAGACTCCCATCCTTCTTCTTAACCAGCACGATAGGTGATGCGAAAGGACTGCTGCTTTCCCTAATGACCTGGGCACTAAGCAGCTGGTTGATATGCTCTTTGACCACCTCATATTCCGATGGTGGAATCCGCCTATAGCGCTGGCGTATGGGAGTGTCGTCCAACAAAGGAATTTCATGAGCAATCAAGTCCGTGCATCCCAAGTCACCATCATGCGCAGAAAAGACAGAAGAATATTTCAAAAGAAGAGCTTGTGCTTCCTTCTGCTCCTCACCTGACAAAACAGACAGATCAACCCCGCCTATCTGGGCTGACAGCGTAGGGGGCACAACCTGGGATGCCATGGTAGCCACATGAGATGGGACCTCGTTAACCCCAGAGGGCAAACTCACCACACGGACCTCACTCAACACACCTACTACTGTTCGTGGGTAAAGCAGGACATCAGAAGAACCCACATTCACAATAGAGATGTAAGCAGTACCCCTCTCCACTTGAACCAGTGCTGGAGAGGCTAGCAGTCCAGCAGGAAGGCCCCGTTCCAAAGGTTCAAAGAGCACAGTGGTGCCAGAGTACTGTGCAGAACATGTGGCAGAAACGAATTTCATGGTGCCGCCAGGGATGCGGCAAGCCTTCTTGCCACGCACCTTGACCTTACCACCAGCTTCCAAAGGAGGGTCCAAAGTCACCTGATGGCATTTCTGCAATGCCTGCACCACAGATTTTGGTGCGCCAGTAACTGTCGACAGATCAAACAGGGCAAGACCATGTTGCCCAAAGAGCATACTGTAACATCTTCGTAGGATGTTCATCCCCAAAATTCCAGGGGCCTGAGGAGATGCCTCCCCCGGAGGGTCCTTAACCACCAGTACCCCACATCTGGGCAACGACCGGTCACAGAGCTCAACTTCAAGCTCCAAATAGCCAAGATAGGGAATAGGCAAACCATTGGCTGCTCGAAGCTGCAGCCAATGGCAGGAGCGAAGCTTCTCTTGGCCCCAAGCCTCAAAGTGCTGACGGAAAAAGGTCTCTGTGACAGTGGACACCATAGACCCAGTGTCCACTAAGCAAGGAACCATTACTCCCCCCATGACTACGTCCACATGTGGACAAGTAGCAACTAACTCTGCATCATCACCGTCCCCTAAATTAACTGGTGAGCCAGTGGTTGCCCCCCCCGAACTTTGGCTCCGCAGTTCGGCGGGTACTAGTTTCCCGGATGCTGAGCTGGCTCGCGTTGCATGCCTGGCCGAGGGAAAGCTGAAGTTCGAGGACGGGGAGGGCCACGCACCTCCTCACACTCCCTTGCAAAATGGCCAGGTTGCTGGCACCGCCTACAGATAATAGGACCACGGTAAGGGGGATGGGTACGCTGCTGACTAGGCTGCAGCTGGGCAATGGTTTCAGTGAGTCGGTTCAACTGCTCCTGTTGGAGCTTCAACATCTCTCTCACCTCATGCAGCTCAGAAGGCTGGGTTGAACTAGCCACCGGAGGGGTACCCTGAACACCGTACTGTAAACCCAGCACTGAAGGAACTGAGTGGCTCCGGCCCCGCGCACCTCCTGGCAACCCCTCCCGCTCCCACCTAATGGCTTCTGCCCTTACTTCAATCAGAGAGACGACAGGCTGCCTGCGTATAAGTTGTTTTAATTGTCGGCGGAGGGAACCGTCAATAACGTTTTCGACAAACTGATCACGCAACAGAACGTCTGCATTTGACATCTCACTCGGAGCACATTGTTTCACCGAGGCCATCAAACTCATCAGCGCGAGGGAGAACTCCTGAAGTGACTCCCCTTCTTGTTGCCGTCTCGAAAAAAACGCTTCCTGTAAGGCAACGTAGGAATCCGAAGAGCCATACAACTCTCGCAGAACAGCAATAATTCTAGCTGGATCACTTCTTTCCGCGCTAGAACGATATTTTATCTCTTCGCGTGCCTCTCCCTCTAAATGGTCAAAAAGGAAGAACGCCTGATCAGAAGTGGACAGGTGGCGAACCCTCATGCAAGCCTGAACTTCTTCAATCCAATCTTCTAGCCCCAGGCCTGACCTACCCCTAAACACTGGACATTTCCTATCTCGGGGAACCAAGATCAGCCTCTCTGTTACAGGAGCGCTAGTAGTGGACGGGGCTGGGGGAGGATTGGCGGGAATGGGAGTTGCGGCACTAGGACCAGGCATGGCCGCAGCCTGCTCCTGCCGCAACCCGTCATTCTCCGCCCTCAACTGTGCCACTAGGTCCCTCAATTCTCGCAGCTCTTCCTCCATTACTTTACTGTTACCAACAAACCACGGACGCTAATGTTACTGCTATAAACAGGAAAACCCACTGCTGCTCCGCCTCAAAACTCAATACACTCACCACCTGCAACTGTTTGATGATCAGGAAATCCAAAAGATAAAAGACAAAACCTACAAACACACGTCTCTGCCTTCACTGAGTTGATCCTGCCGACAACGCCAAGTTGTGGCGATACGAGGGAGAACTCTGCTTCTTCCTCAAAAATCCAAATTAATTAACATGGAATGAGGACCGACAACGCCACCCTGGGAATTTCACCCAGGGAGTTCTAAATAGTGATGTTAAAGAAGGCACACAGGGACGTTACACTAAGTGAGGGCAAGAGACGCGGTTCACAAGTTTCACAATCAATTAATTTATTTAACAAACATAGTACTCATTAAAATACAATTCAAATAAACTAACTTGCTAATCCTTAAGCAACTGAGGCCAAGCGGGGGTATGGGGTATCAGGGGGAAAAAGGGAATCCAAAAAATGAACACCCCACTCGTACGTGACACACAAGAAAAATGGTGAAGTGCAATAATAAGAAAACCTACACCCAGGATCACAGCACACAAAATCACAGCACACAGAGGGGAAACCGACACCCGGGACACCACCACCACCACCGCTGGCTCTCAGTAACTAGAGGGGAAGGAGAAAGAAGCACAATTAGTCACTTGTAAAACACACAATCAAACTACACAATAATACAAAATAGATAAAATATAGGCATCAAAATAAAGCAACCAAAGAAATAAAGATATAACTGCACAACCTAAGACTAGAACTCCACAGAAATCAGACAAAAAGAATTGTTCAATTAATTAATATTCAATTAACAAACTTTTTACTTTAAAAGAACCAAAACAAAAAGAGCAAAGAAAATAGAAAACAAACAAAAGTCTCTGGCCAGAGCTATTTAATTAACAATTTAACATTAGCTATCTCATGATGAGGAAAAGTAAGGAAAATCAACCAATAAATTCAAAATAAAGAAAAATACAAGGAGACAATTAAGATTGTTTGACCCCGCTAAACCCCCCACACACATACACTCATACGCTCACCCACACAGCCAGAAACCAGGTATAACCATTCAAACTGTCCTAGTCCACACATCCACACCCAGCGCACACGGCCTATAAGACCGGCGCCACTAACGCTGGTTATGGAGAGAGAAACCGGTCCCCGGAAACCCAGGGGCCGAGCCGCTACTAGCGAGAGACAGTCAGCAAAGCAGGTGGCAGCAAAGCAGCATGCAGCAGCAAAGGGAGGCAGAAGCGTCAAGCGCAGCCAGCGACCATCCGTTACAGTGTGGAAAGCAATTGCTTGCAGGAGACAGTCGAACAGAACAGGTAGCAGCGAAGCAGCATGCAGCAGCAACAGGGGGCAGGAGCCTCAAGCACAGCCAGCGACAGTCCGCCGCAGCGCGGCCAAACCGGAGGATCCCGGGCAAAGCAGCCGCCACACACACAGAAAAGGTTCGGCGAAGCAGCAGTGTTCCTGTACTTAACTTAAAGCGTCCGGAGAGTTCAGCCGGTCCCGACCAGCGAGCGTCCACCAGAAGGGAAGAGCGAGGAGGGTCTGCTCAGAGGAGCAACAAGCAGAGCCTCCACTGTTTGACTGGTGATGCGTTCAGGGTCTGCTAAGGAAATGAACAAGGGCTAATTTAACTCCTAGGCTAACAGGTTATGGCTAGAGCAGTACCTACAGTGTTTATGCCTATGTGTTAAGTCATCCATACCAACTGCAGCAGGACAGCAACCACCTTGACCACAAGGGTCCACCGCGACGGGAGCGGAGAAGGTAACGTGCGGCCAGGAAGCGGGCGGGCCTTCGAGCCAGGAAGTGAGAGACCGAGGGAGGGGCACAGCCTCCTTTTATCCCTTCGCCCCATGCACTGATTGGTCAACGAGCCGGATAGGGTGCCAGGTAGCAGGTCCACCTGTCTTCTACAGTGGTGGCATACCATACTACTACAATCCACCCCCTCCATTTTCATCGTCGACCCGATGATGTACTCTAATGATCCAAAAGCTAATGCCAAGGCCTAAAGAAAGCAGACACAGCATTTACCTGCGAGGGTGAGGGCCTCGCCTGAACCAAGTCATTGGTAGGCCTGGGAAGGTGATGGGGGTTCGAATGGCGGCCAGCTGTCGCTCGGGCCGTCCGCCGCATTGCAGTATCATTGCTCCCTGAGGGAGAAACTGCTAAGGGGGGGGAATGAGTAGAGGCTTGGGGTGTCATCCTGTTGGCAGGAAGTGCCAACCTTGGTCGTTCTGTCCGGTGGCCAGCAGTTGTATCACTTTCTGGGGGTGTAATGGCCAGAGGTACAGAGGGACGAGAGGGCAAAGGTACCGGTACAGCGGTGGGCGGTGCCAACACAGGTGCGGGTGCGAATTCCCCTGTGGCCGGATCAGCTGGTAAGGGAGAAGCTTCCCTTATCAAAGCCACCCAATCATCATCATCCGATGACTCATCGTTCATTACTGGCTGACCAGGCAGACTGGAAAGAGAAGCAGAAGAGCCGCCTGGAGAAGAAATCCCGGCAACAGCTTTCAACAAGGTACGATGCACCCGTTTGACCTTAGCATGGTCATCAACTGGTGCAACGGTGTACACCGGACCCCCTCCAGGGGGAGCTTTAATCACCTTATGCACCACTGAGTTCCACTTATCATGTATCTTGTGACGACCTCTCCCACCAAAATCCCTTAACAGCACCAACTGGCCCTCGACCAGGGGCTCAGTCCGAACCACCTGGTCGTGGTTTCGCTTCCGTCGCTGTGCTGCAACCTTTAGCCGATCTCGTGCACCTTCAAAAGCCAGGTGCAACCGGGTTTGGTGCTCCTGAACCCAGTCGTTTACCGTGCCACCAACCGGATCCTGAACTCTCCCCAACAAAAAAATCAACTGGAAGCCTGGCCTCACGACCAAACATGAGAAAGAATGGAGATTCGCCAGTGGATTGATGGGGGGTGGTGTTATAGGCAAACAGTACCTGTGGTAGACAAGAGTGCCAGTCTCGCTTTCGTGATACTGGCAGAGTGCGCAGCAGATCATGTAGGGTGCGGTTAAACCGTTCACACTGCCCATTCCCAGCAGGATGGTACGGGGTGGTTCGGGACTTTTCAATCCCATAAAGTCCACATAACTGCTGAATAAGTGTACTTTCAAAATTTCGACCCTGGTCGGAATGGATCCGCGCTGGGACACCGAACCGTGAGAACCACTCGGTGACTAGCACTTGAGCCACAGTGGAGGCTCGTTGATCACGGGTGGGAACAGCAAGGGTGTATTTGCTGAAAATGTCCGTCAACACAAGTACGCTCTCAAGCCCATTATGGGTTGGTTCAAGCAGAGTGTAGTCGATAGCCAAAATTTCATTCGGCTCTGAAGCTAGCAAATGCCCCAGGAAAGTACGGGCCAAAGGCCTAGAATCCTTGGCCACTTGGCACCTCCCGCAGGTTTGACACCAGCGTCTCACATCGGAGGACATCCCCGGCCAATAACACCGTTGCCTAAGCAATTCCAAGGTCCTATCCACCCCTTGGTGACCATGGTTTTGGTGTACCTCAGTGAGGACTCGCTCTTTCAGGGCAGCCGGCAACAATACCTGGAGAGTTGTTTCTCCACCATCGGAGCGCGAGACCTGCCTGTATACCACCCCAGCCTGTTCAGTCAGCCGATCCCACTGTTTGAGGAGCGCCAGAGCTAGCTGGGATAACTGTTTGCGTTCCTCACGGCTAGGGTATCGCTTCTGCCGCCAGAATGCTAAAACCTCCGACATCACTAGGTCAGCCTGCTGCAATGCACCAATATCAGCAGGCTGATGGTGAGGCAGGGCCATGACGGCAGCCTGACAGGCATCAGGGCCTCGAGCTTGTAGAGCGTGCTTCAAGGGTTGTGGGAGTGGTGTACCGGAGACTATCGTTTCAAGGTCTACCACGCATGGTGGATGAAGACGAGACAAAGCATCTGCGTTTGCGTTACTCTTGCCGGGGCGGTAACGTATCTCGAAATCGAAGACTGCAAGTTGGGCTGCCCAACGTTGCTCCAGGGCACCAAGTTTAGCTGAGGACAAATGGCTGAGAGGGTTGTTGTCTGTGAAGACAATGCATTTGTGGCCCAACAAATATTCACGGAATTTCTCCGTCATAGCCCATTTTAGCCCCAGAAACTCTAGCTTCATGGAACTATAATTGGCTGGGTTGCGCTCCGTCGGTCTCAAACCTCGGCTTGCAAACGCTATGGGCCTAACTTTCCCTTCCTGCTCTTGGGAGAGTACAGCACCCAAGCCCCCATGACTTGCATCCACCTCCAGAATAAAGGGTAAGGAGAAGTCGGCATACGCCAGCACAGGAGCGGTAGTGAGCTTGGACTTTAAGGCCTCAAAACCCTGCTGATGTGCCACCGTCCATTTTTCTGAAACCCGATGCTCGGAGCGCTTGGACTTTGATCCCCCTAGCTCTGCCACAAGGCGATGTAGAGGGGCAGCCAACTTGGCGAAACCCTCCACAAAGCGACGATAATAGCTGGCGAACCCAAGAAAGGACCGCAGCTCCAAGATGGTAGTGGGAGGTTGCCAGTTGGCCACCACCGACACTTTGCTTGGGTCAGTGGAAACGCCATGGGCAGAAATGACATGCCCTAAGTACCGCACCTCTTGCTGGAAAAATGCACATTTTGACAGCTTTGCCTTCAGGCCCTCTTGTTGTAACCGCTGCAGCACCACCTCCAGCCGCTCTAAGTGTTGGTGGAAAGTGGAAGAGAAGACCACAATGTCGTCCAGATATAAAAGCAAGGACTGACATTGTTGGTCTCCAAAAATCCTTTGCATGAGCCGCTGGAAGGTGCTAGGCGCATTGCATAGCCCAAAGGGCATGCGATTCCACTCGAAAAGACCGAAGGGAGTGCAAAAGGCGGTCTTAGGTCGGTCGACATCAGCAACCGGAACCTGATTATACCCGCTGGCTAAATCCATGGTGGAGAACCAGCGGGCTCCTGTCAGCGCATCCAATGACTCCTCAATACGGGGAAGGGGAAACGCGTCCTTCCTGGTTTTGCTGTTAAGTAGCCGGTAGTCCACGCACAAGCGCAGACTCCCATCCTTCTTCTTAACCAGCACGATAGGTGATGCGAAAGGACTGCTGCTTTCCCTAATGACCTGGGCACTAAGCAGCTGGTTGATATGCTCTTTGACCACCTCATATTCCGATGGTGGAATCCGCCTATAGCGCTGGCGTATGGGAGTGTCGTCCAACAAAGGAATTTCATGAGCAATCAAGTCCGTGCATCCCAAGTCACCATCATGCGCAGAAAAGACAGAAGAATATTTCAAAAGAAGAGCTTGTGCTTCCTTCTGCTCCTCACCTGACAAAACAGACAGATCAACCCCGCCTATCTGGGCTGACAGCGTAGGGGGCACAACCTGGGATGCCATGGTAGCCACATGAGATGGGACCTCGTTAACCCCAGAGGGCAAACTCACCACACGGACCTCACTCAACACACCTACTACTGTTCGTGGGTAAAGCAGGACATCAGAAGAACCCACATTCACAATAGAGATGTAAGCAGTACCCCTCTCCACTTGAACCAGTGCTGGAGAGGCTAGCAGTCCAGCAGGAAGGCCCCGTTCCAAAGGTTCAAAGAGCACAGTGGTGCCAGAGTACTGTGCAGAACATGTGGCAGAAACGAATTTCATGGTGCCGCCAGGGATGCGGCAAGCCTTCTTGCCACGCACCTTGACCTTACCACCAGCTTCCAAAGGAGGGTCCAAAGTCACCTGATGGCATTTCTGCAATGCCTGCACCACAGATTTTGGTGCGCCAGTAACTGTCGACAGATCAAACAGGGCAAGACCATGTTGCCCAAAGAGCATACTGTAACATCTTCGTAGGATGTTCATCCCCAAAATTCCAGGGGCCTGAGGAGATGCCTCCCCCGGAGGGTCCTTAACCACCAGTACCCCACATCTGGGCAACGACCGGTCACAGAGCTCAACTTCAAGCTCCAAATAGCCAAGATAGGGAATAGGCAAACCATTGGCTGCTCGAAGCTGCAGCCAATGGCAGGAGCGAAGCTTCTCTTGGCCCCAAGCCTCAAAGTGCTGACGGAAAAAGGTCTCTGTGACAGTGGACACCATAGACCCAGTGTCCACTAAGCAAGGAACCATTACTCCCCCCATGACTACGTCCACATGTGGACAAGTAGCAACTAACTCTGCATCATCACCGTCCCCTAAATTAACTGGTGAGCCAGTGGTTGCCCCCCCCGAACTTTGGCTCCGCAGTTCGGCGGGTACTAGTTTCCCGGATGCTGAGCTGGCTCGCGTTGCATGCCTGGCCGAGGGAAAGCTGAAGTTCGAGGACGGGGAGGGCCACGCACCTCCTCACACTCCCTTGCAAAATGGCCAGGTTGCTGGCACCGCCTACAGATAATAGGACCACGGTAAGGGGGATGGGTACGCTGCTGACTAGGCTGCAGCTGGGCAATGGTTTCAGTGAGTCGGTTCAACTGCTCCTGTTGGAGCTTCAACATCTCTCTCACCTCATGCAGCTCAGAAGGCTGGGTTGAACTAGCCACCGGAGGGGTACCCTGAACACCGTACTGTAAACCCAGCACTGAAGGAACTGAGTGGCTCCGGCCCCGCGCACCTCCTGGCAACCCCTCCCGCTCCCACCTAATGGCTTCTGCCCTTACTTCAATCAGAGAGACGACAGGCTGCCTGCGTATAAGTTGTTTTAATTGTCGGCGGAGGGAACCGTCAATAACGTTTTCGACAAACTGATCACGCAACAGAACGTCTGCATTTGACATCTCACTCGGAGCACATTGTTTCACCGAGGCCATCAAACTCATCAGCGCGAGGGAGAACTCCTGAAGTGACTCCCCTTCTTGTTGCCGTCTCGAAAAAAACGCTTCCTGTAAGGCAACGTAGGAATCCGAAGAGCCATACAACTCTCGCAGAACAGCAATAATTCTAGCTGGATCACTTCTTTCCGCGCTAGAACGATATTTTATCTCTTCGCGTGCCTCTCCCTCTAAATGGTCAAAAAGGAAGAACGCCTGATCAGAAGTGGACAGGTGGCGAACCCTCATGCAAGCCTGAACTTCTTCAATCCAATCTTCTAGCCCCAGGCCTGACCTACCCCTAAACACTGGACATTTCCTATCTCGGGGAACCAAGATCAGCCTCTCTGTTACAGGAGCGCTAGTAGTGGACGGGGCTGGGGGAGGATTGGCGGGAATGGGAGTTGCGGCACTAGGACCAGGCATGGCCGCAGCCTGCTCCTGCCGCAACCCGTCATTCTCCGCCCTCAACTGTGCCACTAGGTCCCTCAATTCTCGCAGCTCTTCCTCCATTACTTTACTGTTACCAACAAACCACGGACGCTAATGTTACTGCTATAAACAGGAAAACCCACTGCTGCTCCGCCTCAAAACTCAATACACTCACCACCTGCAACTGTTTGATGATCAGGAAATCCAAAAGATAAAAGACAAAACCTACAAACACACGTCTCTGCCTTCACTGAGTTGATCCTGCCGACAACGCCAAGTTGTGGCGATACGAGGGAGAACTCTGCTTCTTCCTCAAAAATCCAAATTAATTAACATGGAATGAGGACCGACAACGCCACCCTGGGAATTTCACCCAGGGAGTTCTAAATAGTGATGTTAAAGAAGGCACACAGGGACGTTACACTAAGTGAGGGCAAGAGACGCGGTTCACAAGTTTCACAATCAATTAATTTATTTAACAAACATAGTACTCATTAAAATACAATTCAAATAAACTAACTTGCTAATCCTTAAGCAACTGAGGCCAAGCGGGGGTATGGGGTATCAGGGGGAAAAAGGGAATCCAAAAAATGAACACCCCACTCGTACGTGACACACAAGAAAAATGGTGAAGTGCAATAATAAGAAAACCTACACCCAGGATCACAGCACACAAAATCACAGCACACAGAGGGGAAACCGACACCCGGGACACCACCACCACCACCGCTGGCTCTCAGTAACTAGAGGGGAAGGAGAAAGAAGCACAATTAGTCACTTGTAAAACACACAATCAAACTACACAATAATACAAAATAGATAAAATATAGGCATCAAAATAAAGCAACCAAAGAAATAAAGATATAACTGCACAACCTAAGACTAGAACTCCACAGAAATCAGACAAAAAGAATTGTTCAATTAATTAATATTCAATTAACAAACTTTTTACTTTAAAAGAACCAAAACAAAAAGAGCAAAGAAAATAGAAAACAAACAAAAGTCTCTGGCCAGAGCTATTTAATTAACAATTTAACATTAGCTATCTCATGATGAGGAAAAGTAAGGAAAATCAACCAATAAATTCAAAATAAAGAAAAATACAAGGAGACAATTAAGATTGTTTGACCCCGCTAAACCCCCCACACACATACACTCATACGCTCACCCACACAGCCAGAAACCAGGTATAACCATTCAAACTGTCCTAGTCCACACATCCACACCCAGCGCACACGGCCTATAAGACCGGCGCCACTAACGCTGGTTATGGAGAGAGAAACCGGTCCCCGGAAACCCAGGGGCCGAGCCGCTACTAGCGAGAGACAGTCAGCAAAGCAGGTGGCAGCAAAGCAGCATGCAGCAGCAAAGGGAGGCAGAAGCGTCAAGCGCAGCCAGCGACCATCCGTTACAGTGTGGAAAGCAATTGCTTGCAGGAGACAGTCGAACAGAACAGGTAGCAGCGAAGCAGCATGCAGCAGCAACAGGGGGCAGGAGCCTCAAGCACAGCCAGCGACAGTCCGCCGCAGCGCGGCCAAACCGGAGGATCCCGGGCAAAGCAGCCGCCACACACACAGAAAAGGTTCGGCGAAGCAGCAGTGTTCCTGTACTTAACTTAAAGCGTCCGGAGAGTTCAGCCGGTCCCGACCAGCGAGCGTCCACCAGAAGGGAAGAGCGAGGAGGGTCTGCTCAGAGGAGCAACAAGCAGAGCCTCCACTGTTTGACTGGTGATGCGTTCAGGGTCTGCTAAGGAAATGAACAAGGGCTAATTTAACTCCTAGGCTAACAGGTTATGGCTAGAGCAGTACCTACAGTGTTTATGCCTATGTGTTAAGTCATCCATACCAACTGCAGCAGGACAGCAACCACCTTGACCACAAGGGTCCACCGCGACGGGAGCGGAGAAGGTAACGTGCGGCCAGGAAGCGGGCGGGCCTTCGAGCCAGGAAGTGAGAGACCGAGGGAGGGGCACAGCCTCCTTTTATCCCTTCGCCCCATGCACTGATTGGTCAACGAGCCGGATAGGGTGCCAGGTAGCAGGTCCACCTGTCTTCTACAGTGGTGGCATACCATACTACTACATCCAGTTTACATGGGGGTTGTGACGATACAACCATGGCTGTCCCAAAATCAGTGTATGAGAGGGTGACTTGAATAGATAAAAACTAATGGTTTCTCTGTGCTTATCTATGTGCAATTGAAGGGGTTCAGTGACATGTGAGATGGGGAACAGTTCCTTCCCGTTGAGAGCTTTGGCTTTGATTGGTTTGACTAACAGTTCAGATTTGAGGCTCAGCTCCTCCGCTAAATCCCAGCTCATCAAGCTCTCATCCGCCCCTGAGTCTATGAGTGCCTCGAGTTCTGTGGTGGTGTGGTGCATTACCTTGACCCTGGTGAGTGTTCGTAAGGCAGAGCCTGATGCGGTGAATTGACTCACCACCATGGATCTCTTGACGGAGCAGGCGGCAACAAGATGACCTGACTCCCCGCAGTAAAAGCACCGGCCTTCCAGCAGTCGACTCCGTCGCTCCTTCTGCGTCAGCCGAGCCCTTCCAAGTTGCATGGGTTCCTCCTCTCGTTCCCTGGGGGGAGGACGATGATGCTCGGGTGGTGAACGGAGGGGAACCGGCCATCCCGGTGCTTGGGTGCGCAGGAGTCCCTCCGTCGTCGCTGATCTGCCACTCCGTTGCTGTCTGAGCTGGCGGACCCGGTTATCCGTCCGGATGGCGAGTGCGATGAGGGAGTCTAAATCTGGGGGTAGATCCAAGGGGACCAGAAGGTCTTGAATAGGGGCTGCTAGCCCCTTCAGGAACACATCATACAGAGCTGTGGAGTTCCACCCACTCTCCACAGCCAAGGTGCGGAAGCGGATGGCGTAGTCACAAACGGAGTCGCTACCTTGACTCAGTCTGCTCAGCTCCTGGGCCTTTTCCCGGTCGGTCGTTACTGGATCAAAAGTACTCTGTAGCGCTTCCTTAAAGTCTGTGAAGGAGCTGAAGAGTGGTGAGTCCCGAGCCCATTCTGCTGAGGCCCATGCTTTGGCCCGTCCGGTCAAGTGGGACATCATGAAGGCTATCTTGGTCCGGTCAGTGGGGAAAGCATGGGGATTTAGTTCATAATGGACAGAACAGTCAATGAGGAAAGACTTACATAATCCCAGTTTCCCCGAGAATGGCTCTGGGGAGGCTAACCTACAACCAGTCCCGACGATAGGCACGGTCGGGGCAGGAGCAGGAGCAGCAGCAGCAGCCGGAGGCTCGGGTTCTATGGTCCTATGGACGCGATGGTCATGCAGGCCCTGTAGTTGAGTCGAGAGGTGACCCAACTGAGAAGCCATAGCCGTCTGAAACTCCTCCTGACGGGCAAGACGAGCCTCTTGGGCACGCAAGGCCGCAGTCAGCCGCTCGACCTCTGCTGAGTCCATTCTGGCCAGAGTGTAATGTCAGACCTGGACGTAATTGAGGACTCAGATGCAGAGGAGGATAAGGCAGACTTTATTGGTTTCCACTTTCTTGACAAGGCGACAAAATAACAGGCTATGAAAACTTAAACTATCAAGGCAGGAAAAAACAAAACCACTCCTAATGAGAAGGGAAAAATGCCTAAAAAAACTTAAGGACTAAAACAACAGAAAATCACTCAACAATGAGGTTCTACAAAACTACACTGACTTCTACTCGTATTCTATGAAAAAAATTACAAACCAAAAATCACTCACAAGGAGGCTCTATAAAACTACACTAATTACTATTCTTAATCTATGAAAACAAATACAAACAAAAGTCACTCACAAGGAGGCTCTATAAAACTACACTAATCACTATTCTTAATCTATGAAAAAATTACAAACAAAAATCACTCACAAGGAGGTTCTATAAAACTACACTAATCACTATTCTAAATCTATGAAAAAATTACAAACCAAAAATCGCTCGCAAGGAGGCAAAACAAGGGCTTACGTGGCAATGACAAGACAAGGGCTGAAGAGACTGGCTGGGGTGCACGAAGAAACGAGACACTCTGGCACAAGACAAAGGAAGACGCAGACTATAAAACACATGAGGGTAATGGGGAACAGGTGGACACAATCAGGAATCAGGGAAGACAATCAGACTGGTGACACATGAGGAAGGGCAAGTGACCTGAAACGAGAGGAGAGTTAATTTTCAAAATAAAACAGGAAGTCACGAGACAAAAACCCCAGGATAAGACAAACCTCACCGCGGTGTGACAACGAGGGAGTGAAAACTGCTGACAATTTTACTGTCTGCAGTGCAAACACAGACATCCCAACTCTCCCGGAAGTTCCGGGCGTCTCTCGCATATTGATTGCGGCTCCCTGATGCCTGCAAATGAGCTACAATCTCCCAAAATCTGCAGCGAGCGAGAGTGCGCATGTGAGAGCACGTCCTTATAGTTCTGTGTTGCTTCTTATTAGATGACCCATTTGAAAGTGCTGTGTTTAGTTACTGTTAACTTGAAAGAAAAGTGTTATATTATTCAGTACACCAGTGATACTGAAATTTGTTTACTGCGAAATGCATTTTTTTCCGGACAAGCAAAATAAAAAGATAATTTTCGGAGAATACAAGTTGTTCTCTTTACACACAAAACACATACCGAAACTGTGGCCCAAAAACCGAAGTACGGACTGTACCGTGGGTTACCTGTACCGTTGCACCCCTAGAAAACGCACTTCACAGGCCCAGCATTCCAAGGAGGAACCTGCCAAAAAATCGACATCCCCCAAAAGACTTATGAGTCACAAGTTGTGAGAGGACCAGCGGAAGACAGAGAGAGGGTGGACATTGTGGCAGAGGGCTAAAGCAAAAAGAACATCAGGGCACATGTAATAAAAGCAAAGTTAGTTTATTCAATGTTGATGCTTGTCCCTTACGTGAAATTGTAGTTGGGTTATTTTGGTTAAATGTTTTCATTCATTGTCCTGTAAGTTAAGCAGTGTAAGTGGCAACCTGCATCCTTTTAAAATATCTTAATTAAAATCACCCATTTAGTTCTTATGTTCATCTGATGTGTTAATTTACACGTTAGTTTACATTTCGGTGTTGGTTTGAGACACAAACACTTATATTTTGTATGACAACTTTGGCTGTAATGTTGGCTAGCTTGCTGTGCATGAGTAGAGCATTAGGTTACTTGTTACGTTAAAAAGGTCAGGTAATTATTAAGTAATCACTAGCATGAATACAGCTAAACAAGGTGTCAACTAACACTGTTTGTGTCATTTCAGGCATTAGTGAAGACTGATCATCAGTCATGAAGGACAGAGCTAGTAAAGAAACGATGGTCAGCTTTTGCTGTCCGAAGTATGCTGCCATCTTCGTTTTCCTGGCTGTGTTTGTCTTCTTCTTTGTACTTTTTAACACGGACTTCCTGGAGGTGAGAATTTGATCTTGAGTGGGTTTTTTCCACAATTCCTAAAACTAGATAGAGGGAACGCAATTAAACAAATGAGAGAATAAAACTGATTTCTTTATTCATTGAAGAAAATTATCCAATCTAACATATTCAAGTGAATATGTGAATCGATTTCCGTCACGTGTGATGTGTTATGCTGGAATACAGAATTTGTTCATCGCTAAACAAAATACTTCTCATTCAACCTGAAAAGTGTGACAGTTTTTGGCTCACTGATGTGTTTTTACTTGTTTCTGGGAAACAATGGAGCTCTATGGCACAGGAATAATATACATATGCCAGACCTGAACTACGAAGACAATACTTGATAGAATGATCAACTAATTAAGGAAACATATTAGTTTTCCATCAGAATAACTTGTTAGAACACTTCGTTTGTGTTAGATCTTAACATCATAATCATATTGTAACATTGTCCTCATTTGAAAATTCATTAAGAATGATTTAGCAAAGGAAGGAAAATTCCTCTCCAATAAATAGCCCACCTTGATGTCATTAACATGTAAACTGAAAAGAAACATTTAAATTATTGTTACTGAAATGGACTTGAAGGATATTCTGACTGTAGTTCTACTAACTTTTTTATGTTGCAGTTATCATCGAGTCTTTGATCAACTTCTCTCATCAACTCCTACAAATATTGAGTTGATTTTCTTATTAGCAGAAAAATATTCCTTTTTATTTCATTTAGTAGCTTTATGTTTATCGATTATTTTTAATGTCGTCATCACATCACTCTCTTGACCTCCTGCCAGTTTCAGCATAAAGGAAGCCTCACCGCTCCTGTCCCGAGACGTCACCTCACCCACCGCTTCTGCAGCTTCGAGCCGCTGTCCCCTGAGGATGCTCTGGAGGAGCGTCTCCTATTAGACTCCATTGCTTGGCCCGAAACTCCATCCTTGCCAGCTCCTCTTTCCCTGGAGCAGACCACTGATCCTGCCCACAGCAGGTTCACTGTTCTCCCAGAGAGGGGTGGACAACAGTGGCACGTAGGGGATCAGCTGGAAGTTATGATCAAAATGTACGACTTCCGGGGACGTCCCAAGAAGTCTGGGGGAGACGTCTTACTTGCCAGTCTGCACAACCGATCACTTGGTGCAGGTGTGGCTGGAAAAGTGTTGGATCATCTCAATGGTTCCTACTCGGCTGTATTTTCTTTACTCTGGGAGGGAAGCGCACAGGTTGAGGTAACTATGTTAAATCTAATTGTTTCTGATAGTTAGCTAAGCCCCATTTTCCAATATTTCATTTTACATGGCACGCAGTTTGGAATAATAACAGGCGCAGATTTACCAATCAAAATACTTTGTCATTTTAAAAACAGAGTGTCCTTCATTTAATACAGATATGTCCAAGAGTAATCAACATCTCCAATATATTGAGAAATCTATTTCTTCTATTGATTGACAACTCCTTTTTCTGACAGCATATAAAGTAGCCAATATAATACAGTGATGAGAAACACACAAACAACAAACCTACTTCCATGACTCATGGAGAAGGAAAAATATCCAAAGAGGTCAAAACTCCAGCAACATATTATATACAACAACTTTTTTGTTAGTCCAAGATGTTTTAGCTTGTGGCCTGTGACAGAAACAGTAAGTATAAGAAAGTTCTACATAATACAAGTGATACTGGAGTTTTGACTTCTTCATTGTTCAACAAAAGGAGAACAAGAGAAAAGGGCGTTGTCATTGCCAACACATGATCAGGCACATGCTATAAGCAGTCTCAATAATACAGGCAAGACTTTTTAGGTGTGTCCTCATGACAAAAGTGGATCATTTGCTGATTAGGATTTCTATATGGCAGCTTGATGTTGTGCCATACTCTGGACCAACTAATATGAATCTTCTTGATATGAATCTACTTCTCAGTTGAGCTGCCTGTTCCACCAGTATAGACTGACATCTAGTGGCACATGCTGTGCACTACAATACATCACCCCAATACAGAATCACCTTATCACTTTAATAGAAAGAGGAGTGTCTTTATATTTGATGGTATGGTACCGTACCGTCCTCTTCTGCTTATCTGGGGTCAGGTCACGGGGGCAGCAGCCTAAGCAGGGACGCCCAGACTTCCCTCTCCCCAGCCACTTCGTCCAGCTCTTCCCGGGGGATCCCGGGCGTTCCCAGGCCAGCCGAGAGACATGGGCTGTGTCTCAAATGGAGCACTTACGTGAGTGCACCAGAATGTAGTGCGGAGTGCGCACTGAGCACTTACCTCTGTGGTGCACACTGTCGTGGGTAAGTATTGTCTGAAATGGAGCACTGGCGTTTTGCACTTAGCGGAAGTGACGGGCTTGCATGTCGCTGCTGGCCGCCAATTGAAATCAGAAAACTGGGCAAAAAGTCCCTCCCCTTCCGCTACGTAGGCAAAATGGCGTCCGTTTAGTGTGAGTAGTGTCCATCATCTCACACTGGATTTTTTGTCCGTTTTTAGTGCACCATCCGGGTACTTTCAGAGCACTGAGTTTTCGCTTGTTCTTCAGTGTGAACGCACTATGCCCTAAAACATAGTGCTTGAAGTGTGCAAGTGCGCCATTTGAGACACAGCCATAGTCTCTCCAGCGTGTCCTGGGTCTTCCTCTGGGTCTCCTACCGGTGGGACGTTCCCTGAACACCTCACCAGGGAGGAGGAACACGGAGGAGCAGCAGGTCTACTCCGAGCTCCCTCTGGATAGCTGAGCTTCTCACCCTATCTCTAAGGGAGAGCCCAGCCACCCTACGGAGGAAGCTCATTTCGGCCGCTTGTACCCGCGATCTTGTCCTTTCGGTCACTACCCAAAGCTCATGACCATAGGTGAGGGTAGGAACGAAGATCGACTGGTAAATCGAGAGCTTCACCTTTCCGCTCAGCTCTCTTTTCACCACGACGGATCTGTGCAGAGTCCGCATTACTGCAGACGCCGCACCGACCCGCCTGTCGATCTCACGCTCCATCCTTCCCTCACTCGTGAAAAAGACCCCGAGGTACTTGAACTCCTCCACTTGGGGCAGGATCTCATCCCCGACCCGAAGAGTGCACTCCACCCTTTTCCAGTTGAGGACAATGGACTCGGATTTGGAGGTGCTGATTCTCATCCCGGCCGCTACACACTCGGCTGCGAACCGATCCAGTGAGAGTTGGAGGTCACGGTCTGATGAAGCCAACAGGACCACATCATCCGCAAAAAGCAGTGACCCAATCCTAAGGTCACCAAACTGGACCCCCTCCACACCCTGGCTGTGCCTAGAAATCCTGTCCATAAAAATTATGAACAGGATCGGTGACAAAGGGCAGCCCTGGTGGAGTCCAACCCTCACCAGAAACAAGTCCGACTTATTGCGATGCGGACCAAGCTCTGACACCAGTCATACACTGAACGGACGGCCCTTATCAGGGGGTCCGGTACCCCGTATTCCCGGAGTATAATTAAACTACTTAAAGAAATATCATTGGGAGGTTTTGCTCAGCCAGCATCTCGTAGTGGACTTTTATAATGTCAAGTGAATTTAATTTGTATATCTCATTGTCACAAATTACACATTTTCCTTAAATACTGGGCAATACTATATCCTCTGTTGTCAATTCCTGCTTTCTTGTTCGACCAAGATGTTTCAGCTTGAATATGAATCTTCTTGATATGAATAATCTTCTCAGTTGAGCGGCCTGTTCCACCAGTATAGACTGACATCTAGTTTAATAGTAGTAGTTTATAATGTCAAGTCAGTTTTATTTGTATATCTCATTGTCACAAAATACAAATTCGCCTTAAATACTGGGCAATACATCCTCAGTTGTCAATTCAAATAAGGGAAAAAAAAGAAAAACTTGAAAAAATGGATGAAACGTGAATGTAATGCTGAGTTACTACTTAGTGGTAGGCTCACTAGCTGGACATGCTAAAATTTGCAGATCACAGACAAACACAATAATTCATCCCCAAAGCTTTTGATCTTTGTGTTTTTGTATTTGGAGACGCTTAAAAAAGAGAACACAGAGATTAACAGGTCTGCTGTATCTATACAGTTTCTAAACTATGATTGGATGATCGCTGCTTTGTGGAGGGGTTTAGTGAAACATAAGTTCTCCAGACATGAATATCTGGAGATCAATCTGGTTTGAACCTGAAACAAAATGTGCAACTTTTAGTAGTGTTCACTTTATTTGTCTTTATTACTATAACAGTTTCAAGTAATGGGATTGAACTCTGGTTCTCTGTCCTTTCAGGTGACACTGGTTCACCCCAGTGAGGCTGTCACAGTGCTGAAAAGGATAGACAGAGAACAGCCGGATAGGATTCGTTTCCACAGTGTCTTCCGCTCAGGCTCAGTCTCTGAAACTACCATCTGTAATATCTGCCTGCGTCCAACAGCGCAGCCACAGTGTAACTTCACTGACCTCACTACAGGTGTGCCCTGGTTTTGCTACAAGCCAAAGAAGCTGAGCTGTGATACCAGGACCACCAGCTACATGAAAGGGTTTAAAGGGAAACTCAAGGCTAATGAGGATAAGCTCTTTAAAAAGTGAGTGAGCAGACAGATATGACTGGCTTCTAATAGAAACATGAAGTGTTACTTGTGTATCTCTTTGGTGAAACATTGTGAAACTAGAGGCTGTAAAAATTGAACCTAGAGATGTTTATAGTCTAAAATAATACAATAAGTTGATGTGCAGAGTTCACTGGAGATGCTGAAGTAGATTCTTATGGATGAGGAAGATGCAGGAGACGATGACTCTCAGTTCAGGTCCTTTAATAACAGCACTGTGTCAATGTCATCGTGCACATGCTATTAGAGGAAACTGACACTGAACTATGCTAGTAAACATCTTATATAGAGAACATAGGTGTGTCTACAACATGTGGGATGTCACTCACGAGCCACTTGGTTTCATAATACACCTGATAGTATTATAATCTACGTAAAGGAAAACATACAGAAGCTAGTGTTTATTATCATCCTAGCTGGACATCAGACTTTCTGGTGCTGCTCATACTAACATGTTCACTTCAATCAGTGAAGATTTTTCCAGTGGGAGCAACTCCTGATTCCAGAGGTGTTTTTACCCACTCTGTATTCCAGTGGTATAGATCATGAATTCATCAACAGCTGACTCAAACTCTAAAGAAATGTCCTGCTTTTTGTGTCTTATGCTGTTAATGTGGTAATGTGTGTAAGATGTCTTTCATGTATCCTTGTCTTCAGGGATATTAACATGAAAGTCTCAATTCGAGCTTCAGGGTCTTCCAATGTCACTGTGTTGCCAAAAAATAAAGGTAATGCACCATTGTTTCCTCTACCACCATACTCCCTGTATTCTTAATATTTATCATTTAAAACTGAAGACTAGACTACAACTGTTAGCTGTTAGTAGTACATCCTGTTATTATGGAATGAAGGTAAGTCATAAATGGTTTTTAAGTGACTTCATACCAGATGTTTCCCCCCGTGTCCTTTTACTTCTTCTCAGATCAAACGGAGGTGAAGAGCAATATTGTGCAGTCTGGACCTGTTGGCTATTACTACAAGGATGTGTGGCAGTCAATAAGTGGCCCCAAAGTCCGCCAGTTCAACAGTCCTTCTGTTATCAACCAATGTCTGAAAGGCAAGATGGTCCACCTGTATGGAGACTCTACCATCAGGCAGTGGTTTTTTTATCTCAACAAAGCACTACCAGGTAGTAATGAACAGAAATCTCTTGCAAAGCTTTGAATTTGTTGATACTGCACTCACCAATTCTTTCCTTCTGTAATACTTTTAGATCTCAAGCAGTTTAACCTGCACAGTTCAAACCTAGTCGGACCTGTCATGGCCTTAAACTATGCAAAAAACATTTTGGTGACATACAGATTCCATGGTCCTCCTGTCTGCCTGTCTGCCACCGTCCCAGCCATGGAACTGCACTACATTGCCAATGAAATAGACCGTTTAGACAGCGAATCTAACATTGTTGTAGTTTTTGGCATCTGGGCACACCTCAGCAGTTTCCCCACCGAGCTCTACATCCGACGGCTGCAGAACATCCGCAGAGCAGTGGTGCGGCTGTTGAACAGGGCTCCAGACACTGTGGTTATAATCCGGACTGCAAACCCCAGAGCTTTGACGCCATTTATTGTACTGACCTACAGCGACTGGTATTCGATGCAGCATGAGAAAGTGCTCAGGGCCATGTTTCAAGGGCTGAATGTTCACCTGGTAGATGCCTGGGAGATGGTCTTGGCCCACAGCCTGCCTAATATCCTCCATCCACAACCTCCCATTATTAAGAATATGATCAACGTCATCTTGTCCTATATATGCCCTCAAAAGAGCAGCTAGAGCTAGATGTGTGTTTGTGATCAGTGTAGTTTATATCACAGTTACCTTTATGTTAAATTATTATGATGATTGGTGGAAACAGTTTTGGGTAAAATATCTACTATATATATCTATACGGTACACTTAATGGTATTGTTAATTTCTGGATCTGTCTCTTCGTGCCACTTCAGGATTGACTCATACTGGTCTGACTTAAACACCACCTGCAATTTCCCATCATAACACTATAAGCTAATCAAGGTAATATGTATGTATGTGATTCCTATTCCTTGTTTGTATACGGGCACGATCAATTTTTACATGTGAAAGCTTTAAAACAGACACATTTCTGCGAGGTGGACTTTGACTAATGTGACCCCGAATATGCAAAAATGGAAGTGCAATGCATCTTTTTTTTTTGTGCAGCTGATAAACATTTTTGTATAAAAATCAGCATTCAATCATGTTGCTGTATCCTTTATATTCTATAAAATATTCTCCTAGACCAAAAAATAATGATTGTACATAATAAATAAATTAAAGATTTTAATATTTCACATGTTACTGAATACATATGTTGATGTTTTTAATTCTTTGTAATCAATATTTTTTATATTTTATAAATTAATCATGACGTGGGCTTAAATGCTTAAAGTACCATTTTCCTTTCTGTCTTCTTTTCCTTTCATCCGCCCCTCTTTTCTTGCCTCCTGCCTTCCATCTTTCCTTCCGTCCTTCCTTCCTTTTTAATGATTCGAACCCTTGAATGAAAATGACTTTACAAAATAAAACTAATGCTTTTATTTAGTTAGACAACCCCGGACGCGTTATGTTACGTCGCCTCCACCTTGACGACGTAATGTACTTAACTACTCCTGCACCTTTTGAGAAGAGTACGAAAAGAAAATCCAACACAATTTCAGACTACTTTTTTGGTAGACAGGCACCTAGCTGTGTTCTATGGTTATATCACTGCACGGCAGCAAGTTAAATGGGACAGCTTTCACTTCATGGAAAAATTTGCATTCTTTTGAATTTATAGGAGGAAATAATTTAAAGAACACAGTGCACAGTATGTGTTTATAACTTGTATTTGGGCATATTTTTGAGCAGTAGCGATCCCTGATCATAGATTTATAGTCATTGGGCCAGATGCAAGAATATGTTCGTATTTTTCTTCTTAAATCTGTCGTACTTTTTTCGTGAGGTGGAATTTACAAGTGTGCCATGTTGGATTCATCAAATAAAAAATGTTCTAACTAAACTAAACCTACGTATTCATCAAACACTCATATCACCAGGAAACAGCTGTAAATGACCTTCGTAAACATGATGAATGGCACCTGTCTGACCTTATATGGTATTTTGGGGGCGTCATTCATGTTAATTTACTCTTCTCGGGAACGCCTTCATTTAGAACAGATGGCATTCATCATGTTTACGAAAGTCATTTACAACTGTTTCCTGGTCATATCACACATCTTTTGTTGGAGAAGAAAGTGTCACATGAATATTCCAACACTGTGTGTTTGCTTAACTTTACTAAGCTTTCTCTCAATGGGAGACAACACTGTGTCATCACTTTAGTCCTGGTTGGACACGAATGGATAAGTTATAACTGACTCCTGTAATATGCAGAAATGTGAGGTGTGATCTTTGTCACTGAAATGTAAACATAGAGATACCTACGCATCATTTTTGGCACAGTAGTGTATGGGAGGGGTTAATTAGGAAGGGCTTCAGGATACATGGCAGGATATATGTGAGTTCATTATATTCCCTCAAGGTGAATCTCTGCTGAGGTAAGACACATGATATTCTTTAATTTATTTGACGTTTGAAGTTTCAGTTCATAGACATGAAAACTAAACGTGACCGATAACATTTCCATATTTTTAATGGGTTTACTTGCTTTAACTTGCAGCAGAAACCCTGACTCCTTAGGTTATAAGTGATTACATTTACCACAAATTGTTTTATATCAAAACATTATTATCAGAATGATTGTAGAATTATATAAACACAATGTCTAGGTTTGTCAACATGACACATAACCTGACATTTTTTTTTTGTTAAGCAAATGTCATTTGGATATTCCAACACTGTTTCCTTAACTTTACTAAGCCTTCCCTCAATGGGAGACAACAGTATGTCATGAGTTTTGTCCTGGTTAAAATCAAGCACAAACTAAACTGAAATAAACTGAACTCTCATTTCTTTGTGTTTGTTCCTCCCACATTATTATACTGATATGTTTGGATATGTCAATGTCATCCCTGAACTGAGCATCAAAAGATGTGTGTGTGAAAGAAATGATTGTGAACATGTAAGCAAAACACTTAAATTAACTGTCATTTACAGCCTCCCAACCAGACTTTTGAAGAAGTTGAATTAGTGATTTTGGTGTTGCTGACACATCCTGATTCACACATCATCTCTGCTGTTAAGATAAATTAAGTGTAAAATTAGCCCAAAACTGCAGTCCTTTAGTAATGATACGAGAGCTGAAAATAAAATTAAAATAAAACAGCTGTTACATCTGTTTAATATTCCACATATGGGCTGCCATGTCAGCAGCGTTGGGGAATGGTACTTTTAATAGTAAGTAATTACATTACATAGTTACTGCCATTAAGTAATTCAGTAACAAACTACATTACAGCATTAGCTTCTGAGAAAAGTAACTAGTTAGAGTACTGTTGCGTTACCGAAAATCAGTGTTGTTTTAGTCCAGACCTCCTTTAAGTATAATGACGCTACGATCATCACACAGCCAAGTCTGTAAATCTTTACACAAACAGCAGGAATAACAGACACAATGTCCCATTTACAGTTCTTTATTGTACTAAAGTGGCTTCTCAAACACAGTGGCAGTTCTATCTTGAATGACGCCCTGGGCGAAACCCCCCCCCCCCCCCCCTTCACAAGGACATCTAATCAAAAACCAAGCCGTAGCAAGAGGATCAGTGGTTGTAGGCAAGTTTGCCTTGAGGGATGGCATCATGTACTGCTGTGTCCGAGACTGCCAAAGGGGAGTAGTGGAGCAGCTGGTACTGGCGGAAAGGTTTCATACATCAGTCAAGGCCGCTCTTCATGATGACTCAGGACACTGCAGATGATAAGGGAGAGATTTTACTGGCCAAAGATGTTCCAGGAAATCAAGGCTTGGTGTGAGCAGTGTGAAAGGTGCTACTTCAGAAATACTCAACTGCAGGCCTCAGGGCTCCCCTGGTCAGTATCTACAGCAGTGCCCCCATGGAGCTGGTGTTTGTGAACTTTTTAACTCTGGAGAAATCAAAGGGTGGCATAGAAAATTTACTAATTGTTACTGACCACCTCTCCCGCTATGCCCAGGCCTATCCCACTAAAGACTAAAAAGCCTGTACAGTGGCACTATGGAACTACTAAGGTACTATGGAACTTTTTCTGTCGGTTTGGATTTCCATCAAAATGCAGACCAAGGGCGCAATTTCGAAAGTGCTGTTGTGAAGGACCTGTGTAAGTGTACTGGTATCACCAAGACACACAGAACCCCCTACCATCCTCAGGGCAACGGGACCACTGAAAGGTTCAACTGGATCCTCACACATGCTTATAATTGCACCAGACATGATTCAACTGGATACACACCGTACTACCTGATGTTTGGTAGACATCCCAGGCTTCCATTTGACCTGATTTTGGGGCTTTCTACCACCAATGAGCCACATGGATACAGCGAATATATCCAGACCCTGCATGACTGTCTGTCACAAGCCTACACCCAGGCTAATCAGGCCTCCCGACATGCTAAGGGACAGCAGAACAAGTACTATGACCAAAAAGCAAAGAGTCAAGTTTTCAGCCCGGGGGACAGAGTCCTGGTCAAAGTATGTCATGTGGAGGGATGGCAGAAACTGGGAGACAGATGGGAGTCACGGCCATATATTGTGGTAAAGAAGCAACCTGGTATACCTGTGTATGTGGTGTGAAAAGTGGATGGTGATACAGAGAAAGTGGTCCAGCCCCAACCTCCTTACGCAGGGACGCCAACGCTAGGGATGCAACGGTACTCAGTGAAATATTGAACCATTCGGTCCGCTCTGCACGGAACAATACACCCTTATGGGCCGCAGGTTTTCGGTTTTCGCTATTCATTTTGCATAGATGCTTTACAGGCATGTTTGTGTGTGTGTGTGTGTGCCTGTCCAGGCAGATGAAATGCCCTACCCGTGAGTTAGTGTCCAAGAAAACAAAGAGGCAGTCAATGATTCGTTCTCAAGATGTGTTCACAGACACTCAGGAAAGCTAGTATTTAGCTTAAAATCAAAGCTAGTTTATTCACTTTGATTGGAATTACACACACATTCTCTGTGCAACACAGATCATTCATACATCACCTTCAGTGTAACTGTGTCACCACAGGGTGACACGAACACTTATATTTTATATGAAAACTTTGGCTGTAATGTTGGCTAGCTTTCTGTGCATGAGTAGAGGACCTGCTCAGTGGAAACAGTGCAGGGTGAAGCATTATTCTTTCAGTTTGCTGTTTTAAGTCATTTAAATTTTATGAAGTAATATGTTTATAGGGTGCCTTATTTAATTTACACTTCCTGTCATTTATCATTTTCAGTTGAACTTAAATTGCGGACCTAATGCATTAGGTTATTTGTTACGTTAAAAAGGTCAGGTAATTATTAAGTAATCACTAAGATGAATACAGCTAAACAAGGTGTCAACTAACACTGTTTGTGTCATTTCAGGCAGAAGTGAAGACTGATCATCAATCATGAAGTTCAGAGCTTGTAGAGAAACGATGGTCAGCTTTTGCTGTCCGAAGTATGCTGCCATCTTTGTTTTCCTGGCTGTGTTTGTCTTCTTCTTTGTACTTTTTAACATGGACTTCCTGGAGGTGAGAATTTGTTCTTGAGTGGGTTTTTCCACAAGTCCTAAAACTAGATAGAGGGACCGCAATTAAACAAATGAGAGAATACAACTAATTTCTTTATATAATGAATTTATTCATTGAGGAAAATTATCCAATCTAACATATTCAAGTGAATATGTGAATTGATTTCAGTCACTTGTGTGATGTGTAATGCTGGAATACAGTATTTGTTCATCACTAAACAAAACACTTCTCATTCAACCTGAAAAGTGTGACAGTTTTTGGCTCACTGATGTGTTTTTACTTGTTTCTGGGAAACAATGGATCTCGATGGCACAGGAATAATATACATATGCCAGACCTGGACTATGAAGACAATACTTGTCAGGAAACATACAGTTTTCCATCAGAATAACTTGTAAGAACACTTCGGTTGTGTTAGATCTTAACATCATAATCATATTGTAACATTGTCCTCATTTGAAAATTCAGAATGAATGATTTAGCAAATGAAGGAAAATTCCTCTCCAATAAATAGCCCACCTTGATTTCATTAACATGTAAACTGAAAAGAAACATTTAAATTATTGTTACTGAAATGGATTTGAAGGATATTCTGACTGTAGTTCTACTAACTTTTTTATGTTGCAGTTATCATTGAGTCTTTGATCAACTTCTCTCATCAACTCCTACAAATATTGAGTTGATTTTCTTATTAGCAGAATTCATTTAGTAGCTTTATGTTTATCGATTCTTTTGTATGTATTCATCACATCACTCTCTTGACCTCCTGCCAGTTTCAGCATAAAGGAAGCCTCACCGCTCCTGTCCCAAGACGTCACCTCACCCACCGCTTCTGCAGCTTCGAGCCCCTGTCCCCTGAGGATGCTCTGGAGGAACGGCTCCTATTAGACTCCATTGCTTGGCCCGAAACTCCATCCTTGCCAGCTCCTCTTTCCCTGGAGCAGACCACTGATCCTGCCCACAGCAGGTTCACTGTTCTCCCAAAGAGGGGTGGACAACAGTGGCACGTAGGGGATCAGCTGGAAGTTATGATCAATTTGTACGACTTCCGGGGACGTCCCAAGAAGTCTGGGGGAGACGTCTTACTTACCAGTCTGCACAACCGATCACTTGGTGCAGGTGTGGCTGGGAAAGTGTTGGATCATCTCAATGGCTCCTACTCGGCTGTATTTTCTTTACTCTGGGAGGGAAGCGCACAGGTTGAGGTAACTATGTTAAATCTAATTTTTTCTGACAGTTAGCTAAGCCCCATTTTCCAATGTTTCATTTTACATGGCACACAGTTTGGAATAACAACAGGTGCAGATTTACCACTCAAAATCATTTATCATTTCAAAAACAGAGGTTCCTTCATTTAATACAGATAAGTCCAAGAGTAATCAACATCTCCAATATAATGAGAAATCTATTTCTTCTATTGAATGACAACTCCTTTTTCTGACAGCATATAAACCAGCCAATATAATACAGTGATGAGAAACACACAAACAACAAACCTACTTCCAAGACTCATGGAGAAGGAAAAATATCCAAAGAGGTCAAAACTCCAGCAACATATTATATACAACAACTTTTTTGTTAGTCCAAGATGTTTCAGCTTGTGGCCTGTGACAGAAACAGTAGGTATAAGAAAGTTCTACATAATACAAGTGATACTGGAGTTTTGACTTCTTCATTGTTCAACAAAAGGAGAACAAGAGAAAAGGGCGTTTTCATTGCCAACACATGTTCAGGCTCATGCTATAAGCAGTCTCAATAATACAGGCAAGACTTTTTAGGTGTGTCCGCATGACAACAGTGGATCATTTGCTGATTAGGATTTCTATATGTCAGCTTGATGTTTTGCCATACTCTGGACCAACTAATATGAATCTTCATGATATGAATCTACCTCTCAGTTGAGCTGCCTGTTCCACCAGTATAGACTGACATTTAGTGGCACATGCTGTGCACTACACTACATCACACCAATACAGAATCACCTTATCACTTTAATAGAAAAAGGAGTGTCTTTATATTTGATGGTATATAATATTTATATAAAATGATAAAAGATAATTAAACTACAGTACCGTACCGTCCTCTTCCGCTTATCCGCTTATCCGTCCTCTTCCGCTTATCCGCTTATCCGCTTATCCGCTGCCCCAAGTGGATAAGCGCCTCCTCCAATTGGGGCAGGATCTCATCCCTGACACAGAGAGTGCACTCCACCCTTTTCCAGTTTAGGAACATGGACACTGATTCTCATCCTGGCTGCTTCACACTCGGCTGCGAACCGATCCAGTGAGAGTTGGAGGTCACGGTCTGATGAAGCCAACAGGACCACATCATCCACAAAAAGCAGTGACCCGATCCTGAGGTCACCAAACCGGACCCCCTCCACACCCTGGCTGTGCCTAGAAATCCTGTCCATAAAAATTATGAACAGGATCGGTGACAAAGGGCAGCCCTGGCGGAGTCCAACCCTCACCAGAAACAAGTCCGACTTATTGCGATGCGGACCAAGCTCTGACACCAGTCATACAGGGAACAGACGGCCCTTATCAGGGGGTCCGGTACCCCGTATTCCCGGAGTATAATTAAACTACTGAAAGAAATATCATTGGGAGGTTTTGCTCAGCCAGCATCTCGTAGTGGACTTTTATAATGTCAAGTGAATTTAATTTGTATATCTCATTGTCACAAATTACACATTTTCCTTAAATACTGGGCAATACTACATCCTCTGTTGTCAATTCCTGTTTTCTTGTTCGACCAAGATGTTTCAGCTTGAATATGAATCTTCTTGATATGAATAATCTTCTCAGTTGAGCGGCCTGTTCCACCAGTATAGACTGACATCTAGTTTAATAGTAGTAGTTTATAATGTCAAGTCAGTTTTATTTGTATATCTCATTGTCACAAAATACAAATTCGCCTTAAATACTGGGCAATACATCCTCAGTTGTCAATTCAAATAAGGAAAAAAAAAGAAAAACTTGAAAAAATGGATGAAACGTGAATGTAATGCTGAGTTACTACTGTTAGTGGTAGGCTCACTAGCTGGACATGCTAAAATTTGCAGATCACAGACAAACACAATAATTCATCCCTGACGCGTTTGATCTTTGTGTTTTTGTATTTGGAGATGCTTAAAAAAGAGAACACAAAGATTAACAGATCTGCTGTATCTATACAGTTTCTAAACTATGATTGGATGATCGCTGCTTTGTGGAGGGGTTTAGTGAAACATAAGTTCTCCAGACATGAATATCTGGAGATCAATCTGGTTTGAACCTGAAACAAAATGTGCAACTTTTAGTAGTGTTCACTTTATTTGTCTTTATTACTATAACAGTTTCAAGTAATGGGATTGAACTCTGGTTCTCTGTCCTTTCAGGTGACACTGGTTCACCCCAGTGAGGCTGTCACAGTGCTGAAAAGGATAGACAGAGAACAGCCAGATAGGATTCGTTTCCACAGTGTCTTCCGCTCAGGCTCAGTCTCTAAAACTACCATCTGTAATATCTGCCTGCGTCCAACAGCGCAGCCACAGTGTAACTTCACAGACCTCACTACAGGTGAGCCCTGGTTTTGCTACAAGCCAAAGAACCTGAGCTGTGATACCAGGACCACCAGCTACATGAAAGGGTTTAAAGGGAAACTCGAGGCTAATGAGGCGAAGCTCTTTAAAAAGTGAGTGAGCAGAAAGATGTGACTGGCTTCTAATAGAAACATAAAGTGTTATTTGTGTATCTCTTTGGTGAAACATTGTGAAACTAGAGGCTGTAAAAATTGAACCTAGAGATGTTTATAGTCTAAAATAATACAATAAGTTGATGGGCAGAGTTCACTGGAGATGCTGAAGTAGATTCTTATGGATGAGGAAGATGCAGGAGACGATGACTCTCAGTTCAGATCCTTTAATAACAGCACTGTGTCGATGTCATCGTGCACATGCTATTAGAGGAAACTGACACTGAACTATGCTAGTAAACATCTTATATAGAGAACATAGGTGTCTCTACAACATGTGCAATATCACTCACGAGCCACTTGGTTTTATAATACACCTGATAGTATTATAATCTACCTAAAGGAAAACATACAGAAGTCACAGTGTTTATTATCATCTTAGCTGGACATCAGACTTTCTGGTGCTGCTCATACTAACATGTTCACTTCAATCAGTGAAGATTTTCCCAGTGGGAGCAACTCCTGATTCCAGAGGTGTTTCTACCAACTCTGTATTCCAGTGGCATAGATCATGATTTCATCAACAGCTGACTCAAACTCTAAAGAAATTTCCTCCTTTTTGTGTCTTATGCTGTTAGTGTGGTAATGTGTGTAAGATGTCTTTCATGTATCCTTCTCTTCAGTGATATTAACATGAAAGTCTCCATTCGAGCTTCAGGGTCTTCCAATGTCACCGTGTTGCCAAAAAATAAAGGTAATGCACCATTGTTTCTTCTACCACCATACATCCTGTATTCTTAATATTAATCATTTAAAATTGAATGTTCTACAGATAATTAGAATGAAACCAGTTTCAGGCCAATTTCTTAACAGTGATGGAGCGCAGAGTACTAGACTATAACTGTTAGCTGTTAGTAGTACATCCTGTTATTATGGAATGAAGATAAGTCATAAATGGCTTTTAAGTGACTTCACACCAGATGTTTCTCCCCGTTTCCGTTCACTTTTTCTCAGATCAACCGGAGGTGAAGAGCAATATTGTGCAGTCTGGACCTGTTGGCTATTACTACAAGGATGTGTGGCAGTCAGTAAGTGGCCCCACAGTCCGCTAGTTCAACAGTCCTGTTATCAACCAATGTCTGAAAGGCAAGATGGTCCACCTGTATGGAGACTCTACCATCAGGCAGTGGTTTGAATATCTCAACAAAGCACTACCAGGTAGTAATGAACAGAAATCTCTTGCAAAGCTTTGATTTTGTTCATACTGCACTCACCAATTCTTTCCTTCTGTAATACTTGTAGATCTCAAGCAGTTTAACCTGCACAGTTCAGTCAAAGTCGGACCTTTCAAGGCCTTAAACAATGCAGACAACATTTTGGTGACATACAGATTCCATGGTCCTCCTGTCTGCCTGTCTGCCACCGTCCCAGCCATGGAACTGCACTACATTGCCAATGAAGTAGACCGTTTAGACAGCGAATCTAACATTGTTGTAGTTTTTGGCATCTGGGCACACCTCAGCAGTTTCCCCACCGAGCTCTACATCCGACGGCTGCAGAACATCCGCAGGGCAGTGGTGCGGCTGTTGGACAGGGCTCCAGACACTGTGGTTATAATCCGGACTGGAAACCCCAGAGCTTTGACGCCCTTTATTGTACTGACCTACAGCGACTGGTATTCGCTGCAGCATGACAAGGTGCTCAGGGCCATGTTCAAAGGGCTGAATGTTCACCTGGTAGATGCCTGGGAGATGGTCTTGGCCCACAGCCTGCCACATAACCTCCATCCACAACCTCCCATTATTAAGAATATGATCAACGTCATCTTGTCCTATATATGCCCTCAAAAGAGCAGCTAGATGTGTGTTTGTGATCAGTGTAGTTTATCACAGTTACCTTTATGTTAAATTATTATGATGGTTGCTGGAAACAGTTTGGGGTAAAATATCTAATATATATATATATATATATATATATATACAATACACTTAATGGTATTGTTAATTTCTTGATCTGTCTCTTCGTGCCACTTCAGAATTGACTCATACTGGTCTGACTTAAACACCACCTGCAATTTCCCATCATAACACTTTAATCTAATCAAGAGGAAAAGTGGTATTTTTCATACAGTGTAGAGACTACTTTGTGGATATGAAACTTACCTAACAAAACAAAAAGGTTCATCACAATGCTACAAATATTTATATTCTATACATGAAACGGAAAAATACTTATAGGGATGTGCAATGACAAGATGTGGGTATACTTGGGCTGTTCTGTATAGTATTTACTGACTATCTTTTTACCTGTACTTTAATTACATTTTTTATGAATGATGCAGTGGCTGATGAGCACTTGTACTGTGTTGCACTGGTGACAATGACAATAAGGGATATATTCTATTCTATATTTTTTTCAATACAAAATGCAAAACAACAAAATGAGCAATTGTGAGGGAGTGGGAGCGGGACTGTATGAGTCCTTGGTATATGGTATATATAGACCACAAAATGATGATTGTAAATGTCTTTTTTCCATAAATAAATAGACAACATGTTACTGAATACATATGTCATTGTTTTTAATTCTTTGAAATCAATATTTTTTATATTTTATAAATAAATCATGACGTGGGCTTATCTGGAGCACACATGGGCTTAAATGGTGTCACAGTACCAATGAATCTCATGCCAGGCTTTTGACTTTTTTCATTAAGTATCTTTATTTTATATTCCAAAATAAAATAAGATAAGATAGATTCAATTTGTCATTCAGATTATACACCATACAGTGCACATCCAAACGATATTTCGTAGCAATGGCTCCAAATATTATGTAGGCTATTTATGTATTTTAAGAATGATTGTATGTAATTATCACTCAGTGAATACACTAGTGAATTAATTCTGTCATACAGTAAGATAAACTCATTGTCAAGTCCACCAAAATTTGCTGTGCCTGAATATAGAAAATAGAAAATAGACAATGTAGAAACTTGTATGTTGTGTGAAGGATAACAGACTTGTATCCAAAACACTGTTTTTTAATTACAGACTGTGCCTGAATATAGAAAATAGAAAATGGACAATAATAAATACGAAAACACGCACATGTAGGTACACAATCATCTCAAATCAATGAATATATAGAAAGCAGCTTAACTTCCTCTTCTCTCTCTCTCTCTTTCAGCCGTCCACGAGCTGCTGTATGAAGACGTCTTTAAGGTGGACCGGAGCTTGCTTGGTACGTGTCAGCGGTCCAGCCGAGCCAACGACCTGTATACGACTTGTATATTTTTGTTGTTGTTGAACATTATAGGTTGTATTTTTAAAGACCCTTTGCACAAAATTGTTTTTATTGTTATTGTTGTTTAATGTTGTAATTTGTTTACAAAAACTGGAAAATGGGTTCATGGAAATGAACAAAAATACAGAAATAACAATAAAAAAGCGAATCACTGATAGTCCAAAAACGTGACAGGACAACTCAAATAATATAACATGAACTTAAATTTCTATAAAGGCAGTTTCATAGATTAATATCTGGTTAAATCACGGAGTTTAAGTACATACCACACCTGTGGTCATCAATAGCAAAAGGGACAAACTGATTTTTTTGTCATTGTATTTACCACCACTGGCCACAGGAGGGCGCAAAGTTACAGCAAATAAAAGAAGCCATGCCCAGATAAAGGAAATATTAACCTGTTACACAAGAAAATAATAAGAATGGAGAACAACAACATACCTTGCTTGCAAATAAAATACATTTTGACAAACTTCATTAACAACCCAGTTACATAAATATAATGCACAGTTGACCTGAAAGTAATAGTATACCTACATTGCACAGTCATGTACATTAAAAGTGCAGTTTGTCGAATTGTACAAGTCAGGGGGTTGTGAGGTTTACTGGGAGCAGTGCTGGTTTTACTGGGAGCAGTGCTGGTTTTACTGGGAACAGTGCTGGTTTTACAGTCTGACAGCTGCAGGGAGGAAGGACCTGCGATATTGCTCCTTCACACACTTTGGATGAAGGAGTTTGTCATTGAAGAGGCTCTCCAGTGCGATCAAAGAAGAATAAAAACACCAGAAAAATATTCACATTTCTGTAGCTGCAATCAGAAAATGTTGTTGACTTTTTCTTCTTGAAAAATGACTGGCTTCTAATAGAAACATAAAGTGTTACTTGTGTACCTTGGTGAAAAACTGTGAAACTAAAAGCTGTAAAAATTGAACCTAGAGATGTTTATAGTCTAAAATAATACAATAAGTTGATGAGCAGAGTTTACTGGAGATGCTGAAGTAGATTCTTATGGATGAGGAAGATGCAGGAGACGATGACTCCTTTTTTGCATCTTATGCTGTTAGTGTGGTAATGTGTGTAAGATGTCTTTCATGTATCCTTCTCTTTAGTGGTATTAACATGAAAGTCTCCATTCGACCTTCAGGATCTTCCAGTGTCACCGTGTTGCCAAAAAATAAAGGTAATGCACCATTGTTTCTTCTACCAGCATACATCCTGTATTCTTAATATTAATCATTTAAAATTGAATGTTCTACAGATTATTAGAATAAAACCAGTTTCAGGCCATTTTTTGAACCGTGATGGAGCGCAGAGTACTAGACTATGACTGTTAGCTGTTAGTAGTACATCCTGTTATTATGGAATGAAGATAAGTCATAAATGGTTTTACTGCTTCTCAGATCAACCGGAGGTGAAGAGCAATATTGTGCAGTCTGGACCTGTTGGCTATTACTACAAGGATGTGTGGCAGTCAATAAGTGGCCCCAAAGTCCGCCAGTTCAACAGTCCTTCTGTTATCAACCAATGTCTGAAAAGCAAGATGGTCCACCTGTATGGAGACTCTACCGTCAGACAGTGGTTTGAATATCTCAACAAAGCACTACCAGGTAGTAATGAACAGAAATCTCTTGCAAAGCTTTGATTTTGTTTATACTGCACTCACCAATTCTTTCCTTCTGTAATACTTGTAGATCTCAAGCAGTTTAACCTGCACAGTTCAAACAAAGTCGGACCTTTCATGGCCTTAAACTATGCAGACAACATTTTGGTGACGTACCAATTCCATGGTCCTCCTGTCCGTTCTTTCAGCATCCCAGCTATCGAACTGCACTACATTGCCAATGAAGTAGACCGTTTAGTCGGCGGAGCTAACACCGTTGTAGTTTTTGGCATCTGGGCACACTTCAGCACTTTCCCCACCGAGCTCTACATTCGAAGGCTGCAGAACATCCGCAGGGCAGTGGTGCGGCTGCTGGACAGGGCTCCGGACACTCTGGTTATAATCCGGACTGGAAACCCAAAACTGTGACGCCTTCTGTTGTACTGTTCAACAGCGACTGGTATTCGCTGCAGCGTGACAAGGTGCTCAGGGCCATGTTCAAAGGGCTGAATGTTCACCTGGTAGATGCCTGGGAGATGGTCTTGGCCCACCGCCTGCCACATAACCTCCATCCACAACCACCCATTATTAAGAATATGATCAACGTGGTCTTGTCCTACATATGCCCTCAAAAGAGCAGCTAGATGTGTGTTTGTGATCAGTGTAGTTTATCACAGTTACCTTTATGTTAAATGATTATGATGGTTGCTGTAAACAGTTTGGGGTAAAAGATCAAAATGCAAAACAACAAAATGAGCAATTTTGAGGGAGTGGGAGTCCTTGGTATATGGTATATATAGACCACAAAATGATGATTGTAAATGTCTTTTTCCCATAAATAAATAGACAACATGTTACTGAATACATATGTCGTTGTTTTTAATTCTTTGAAATCAATATTTTTTATATTTTATAAATAAATCATGACGTGGGCTTATCTGGAGCACACATGGGCTTAAATGGTGTCACAGTACCAATGAATCTCATGCCAGGCTTTTGACTTTTTTCATTAAGTATCTTTATTTTATATTCCAAAATAAAATAAGATAAGATAGATTCAATTTGTCATTCAGATTATACACTATACAGTGCACATCCAAACGATATTTCGTAGCAGTGGCTCAAAATATTATGTATTTATGTATTTTAAGAATGATTGTATGTAATTATCACTCAGTGAATACAGTAGCCTACTGAATTAACTGTGTGATACAGTAAGATAAACTCATTGTCAAGTCCACCAAAATTTGCTGTGCCTGAATATATAAAATAGAAAATAGACAATGTAGAAACTTGTATGTTGTGTGAAGGATAACACAGACTTGTATCCAAAACACTGTTTTTTAATTACAGACTGTGCCTGAATATAGAAAATAGAAAATGGACAATAATAAATACGAAAACACGCACATGTAGGTACACAATCATCTCAAATCAATGAATATATAGAAAGCAGCTTAACTTCCTCTTCTCTCTCTCTCTCTTTCAGCCGTCCACGAGCTGCTGTATGAAGACGTCTTTAAGGTGGACCGGAGCTTGCTTGGTACGTGTCAGCGGTCCAGCCGAGCCAACGACCTCCTGAGCGACGACAACATGGCCGCCTGCCTCAGCAGCGACGAGTCCGACCTCGACGGCAACGAGCCGCTCTGGTAAGTTTTTTTTGTTTTTTGTTTTTGGCAATATTTCTTTTTCAGTGTAAGAATTTTATATACAAACACATAGATCACCATGACAACAATGTGACAACAGAACAGAACATGGTAATACGAACCATAGACTGTATAAAAGAAATACGAACACACAACCCCCACCCTAAACAGAAAAAAAGAGCATAAGAGAGGAAAACAGAAAGAAAAAAACTGGTCAGTGCACAAAGTCAATACACAAGATTACTTGGTGTAACCTAAAAGCTACTAAAGAAAGTCAACTCAAGAGGAACAAAGGCTCTGAACCAGCTAGCTCACTCTCAAATATCCGGTGTAGCAGATTACCATCGGCCACATTGATGTTTTTTTTATTCAATAGGTATGTTTGTATTTTTTTGTTGTTGTTGAACATTATAGGTTGTATTTTTAAAGACCCTTTGCACAAAATTGTTTTTATTGTTATTGTTGTTTAATGTTGTAATTTGTTTACAAAAACTGGAAAATGGGTTCATAGAAATGAACAAAAAGACAGAAATAACAATAAAAAAGCGAATCACTGATAGTCCAAAAACGTAACAGGACAACTCAAATAATATAACATGAACTTAAATTTCTATAAAGGCAGTTTCATAGATTAATATCTGATTAAATCACGGAGTTTCAGTACATACCACACCTGTGGTCATCAATAGCAACAGGGACAAACTGATTTTTTTGGTCATTGTATTTACCACCACTGGCCACAGGAGGGCGCAAAATTACAGCAAATAAAAGAAGCCTTGCCCAGATAAAGGAAATATTAACCTGTTACACAAGAAAATAATAAGAATGGAGAACAACAACATACCTTGCTTGCAAATAAAATACATTTTGACAAACTTCATTAACAACCCAGTTACATAAATATAATGCACAGTTGACCTGAAAGTAATAGTATACCTACATTGCACAGTCATGTACATTAAAAGTGCAGTTTGTCGAATTGTACAAGTCAGGGGGTTGTGAGGTTTACTGGGAGCAGTGCTGGTTTTACTAGGAGCAGTGCTGGTTTTACAGTCTGACAGCTGCAGGGAGGAAGGACCTGCGATATTGCTCCTTCACACACTTTGGATGAAGGAGTTTTTCATTGAAGAGTCTCTCCAGTGCGATCAAAGAAGAATAAAAACACCAGAAAAATATTCACATTTCTGTAGCTGCAATCAGAAAATGTTGTTGACTTTTTCTTCTTAAAAAATGACTGGCTTCTAATAGAAACATAAAGTGTTACTTGTGTACCTTGGTGAAAAACTGTGAAACTAAAAGCTGTAAAAAATGAACCTAGAGATGTTTATAGTCTAAAATAATACAATAAGTTGATGGACAGAGTTCACTGGAGATGCTGAAGTAGATTCTTATGGATGAGGAAGATGCAGGAGACGATGACTCCTTTTTTGCATCTTATGCTGTTAGTGTGGTAATGTGTGTAAGATGTCTTTCATGTATCCTTCTCTTCAGTGGTATTAGCATGAAAGTCTCAATTCGAGCTTCAGGATCTTCCAATGTCATCCTGTTGCCAAAAAATAAAGGTAATGCACCATTGTTTCTTCTACTACCATACTCCCTGTATTCTTAATATTAATCATTTAAAATTGAATGTTCTACAGATAATTAGAATGAAACCAGTTTCAGGCCAATTTCTTAACAGTGATGGAGCGCAGAGTACTAGACTATAACTGTTAGCTGTTAGTAGTACATCCTGTTATTATGGAAGGAAGGTAAGTCATAAATGGTTTTACTGCTTCTCAGATCAACCGGAGGTGAAGAGCAATATTGTGCAGTCTGGACCTGTTGGCTATTACTACAAGGATGTGTGGCAGTCAGTAAGTGGCCCCACAGTCCGCCAGTTCAACAGTCCTTCTGTTATCAACCAATGTCTGAAAGGCAAGATGGTCCACCTGTATGGAGACTCTACCGTCAGGCAGTGGTTTTTCTTATCTCAACCAAGCACTACCAGGTAGTAATGAACAGAAATCTCTTGCAAAGCTTTGATTGTGTTCATACTGCACTCACCAATTCTTTCCTTCTGTAATACTTGTAGATCTCAAGCAGTTTAACCTGCACACTTCAGTCAAAGTCGGACCTTTCATGGCCTTAAACTATGCAGACAACATTTTGGTGACGTACAGATTCCATGGTCGAAAGCCCGGAGCGGTCGAAAAACTGTATGCTCATCCGTCTAGCAACACCTGACACCTGACAGAAAGTTCCCACCTATAAAGAAATGTACACCCAACACCATTAGGACACCTACTGGCCCAATTTGGTACCTTGACACACATTCACATAGAAATGGCTCCTACAGTGATGATAAACATTTTTGTATATGCAGATGTAAGTTTTGACTTGTATTTATAACAAAATTCAAAAATCAGCATTCAAACATGTTGCTGTATTCTTTATATTCTATAATGTGTTCTCCTGGACCAAAAAATAATAATCGTAAATGTCTTTTTTATATGAATAAATTGAAGCTTTTAATATTTAACATGTTACTGAATATATATGTTGTTTTTAATTATTTGAAATCAGTATTTCTTATAATTTGTATAGAAATCATGATGTGGGCATAACTTGTACTGCCTGAGTCTGTATGTTTATTCGTTGTATGTTCTTATCTTTATCTTTTTATTGTGGATACTTCTGCAGTACAAGGTCCATCTTCAGGTTGGTAGTTGGCGCAGACAGAGCAGACAGGTGGGTTTGTCTCTTTAAACTTACATTTAGTTCAGATCAACTTAATCTCCTTAAACATCGTATTTCTATTTCATTATTACACCTTTTTTTCTGTGATAATGTTGGATTGGCACTCTTAACCTCAGTGTCAGATATCCGTTTACTGTTTTTGGTTTGTTTTGCAGGATAATGTTCAGCTGTGTCATGAATGACTGCGAACCACAATCCGCCACAATCAGTAAGTACTGTGTGTGTGTGTGTGTGTGTGTGTATGTTGCTATGCCACTGTGATGAGCCACCTGCAATTTCCTTGTACGATTTATACAATGACAATAAAGGCATATTCTATATTCTATTCTAAATTTTAAAGAATATAAAGGCATCCTTCCTCTGAAAGGTAGTGGAGTGGAAGTAGCATGAAGCAAGAAGCTTCAAATGAAAATATTCAAGTAACGTACAAATACATAAAAATTGTAGAAGTTTCCTGTCAGCCTCTGCCTTTGCTAATTAGCAAGTGCTAGTATGCTAAACTTCCTGTTTTTTCATAATCGTTCAGACGCATCTTTGTCTCACGGCCATTGAAGCAATGACTTTAAACTCAGTTGCGAACAACAAAATGCACTTTTTTGCCCTCATACATAAACTGTGAATAGTGAAGTCATCCCAACCTGCAAAAAGTCATTTCAGGGAGGTCCGTTCCAGTGTGGGTCGGGGTGGGGGGGTGCGATTGGTCTGATAAGCAACAACACAGAGCTATCAGGACACTTTGCTCTGACATGCACTGCATTAATAGTCACACAAACACATGCTTTCTTTCATGCTCGCTCCAGATTCTGGGAGATTATATCTCATTTGGGGGCGTCAGTGAGCCACTGTCAATATGCGGGAGACTACCGGAACTCCCTGGAGAGTTGAGATGTCTGAATAGTGACTTTTACCCATCACAAGGAAATATCACTGCTCTTTTTTCTTTCTATTTTTTTTTAATAGTTTTATTATTATAATGACAGTGACTAAGACTGTAAGTATTGTACATGCCCATGTGGTTTATGGTCAAGAGCTCTGATGATGATCCACAGTGGCCGTTCTAGCTTGAATGACGCCCTGGACGAGACCCCTTCCACAAGGACATCTAAAAATATGTTCAATATAAAAATTGTAACAAAATATGTAGGAAAAAAAGAATAATATAATAGAAATGAAATAGAGAATAATATTTCTCAATTTGCATAGTGAAATTAAGGAGAAGTGTAAATGATGATACATGTAAATGTGTAAATTAATTTGATTGATTCACACTTGATGTGTGATTGAGTGGCTCTGTATCAATCTCTATCAAATGATTACTTGTAAATCAAGTCAAACTGGTTATAACTCAACAACATGGAAATTTTCCACCACTGCAGAAGCCTATGCAAATACGTACGTTTAGTTTTAACTTTAGTTGGAACTTTTTTTCATTTATTTTTTTACAAAATGTTTATTTTTTCAATATACATTTGTTCACTTACGTGAGACCAGACTACTATCACACTTTTTCACAAATTTGACATTTTATTGACTGACTTATTGGGCCAGATGCAAGAACCACTCGTACACACAGAGTCGTTCTTCAGCCATGCGTACGAGTGAATTATGAGGATTTGCCACATTCACCAATTTTCTCATATTTTTGATTTTCTCATAAGTACGAACAAAATTTACGAGTGATGCAGACCTGATATACCTGTCACGCACAACTAACCTGCAGTCCTCCAAAACAATAAAACATGATTGCTACTGTCTAATTGTGAAATGGCAGTGTGCCAACGATATCATATCTATATGATGTTAGTATATGGGTCAATGACGTATACGGATTTTCAACAGGTCAATTTTAAAATAATAAAAATGGGAATATATATTGCAGTAGTTCAAACATTAAGAATGTAAAGTACACATAAATTCATATTTAAATAGAAAATTAAGTGTTTCTTTGCTACTGCTCAAACAAATGCCCACATACAAGCTATAACCACATACTGTACAGTGAGTTCTTTGCCTTATTTCCTCCTATAAATTCAAAAGAATGCAATTTTTCCATGAAGTGAAAGCTGTCCCATCTTGCTCGCTGCCGTGCAGTGATATAAACATAGAACACAGCTAGGTGCCTTTCTGCCAAAAAAGTAGTCTGAAATTGTGGTGGATTTTCTTTTTCTAACTTTTCTCAAAAGGTACAGGAGTAGTTGTTTAAAAAATACATTTCGTGACATAAATAAACAACTGAGTACTTAAATTGCAGAACTAATTCATTAGGTTATTCGTTACGTTAAAAAGGTCAGGTTCTTACAAGTAATCACTAAGATAAATACAGCTAAACAAGGTGTCAACTAACACTGTTTGTGTCATTTCAGGCATAAGTGAAGACTGATCATCAGTCATGAAGGACAGAGCTTGTAGAGAAACGATGGTCAGCTTTTACTGTCCGAATTATGCTGCCATCTTCGTTTTCCTGGCTGTGTTTGTCTTCTTCTATGTACTTTTTAACACGGACGTCCTGGAGGTAAGAATTTGATCTTGAGTGGGTTTTTCCACAAGTCCTAAAACAAGATAGAGGGAACGCAATTAAACAAATGAGAGAATAAAACGAATTTCTTTATATGATTAATGTATTCATTGAGGAAAAATATCCAATCTAACATATTCAAGTGAATATGTGAATTGATTTCAGTCACTTGTGTGATGTGTTATGCTGGAATACAGTATTTGTTCATCGCTAAACAAAACACTTCTCATTCAACCTGAAAAGTGTGACAGTTTTTAGCTTACTGATGTGTTTTTACTTGTTTCTGGGAAACAATGGAGCTCTATGGCACAGGAATAATATACATATGCCAGACCTGGACTACGAAGACAATACTTGTTAGAATGATCAACTAATTCAGGAAACATACAGTTTTCCATCAGAATAACTTGTAAGAACACTTCGGATGTTAGATCTTAACATCATAATCATATTGTAACATTGTCCTCATTTGAAATTTCATTAAGAATGATTTAGCAAAGGAAGGAAAATTCCTCTCCCATAAATAGCCCACCCTGATTTTATTAACATGTAAACTGAAAAGAAACATTTAAATTATTCTTACAGCTGTTACTGAAATGGACTTGAAGGATATTCTGACTGTAGTTCTACTAACTTTTTTATGTTGCAGTTATCATCGAGTCTTTGATCAACTTCTCTCATCAACTCCTACAAATATTCAGTTGATTTTCTAATTAGCAAAAAAAATCTTCCTTTTTATTTCATTTAGTAGCTTTATGTTTATCGATTCTTTTTTATGTATTCATCACATCACTCTCTTGACCTCCTGCCAGTTTCAGCATAAAGGAAGCGTCGCCGTTCCTGTCCCGAGACATCACCTCACTCACCGCTTCTGCAGCTTCGAGCCGCTGTCCCCTGAGGATGCTCTGGAGGAGCGCCTCCTATTAGACTCCATTGCTTGGCCCGAAACTCCATCCTTGCCAGCTCCTCTTTCCCTGGAGCAGACCACTGATCCTGCCCACAGCAGGTTCACTGTTCTCCCAGAGAGGGGTGGACAACAGTGGCACGTAGGGGATCAGCTGGAAGTTATGATCAAAATGTACGACTTCCGGGGACGTCCCAAGAAGTCTGGGGGAGACGTCTTATTTGCCCGTCTGCACAATCGAGCACTTGGTGCAGGTGTGGCTGGGAAAGTATTGGATCATCTCAATGGCTCCTACTCGGCTGTGTTTTCTATACTCTGGGAGGGAAGCGCACAGGTTGAGGTAACTATGTTGAATCTAATTGTTTCAATCTTCTAACGGACAGTTAGCTAAGACCCACCTTCCTCTAACACATCATTTGTGTGCCTACAGTTCAGGGAAGTTTTACAATGAATTAAGAAAATGCTTCAGTGACACACAGGCAAGGCTTTTTAGCTGTGTCCGCATCACAAAATTGCAGTGGATCATTTGCTGATTGGGACTTCTATATGTCAGCTTGATGTTGTGCCATACTCTGGACCAACTAATATGAATTTTCTTGATATGAATCATCTTCTCAGTTGAGCTGCCTGTTCCACCAGTATAGACTGACATCTAGTGGCACATGCTGTGCACTACAATACATCACCCCAATACAGAATTACCTTATCACTTCAATAGAAAGAGGAATGTCTTTATATTTGATGGTATATAATATTTATATAAAATAAAATAATCAAACCAAGATAATTAAACTACGTAAAGAAATATCATTGGGAAGTTTTGCTCAGCCAGCATCTCGTAGTGGACTTTTATAATGTCAAGTCAATTTAACTTGTATATCTCATTGACACAAACTACAAATTTGCCTTCAATACTGGGCAATAATGATCTTTGTGTTCTTGTATTTGGAGAGGCTTCAAAAATAGAACACCCTCCAAGCTCTTTAAATGTCCAGTATTGCTCTCACTACAACCCCATGCATACTACTACACAATGTGGAGAAATTCAAAGATTAACAGATCTGCTGTATCTATACAGTTTCTAAACTATGATTGTATGATCGCTGCTTTGTGGAGGGGTTCAGTGAAACATAAGTTCGCCAGACATGAATATCTGGACATCAATGTCAATTCAGTTTGAACCTGAAACAAAATGTGCAACTTTTAGTAGTGTTCAGTTTATTTGTTTTTATTACTATAACAGTTTTGATTGAACTCTGGTTCTCTGTCCTTTCAGGTGACACTGGTTCACCCCAGTGAGGCTGTCACAGTGCTGAAAAGGATAGACAGAGAACAGCCGGATAGGATTCGTTTCCAGAGTGTCTTCCGCTCAGGCTCAGTCTCTGAAACTACCACCTGTAATGTCTGCCTACGTCCGACAGCGCAGCCACAGTGTAACTTCACTGACCTCACTACAGGTGAGCCCTGGTTTTGCTACAAGCCAAAGAACCTGAGCTGTGATACCAGGATCACCAACTACCTTGATGGGTTTAAAGGGAAACTCGAGGCTAATGAGGAGAAGCTCTTTAAAAGGTGAGTGAGCAGAAAGATGTGACTGGCTTCTAATAGAAACATAAAGTGTTACTTGTGTATCTCTTTGGTGAAAAACTGTGAAACTAAAGGCTGTAAAAAATGAACCTAGAGATGTTTATAGTCTAAAATAATACAATAAGTTGATGAGCAGAGTTCACTGGAGATGCTGAAGTAGATTCTTATGGATGAGGAAGATGCAGGAGGCGATGACTCTCAGTTCAGGTCCTTTTATAACAGCACTGTGTCAATGTCATCATGCACATGCTATTAGAGGAAACTGACACTGAACTATGCTAGTAAACATCTTATATAGAGAACATAGGTGTGTGTCTACAACATGTGCAATATCACTCACGAGCCACTTGGTTTCATAATACACCTGATAGTATTATAATCTACCTAAAGGAAAACATACAGAAGTCACAGTGTTTATTATCATCCTAGCTGGACATCAGACTTTCTGGTGCTGCTCATACTAACATGTTCACTTCAATCAGTGAATATTTTCCCAGTGGGAGCAACTCTTGATTCCAGAGGTGTTTTTACCCACTCTGTATTCCAGTGGTATAGATCATGAATTCATCAACAGCTGACTCAAACTCTAAAGAAATTTCCTCCTTTTTTGTGTCTTATGCTGTTAGTGTGGTAATGTGTGTAAGATGTATTTCATGTATCCTTCTCTTCAGTGGTATTAACATGAAAGTCTCCATTCGAGCTTCAGGATCTTCCAGTGTCACCGTGTTGCCAAAAAATAAAGGTGATGCACCATTGTCTCTTCTACCACCATACTCCCTGTATTCTTAATATTAATCATTTAAAACTGAAGACTAGACTACAACTGTTAGCTGTTAGTAGTACATCCTGTTATTATGGAAGGAAGGTAAGTCATAAATGGTTTTACTGCTTCTCAGATCAACCGGAGGTGAAGAGCAATATTGTGCAGTCTGGAACTGTTGGCTATTACTACAAGGATGTGTGGCAGTCAGTAAGTGGCCCCACAGTCCGCCAGTTCAACAGTCCTTCTGTTATCAACCAATGTCTGAAAGGCAAGATGGTCCACCTGTATGGAGACTCTACCGTCAGACAGTGGTTTGAATATCTCAACAAAACACTACCAGGTAGTAATGAACAGAAATCTCTTGCAAAGCGAAGCTTTGATTTTGTTTATACTGCACTCACCAACTCTTTCCTTCTGTAATATTTGTAGGTCTCAAGCAGTTTAACCTGCACAGTTCAGTCAGAGTCGGACCTTTCATGGCCTTAAACTATGCAGACAACATTTTGGTGACGTACAGATTCCATGGTCCTCCTGTTGGCATGTCTGCCAGCGTCCCAGCTATCGAACTGCACTACATTGCCAATGAAGTAGACCGTTTAGTTGGCAGAGCTAACACCGTTGTAGTTTTTGGCATCTGGGCACACCTCAGCAGTTTCCCCACCGAGCTCTACATCCGACGGCTGCAGAACATCCGCAGGGCAGTGGTGCGGCTGCTGGACAGGGCTCCAGACACTCTGGTTATAATCCGGACTGGAAACCCCAGAGATTGGACACCCGTTACTGTACTGAACAACAGCGACTGGTATTCGCTGCAGCGTGACAAGGTGCTCAGGGCCATGTTCAAAGGGCTGAATGTTCACCTGGTAGATGCCTGGGAGATGGTCTTGGCCCACCGCCTGCCACATAACATCCATCCACAACCTCTCATTATTAAGAATATGATCAACGTGGTCTTGTCCTACATATGCCCTCAAAAGAGCAGCTAGATGTGTGTTTGTGATCAGTGTAGTTTATCACAGTTATCTTTATGTTAAATTATTATGATGGTTGCTGGAAACAGTTTGGGGTAAAAGATCAAAATGCAAAACAACAAAATGAGCAATTGTGAGGGAGTGGGAGCGGGACTGTATGAGTCCTTGGTATATGGTATATATAGACCACAAAATGATGATTGTAAATGTCTTTTTCCCATAAATAAATAGACAACATGTTACTGAATACATATGTCGTTGTTTTTAATTCTTTGAAATCAATATGTTTTATATTTTATAAATAAATCATGACATGGGCTTATCTGGAGCACACATGGGCTTAAATGGTGTCACAGTACCAATGAATCTCATGCCAGGCTTTTGACTTTTTTCATTAAGTACTTTTATTTTATATTCCAAAATAAGATAAGATAGATTCAATTTGTCATTCAGATTATACACCATACAGTGCACATCCAAACAATATTTCGTAGCAATGGCTCAAAATATATGTATTTATGTATTTTAAGAATGATTGTATGCAATTATCACTCAGTGAATACACTACTGAATTAAGATAAACTCATTGTCAAGTCCACCGAAATTTGTGCCTGAATATATAAAATATAAAATAGACAATGTAGAAACTTGTATGTTGTGTGAAGGATAACACAGACTTGTATCCAAAACACTGTTTTTTAATTACAGACTGTGCCTGAATATAGAAAATAGAAAATGGACAATAATAAATACGAAAACACGCACATGTAGGTACACAATCATCCCAAATCAATAAATATATAGAAAGCAGATTAACTTAACTTCCTCTTCTCTCTCTCTCTCTTTCAGCCGTCCTGTACGAGCTGCTGTATGAAGACGTCTTTAAGGTGGACCGGAGCTTGCTTGGTACGTGTCAGCGGTCCAGCCGAGCCAACGATCTCCTGAGCGACGACAACATGGCCGCCTGCCTCAGCAGCGACGAGTCCGACCTCGACGGCAACGAGCCGCTCTGGTAAGTTTTTTTTTGTTTTTTGTTTTTGGCAATATTTCTTTTTCAGTGTAAGAATTTTATATACAAACACATAGATCACCATGACAACAATGTGACAACAGAACAGAACATGGTAATACGAACCATAGACTGTATAAAAGAAATACGAACACACAACCCCCACCCTAAACAGAAAAAAGAGCATAAGAGAGGAAAACAGAAAGAAAAAAACTGGTCAGTGCACAAAGTCAATACACATGATTACTTGGTATAACCTAAAAGCTTCTAAAGAAAGTCAACTCAAGAGGAACAAAGGCTCTGAACCAGCTAGCTCACTCTCAAATATCCAGTGTAGCAGATTGTTACCATCGGCCACATTGATGTTTTTTTTCAGGTATGTATGTGTGTATTTTCTGTCTGTATTTTTTTGTTGTTGTTGAACATTATAGGTTGTATTTTTAAAGACCATTTGAACTAAATTGATGTTTTTTATTGTTATTGTTGTTTAATGTAATTTGTTTACAAAAACAATGAACAAAAAGACACAAATAACAATAAAAAGGCAACTCAAATAATATAACATGAACTTAAACTTCTATAAAGGCAGTTTCATAGATTAATATCTGGTTAAATCACGGAGTTTCAGTACATACCACACCTGTGGTCATCAATAGCAACAGGGACAAACTGATTTTTTTGGTCATTGTATTTACCACCACTGGCCACAGGAGGGCGCAAAATTACAGCAAATAAAAGAAGCCTTGCCCAGATAAAGGAAATATTAACCTGTTACACAAGAAAATAATAAGAATGGAGAACAACAACATACCTTGCTTGCAAATAAAATACATTTTGACAACCCAGTTACATAAATATAATGCACAGTTGACCTTACTGGGAGCAGTGCTGGTTTTACTGGGAACAGTGCTGGTTTTACAGTCTGACAGCTGCAGGGAGGAAGGACCTGCGATATCGCTCCTTCACACACTTTGGATGAAGGAGTTTGTCATTGAAGGGGCTCTCCAGTGCGGTCAGCCTCTTGGGGTTGGAGTCCTTGGCTATTGTTCTCCTCTCTCCCACCATCTTTACTTTAACATCATAAAAATGATCAATTGAAATCAAAATGTCTTAAAACTTGTTACCAGAGCGTAGTGCTGAACGATTTATCGTTTTCTGATCGAAATTGCGATTTCAGACAGCGCGATAATGTGATCGCCAAAGCTGCGGTTTTTGCAGCGCTCCTGACTGACCCAGGATCTGTTGTGTCAACTATTTTACACATACATGCCGTCTCCCTACCATCCTGCCAAGCTCACCAATCAGAAGCGGCATGGTACTTGTGGACAGGTCACGCTAATCAATCAGTATTAACCGGCTCCTTAATTATAATTATTCAGAAATAGCCAGACCAGAAGCGGAGTTAGGGGATTTAACCCCCAAGAAAACCAGCACGTCGGTCATTTGGGAGTGTTTCGGGTTTGAGGCTGCAGACGTGCACCAGAAACAGGTACTGTGCAAAATCTGTCGCGCTAAAGTTGCAACATTCAGGGGAAACACAACCAATTTGTACCGGCACTTGAAAAATCAACACAAGCATTTGCATGACGAGTGCATGACGAAAAAGTCCAGTGAAAATGATACTCAGGCGTGACTCACTGTATGATAAGAGCAGCGGAGACACTGGGAGATATAAAAACCTCCTCCGCACACTGGACAGAAGATATATGATTCCCTCCTGCACCTACTTCAACCAGGTTGCCATCCCTCAGCTGTACGCAGAGTGTAAATGCTGAGTGATGTAAAGATGTCAGGGAAGTGAGTATTATTGTTGATTAAGTACTTTTGGGATTTTATTTGTTCTGCACTTCACCCTGACTTGTGGTGTCAGCCTTTGTTTAAAAAAATATATTTGAGTTTTATTTTATTACCATTACTTGTCAAATTCACTTAGAAAGATAGTCCAGGTTTCTTAATATACAGTAGGGTTGAATAAAGTACCTTAACTGCTGCTATAGATGTTGATAAGCTAGCTCTCTTGAGCCATAAAAGACTGACCTTGACATACATACTTGACTGTTGGGCAAGATCCTTTTTTCCTTTATTGGAATTGTTGAATTTTGTTTTTCTTATTACTTATTTAACATTGTTTAGTTTTTTTGGAATTGTTTTGTATTCTATTTAACTTTTTTTTTTAAATTAACACAATTAAGGATTTCTAATCACAATTAGATCTTTTCCTAAAATCGTTCAGCCCTACCAGAGCGGCTCGTTGCCGTCGTGGTCGGGCTCGTCGCTGCTGAGGCAGGCGGCCATGTTGTTGTCACTCAGGAGGTCGTTGGCGCGGCTGAAATTGAATCTATCTGATCTTATCTTATTTTAGAAAAAAGTCAAAAGCCTGACATGAGATTAATTAGTACTGTGACATGATTTGAGCCCATTTGTGCTCCAGATAAGACCACACACAACCCTAATATATATGTATGTATATGTATATACATATATATATGTATACCAAGCACTCATACAGTACCAGCATTACACTACCAATTTAATAATTTAACATAACAGTAACTGTGATAAACGGCACTGATCACAAACACACATCTAGCTGCTCTTTTGAGGGCATATGTAGGACAAGACCACGTTGATCATATTCTTAATAATGGGTGGTGGTGGATGGACGTTATGTGGCAGGCGGTGGGCCAAGACCATCTCCCAGGCATCTACCAGGTGAACATTCAGCCCTTTGAACATGGCCCTGAGCACCTTGTCATGCTGCAGTGAATACCAGTCGCTGTTGTTCAGTACAGTAACGGGTGTCCAATCTCTGGGGTTTCCAGTCCGGATTATAACCAGAGTGTCTGGAGCCCTGTTCAACAGCCGCACCACTGCTCTGCGGATGTTCTGCAGCCGTCGGATGTAGATCCCGGTGGGGAAACTGCTGAGGTGTGCCCAGATGCCTAAAACTACAACGGTGTTAGCTCCGCCGATTAAACGGTCTACTTCATTGGCAATGTACTGCAGTTCCATAGTTGGGGTGCTGGGAGACCAGACAGGAGGACCATGGAATTGGAACGTCACCAAAATGTTGTCTGCATAGTTTAAGGCCATGAAAGGTCCGGCTTTGACTGAACTGTGCAGGTTAAACTGCTTGAGATCTACAAGTATTACACAAGGAAAGAATTGGTGAGTGCAGTATGAACAAATTCAAAGCCTCGCTTTGCAAGAGATTTCTGTCCATTACTACCTGGTAGTGCTTTGTTGAGATAAAAAAACCACTGCCTGACGGTAGAGTCTCCATACAGGTGGACCAACTTGCCTTTCAGACATTGGTTGATAACAGAAGGACTGTTGAACTGGCGGACTGTGGGGCCACTTACTGACTGCCACACATCTTTGTAGTAATAGCCAACAGGTCCAGACTGCACAATATTGCTCTTCACCTCCGGTTGATCTGAGAAGAAGTAAAAGGACACGGGGGGAAACATCTGGTATGAAGTCACTTAAAAGCCATTTATGACTTACCTTCATTCCATAATAACAGGATGTACTACTAAGAGCTAACAGTTGTAGTCTAGTACTTTGCGCTCCATCACTGTTCAAAAAATGGCCTGAAACTGGTTTCTTTCTAATAATCTGTAGAACATTCAATTTTAAATGATTAATATTAAGAATACAGGATGTATGGTGGTAGAAGAAACAATGGTGCATTACCTTTATTTTTCAGCAACACAGTGACACTGGAAGATCCTGAAGCTCGAATGGAGACTTTGACATTAATACCCCTGAAGACAAGGATACATGAAAGACAACTTACACACATTACCACACTAACAGCATAAGACACAAAAAGGAGGACATTTCTTTAGAGTTTGAGTCAGCTGTTGATGAATTCATGATCTGTGCCACTGGAATACAGAGTGGGTAAAAACACCTCTGGAATCAGGAGTTGCTCCCACTGGAAAAATCTATTTCACTGATTGAAGTGAACATGTTAGTATGAGCAGCACCAGAAAGTCTGATGTCCAGCTAAGATGATAATAAACACTGTGACTTCTGTATTTTTTCCTTTAGGTAGATTATAATACTATCAGGTGTATTATGAAACCAAGTGGCTCGTGAGTGATATCACACATGTTGTAGACACACCTATGTTCTCTATATAAGATGTTTACTAGCATAGTTCAGTGTCAGTTTCCTCTAATAGCGTGTGCATGATGACATTGACACAGTGCTGTTATAAAAGGACCTGAACTAAGAATCATCGTCTCCTGCATCTTCCTCATCCATAAGAATCTACTTCAGCATCTCCAGTGAACTCTGCCCATCAACTTATTGTATTATTTTAGACTATAAACATCTCTAGGTTCAATTTTTACAGCCTCTAGTTTCACAATTTATCACCAAGGAGATACACAAGTAACACTTTATGTTTCTATTAGAAGCCAGTCATATCTGTCTGCTCACTCACCTTTTAAAGAGCTTCTCCTCATTAGCCTTGAGTTTCCCTTTAAACCCATTGAGGTAGTTGTTGATCCTGGTATCACAGCTCAGTTTCTTTGGCTTGTAGCAAAACCAGGGCTCACCTGTAGTGAGGTCTGTGAAGTTACACTGTGGCTGCTCTGTCGGACGCAGGCAGACATTACAGATGGTAGTTTCAGAGACTGAGCCTGAGCGGAAGACACTCTGGAAACGAATCCTATCCGGCTGTTCTCTATTTAGCCTTTTCAGCACTGTGACAGCCTCACTGGGGTGAACCAGTGTCACCTGAAAGGACAGAGAACCAGAGTTCAACTGAAACAGTTATAGTAATAACGACAAATAAAGTGAACACTACCAAAAGTTGCACATTTTGTTTCAGGTTCAAACCAGATTGATCTCCAGATATTCATGTCTGGAGAACTTATGTTTCACTGAACCCCTCCACAAAGCAGCGATCATCCAATCATAGTTTAGAAACTGTATAGATACAGCAGATCTGTTAATCTTTGAATTTCTCCACATTGTGTAGTAGTATGCATGGGGTTGTAGTGAGAGCAATACTATAATATTTAAAGGAGGGTGTGCTCTTTTTGAAGCCTCTCCAAATACAAAACAGAAAGATCAAAAGCTTAGTGGATGAATTAGTGTGTTTGTCTGCTCTAACGTAATCTGCAAATTTTAGCATGTCCAGGTAGTGAGCCTACCACTAACAGTAGTAACTCAGCATTACATTCACGTTTCATCAATTTTTTCATTTTTTTCCCCCCTTATCTTAATTCACAACAGAGGATTTAGTATTGCCCAGTATTTAAGGCAAATTTATTTCTAATTTATGACAATGAGATATACAAATAAAACTGACTTGACATTATAAACTACTATAAAACTAGATGTCAGTCTATACTGGTGGAACAGGCAGCTCAACTGAGGAGATTATTCATATCAAGAAGATTCATATTAGTTGGTCCAGAGTATGATACAATATTAAGCTGGCATATAGAAATCCTAATCAGCAAATGATCCACTGCAATTTTGTGATGAGGACACACCTAAAAGCCTTGTCTGTGTGTCACTGAAGCATTTTCTTAATTCATTGTAAAACTTCCTTGAACTGTAGGCACACAAATGATGTGTTAGAGGAAGGTGGGCCTTAGCTAACTGTCCGTTAGAAGGTTGAAACAATTAGATTTAACATAGTTACCTCAACCTGTGCGCTTCCCTCCCAGAGTAAAGAAAATACAGCCGAGTAGGAGCCATTGAGATGATCCAACACTTTCCCAGCCACACCTGCACCAAGTGCTCGGTTGTGCAGACGGGCAAATAAGACGTCTCCCCCAGACTTTTTGGGACGTCCCCGGAAGTCGTACATTTTGATCGTAACTTCCAGCTGATCCCCTACGTGCCACTGTTGTCCACCCCTCTCTGGGAGAACAGTGAACCTGCTGTGGGCAGGATCAGTGGTCTGCTCCAGGGAAAGAGGAGCTGGCAAGGATGGAGTTTCAGGCCAAGCAATGGAGTCTAATAGGAGACGCTCCTCCAGAGCATCCTCAGGGGACAGCGGCTCAAAGCTGCAGAAGCGGTGGGTGAGGTGACGTCTTGGGACAGGAACGGTGAGGCTTCCTTTATGCTGAAACTGGCAGGAGGTCAATAGAGTGATGTGATGAATACATACAAAACAATCGATAAACATGAAGCTACTAAATGAATTCTGCTAATAAGAAAATCAACTGAATATTTGTAGGAGTTGATGAGAGAAGTTGATCAAAGACTCGATGATAACTGCAACATAAAAAAGTTAGTAGAACTACAGTCAGAATATCCTTCAAGTCCATTTCAGTAACAACTGTAACAATAATTTAAATGTTTCTTTTCAGTTTACATGTTAATGACATCAAGGTGGGCTATTTATTGGAGAGGAATTTTCCTTCCTTTGCTAAATCATTCTTAATGAATTTTCAAATGAGGACAATGTTACAATATGATTATGATGTGAAGATCTAATACAACCGAAGTGTTCTTACGAGTTATTCTGATGGAAAACTAATGTGTTTCCTTAATTAGTTGATCATTCTAACAAGTATTGTCTTCGTAGTCCAGGTCTGGCATATGTATATTATTCCTGTGCCATAGAGCTCCATTGTTTCCCAGAAACAAGTAAAAACACATCAGTGAGCCAAAAACTGTCACACTTTTCAGGTTGAATGAGAAGTGTTTTGTTTAGCGATGAACAAATACTGTATTCCAGCATAACACATCACACAAGTGACTGAAATCAATTCACATATTCACTTGAATATGTTAGATTGGATAATTTTCCTCAATGAATACATTAAATATATAAAGAAATCAGTTTTATCCTCTCATTTGTTTAATTGCGTTCCCTCTATCTAGTTTTAGGACTTGTGGAAAAACCCACTCAAGATCAAATTCTTACCTCCAGGAAGTCCGTGTTAAAAAGTACAAAGAAGAAGACAAACACAGCCAGGAAAAGGAAGATGGCAGCATACTTCGGACAGCAAAAGCTGACCATCGTTTCTCTACTAGCTCTGAACTTCATGACTGATGATCAGTCTTCACTTATGCCTGAAATGACACAAACAGTGTTAGTTGACATCTTGTTTAGCTGTATTTATGTTAGTGATTACTTGTAAGAACCTGACCTTTTTAACGTAACGAATAACCTAATGCATTTGTTCTGCAATTTAAGTACTCAGTTGTTTAGTTCAATTTTCAAAAAGGGAATATGTTACTTTTTAAACAACTGTACCTTTTGAGAAGAGTTAGAAAAGAAAATCCAACACAATTTCAGACTACTTTTTTGGCAGACAGGCACCTAACTGTGTTCTATGGTTATATCACTGTGTACGGCAGCGAGCAAGATGTGACAGCTTTCACTTCATGGAAAAAATTGCATTCAATTTATAGGAGGGAATAAGTTAAAGAACACAGTCTTCTACCACAGCAATTTTGGAAAGAGATTAATAAATTAGGATCCAAGAGAGTACAGACAATACCTATGGAGGTTATAATAAATGATGATTTGGTCGAAACCAGGAAAGAGTTTGTGCTTAAAAAATGGGAGCGACACTTATTTTCTGGAAATCAGATTTCCTCAAATTTTGATGATGATTTCCTGAGAGAAGCATGTGTTCTAAAAAATGAACTGGAGAGAAATATGGTTCAAGATGAGTATCCGTCTAATATAATTTTGAATTCTGACATCTCTTTGGAGGAAGTGAGAGCTGCCATACATAAGTCAAAGGTGAAGAAAGTGTGGAAGAAATCCCTAATGTGGTCTTAAAATCACCGTCACTCTTAAATGTCCTCTTTTGTTTGTTTCAATTTTGCTTTAATTACAGTATTGTTCCCTCAGTTTGGTATAAATCTATTATTAAGCCCATCCCAAAATCATCGAAAAATGACCCAAGGGTACCTTTAAATTACAGGGGAATCAGCCTTCTCAGTACTGTGTATAAATTATATTCTGGTATATTGAATGCTCGGCTGACCCAGTATATAGAAGCTGTAGAATATTTAGTTGATGAGCAGAATGGTTTTAGGAAAAATCGAGCTTGTATTGACCATATTCATTCTGTTTCTACTATTGTTAGAACAAGACTTTCAGCAAGTAAATCAACATTCGTATGTTTTATAGATTTCCAAAAAGCTTTTGATTGGATTCATAGAGATCTACTTGCTCTAAAACTTTTACAAGCGGGGGTGAATGGTAGATTCTATAAAGCACTTAAATCAATGTATAGTTGTCCTGTTGCCTGTATAGAGATAAATAATACGCAGACAGATTGGTTTAGTACCCAATTTGGTGTTAAACAGGGTGATATTCTTTCTCCTAATCTATTTGCTATTTATGTTAATGATTTGGCCCACAACATCAAATAATCAAATCTGGGTATACACATGGACAATTTAACTGTTGGAATTTTGTTGTACGCAGACGATATTGCTCTCCTAGCTGAATCAGAGGATGATTTATAGAAAATGTTGAATCTTCTCATGACATGGTGTCATATATGGAGATTATTAATAAACCAAAGTTTGGGGAAGTAAGATTGGAATATACATTTACATATAAATATTTGGGATTCACTTTTGTTGAGTTCATGATGATGGAAGCAGGAATTAAGCTGTTAGCAAATTCAGCGGGGGGATCATTAGGGTCTGTGGTTAGTAAGTTTAAGATATTTAAAACTCTTGGATATTCTACCTATTCACAACTTTATGATGCTTGTGTTTCCCCCATATTAAATTATGCATCAGGGGTCCGGGGACTTAAGGAATCTAAAACTGCAGATTCCATTGAGAACAGAGCTGCTCGCTGCTTTTTAGGTGTTCATAAGTTTGCTCCAATTTTGGCTGTTCAAGGTGACGTGGGTTGGCTTCCTGGTTCTATAAGACGTAAATGTGAGATGATCAGACTATTGAATCGTTTACTTAATATGTCAGAAGACAGGGTCAATAAGAACGTTTTTATTTGGAGTAAATTAAACGGCTCTCTGTGGGCTAAAGAAATATTCACTTTATTTGAAGAGGTTGGTTTACCGTATTTGTACAGTAATGATTTAACTTGTTCAATAGCCTCATTTAGTGAGAAACTATTTGCTTTATTTGAGACAAAATGGTTAAATGATATTTTATTAAAGCCCAAATTATGAACATATATTCAAATTAAACATAATTATGACCCTGAACCTTCTGTTAAAGCTAACTTATCAAGAAATCAAAGGTCCTTAGTGGCACAGCTGAGAACAGGAATCCTTCCCCTACACCTTGAAGTCGGTAGATTTAAAAATATGTTGGAAGATGAAAGGTTATGTGAATTATGTGAACTCAATGAAGTTGAAAATGAATCACATTTTCTTGTATACTGTCCCTTGTATGATGAACTGAGAACTCCTTTATTTAACCCTAATCCGTGTATCATTCGTTCTTTCTATTTTTGATTGGAAATCAAAAAAGGAAAAAGTGACAAATTATTTTGTTTTTTGTTTTTAAATCTAACACAAAAAAAGAAAAAAATGTCTGTTTTTTCATATTTCAATTTTCGGCTCAAATAAAAAATACAAAATGGAAAAACGGACCACAGGACTGAATTTGAATTAGAATTAGAATTTATCATAGCCTGTACCATGAATTCCGGCGTCAGGTGATGCTTGTGCTTTAAAAAGTGCAAATTAAGCAGATAATGACCACATGGACACCTGTGGGACTAGAAACAGCTGAGAAACAAGCCACAAAATACGACGGAGATTGTTATCTTTAGAAAGCAAACAGCAACACCCACTGATAGGTTTACATGAGTGAGGGTAACTGGTCATTGTAAATATATAGCTACTTACAAATCTGTAAAAAAACTGCTACTACATTTTTGCATACGGCGAAAAGACAATTTCACAATTTTCCATTGATAAATCACACCGGACCCAAGAATGGTGCGGATGTAAATACACCTCATACTCCGCACTGGAACGCCTGGACACAACCATATATGGTCAGCACGTGCATATTAATTAGCAATATGCCCTCTGTGGAGCGGCTACAAAGTGACAACAAAGACAAGGGGGGAGGACGGGGGAAAGAAGCGGAAATTCAGTCCTGTCGTCCGTTTTTCCATTTTGTAATTTTTATTTGAGCTTAAAATTGAAATATGAAAAAACAGACATTTTTTCTTTTTTTGTTAGATTTAAAAACTAAAAACAAAATAATTTGTCACTTTTTCCTTTTTTGATTTTTGATTTCCAATCGAAAATAGACAGAACGAATGATACACGGATTAACCCTAACCCTATTTACTGAAATGTCTGTTAAAAACCCAGAATCCATTTGTTATTATTTGTGCTTTTCTTTTTTTGTTTCAGTGTCTTGTAAGCCCATTTGGGCTGGGCACTTCTGGTGCAAGACACGTAAATAAAAAAATCAATCAATCAACCTACGTATTTGCACAGGCCTATGCAGTGGTGGCAAATTTCCATGTTGTTGAGTCATATATATATTTATATATATATATATATTGACTCCTCGATTAACAATCATTTGATAGAGACTGATAAGGAGACACTCAATTACACATCAAGTGTGAATCAACCAAATTAACACATTTACATGTATCATCATTTACACTTCTCCTTAATTGAGATTGAGACATATTATTTTCTATATATACTATACTCTACTTCATTTCTATTATATTATTCTTTTTTTCCTACATATTTTGTTACAATTTTTATATTGAACATATTTTTAGATGTCCTTGTGGAAGGGCTCTCGTCCAGGGCGTCATTCAAGCTAGAACGGCCACTGTGGATCATCATCAGAGCTCTTGACCATAAACCACATGGGCATGTACAATACTTACAGTCTTAGTCACTGTCATTATAATAATAAAACTATTTAAAAAATAGAAAGAAAAAAGAGCAGTGATATTTCCTTGTGATAGGTAAAAGTCACTATTCAGACATCTCAACTCTCCAGGAATTTCCGGTAGTCTCCCACATATTGACAGTGGCTCACTGACGCCCCCAAATGAGATATAATCTCCCAGAATCTGGAGCGAGCATGAAAGAAAGCATGTGTTTGTGTGACTATCAATGCAGGGCGTGTCAGAGCAAAGTGTTCGTGATATCTCTGTGTCGTTGCTTATCAGATCAACCGCGACCCACACTGGAACGGACCTCCCTGAAATGACTTTTTGCAGGTTGGGATGACTTCACTATTCACAGTTTATGTAGGCAAAAAAGTGCATTTTGTTGTTCGCGATTGAGTTTTAAGTCATTGCTTCAATGGCTGTGAGACAAAGATGCGTCTGAACGATTATGAAAAAACAGGAAGTTTAGCGTGCTAACACTTGCTAATTAGCAAAGGCAGAGGCTGACAGGAAACTTCTACAATTTTAATGTATTTGTACGTTACTTGAATATTTTCATTTGATGCTTCTTTATACTTCCACTCCACTACATTTCGGAGGAAGGATGCCTTTATATTTTTTGAAATTTCTACTTGAAACTTACTACATATTAATTTAAGCTGAACATTATCCTGCACAACAAACCAAAAACAGTAAACGGATATCTGACACTGAGGTTAAGAGTGCCAATCCAACATTATCACAGAAAAAAAGGTGTAATAATGAAATAGAAATACGATGTTAAAGGAGATTAAGTTGAACTAAATGTAAGTTTAAGGAGACAAACCCACCTGTCTGCTCTGTTTGCGCCAACTACCAGCCTGAAGATGGACCTTGTACTGCGATAGTATCCACAATAAAAAGATAAAGATAAGAAGTAATACGTTGGAGGGGGAAAATGTAGTTACTGATATACTGCTGAGTAAGTTACGAGGTTTCGGACACTGAAGCAACACTTCAAATCATTATGACCATCTATGCAAATGTTCTGTTGAGAAAGAACAGACATTGCAGTGTTTGGATGTGCAAGAGCAAGTTGTGCATGTTGGCACTTCATTTAATGTGCTTTTTTATTGGCTGTATTTTTGTCTCTTTAGATGACGGAAATTAAGTAAGAACTTTTAAAATTTGGACTCCATATCACTGCTAGTCTAATTTTACAGTGGCTACTGTCCTCTGTATCCTGCTAATAACATTGTAAATTGCAACTATGTCATCTGAGCGTTTTAGGATCGTGATTTGGGTTTTATTTTTTATTCACTACTGAGGTATATCTTACATCTATAAGTGTCACTGTATTTCCATGCTGTCTGTCCAGACCAATGTTGAGCTGAGCTTTTTTAAATTATGTTTATTGTGTTTATAAAAACAAAGAAAACACAATAAACATACTTGAGAAGAGAAAAAAAGAGTAACAACTTTTATGTATACCCTTTTCAAGATGCCTTATTAGAATTTTACGTAGTTTTTAAAAACAATTTCCCCTCAAACCTGTTCTGGCAATATTTTATTTATCGAGAAGCACAAAGCCGGTACGCTGTCTTTCTCTAGTTTATTCAGTCGTCTGCAGACGGACTCCTTGCTGTCTCAGGCGTGAGATGGCAGAGTGAGCCCAGAGCAGAGGAAACAGTCAGATTATATACAATACATTATCTAGTGAAAGGATGACCTTGTTCTACCATCAGAACAATGTAAGCACAATAGGCACGTCATCACGTGTATACAATCAGGACAATGGTTAATCAGTAGATTATAACATACATGATGTTCCATCAATGTTCAATGATGTTCATTAAATCAGCATTTCATGTCATGGTCAGCAGATTATGACGCACACACATACATCTAATCATATACCATAACTACTCATTTGATCAGACAAGATGAATAATAAGAATTTCCATTACAAACCTTTGCTGTCTTGACTAAATTTTAGAGTTGTGGTTGGTATTCACTGAGGTTGAGAAGTGCTGATACAACGTTATCACAAATGAAAACATTCAATGTTGCAAAGTATAAATAAGATGTTTCAGGAGACTGACGGGATGATCGGGATCTAAAACGCTGAAACATTGTTCTGAGCAACTTAGTGGTGTATTCACTAGTTCTCTTGAACAGAGAAGGCTGAGCATATATTATATTGTCAGTATTTTAGAGACCGCTGAGTAATGGGTGTGAACTACAGGGGATGTGAAATGTATACTATGTCCCGTTCATTAAACTGCACCTCTGAATCCATAATCATGATGACATTACTCTGTTTGTAAAATGATTAGGCTGTTTAGTATAAAGAAGTAGGCTATTTAACAATTTAGGTAGATATATCAGTCATTTAAATTGACAATTAAAACTATGATATAATGCAAGCAGCTGAAACTACAAAGCGACTTGTCCACAACATAAACTGACTATTTACGAATTACTTTTATTCATTTAATTGAAATATTGCTTAGTGAAGTAATAGTTTAACTCCCTGACTGATGACATCCCCTGGCATCATTCATGTTCCCACAGCTCTTTGTGTTGGAAGGGGAATGCACCATTGAACCATGGGTGTGGACTGAACCCATGGTCGCTGCGGGATTTGATTATGGTGGCATTCATCATCTTTACAAAGGTCATTTATGACTGTTTCCTGGTCATACGAGTGTGAATCGGACGTAGCTGTTTGTTGCTTAATACTATCTATCACACATCTTTTGTTTGAGAAGAAAGTGTCATTTGGATATTCCAACACTGTGTGTATGGGAGTGGTTAATTAGGAAGGGCTTCAGGATACATGGCAGGATATATGTGAGTTCATTATATTCCCTCAAGGTGAATCTCTGCTGAGGTAAGACACATAATATTTTTTAATGTATTTGACGTTTGAAGTTTCAGTTCATAGACATGAAAACTAAACATGACTGATAACATTTCCATATTTTTTAATGAGTTTACTTGCTTTAACTTGCAGCAGAAACCCTGACTCCTTAGGTTATAAGTGATTACATTTACCACAAATTGTTTTATATCAAAACATTATTATTAGAATTATTGTAGAATTATATAAACACAATGTCTAGGTTTGTCAACATGACACATAACCTGACATCTTTTTTATGTTAAGCAAATATCATTTGGATATTCCAACACTGTTTCCTTAACTTCCCTCAATGGGAGACAACAGTATGTCATAAGTTTTGTCCTGGTTAAAGTCAGACTTGGAATTTGATTGTTAACTGTATGTGTTAACAAATATTCAGCATCCACTATGGGTCAGAAAGAGAAACGTTACTTACAGCCTCCCAACCAGGCTTTTGAATAAGTTGAATTAGTGATTTTGGTGTTGCTGACACATCCTGATTCACACATCATCTCTGCTGTTAAGATAAATTAAGTGTAAAGTTAGCCCAAAACTGCAGTCCTTTAGTAATGATACGAGAGCTGAAAATAAAATTAAAATAAAACACCTGTTTAATATTCCACATATGGGCTGCCATGTCAGCAGTGGTGGGGAATGGTACTTTTAAAAGTAACTAACTACATTACAGCATTAGCTTCTGAGAAAAGTAACAAGCAACCTGCCCAAGCGGGCCTTGTCGGAGGCCAGATATCACACACGCACAACCAGACAGTTACAAACAATGTCACTTTATTAATTCATTTACATAATCTAAAATTGGAGGAGGTGCAGGGGATATCAAAAGGGTTATCTCTTCGACCCGGAGGGGACTGCTCCCAACCTTCAGGACACAAGGTCCATATGCACAGCAGTATAAAAATACACAGCAACATAAAAGGTGCACACCAGCTAGGTGCGAATACACTCACACTAAGGCCCACACAGGCTCCACACCAGGGTTAACACTACTGGGCAGTAGAGCATCCCTCACTCCCGGGCGGCTGGTCTACCAAATTGACCCCCCCTCCCTCTATTTCCTCAAAACAAGACAAAACACATGACACACAAATAGCAAACTAAATATACAATTAGGGCTATATAAAGTAATACACGAGACATAAATAGACTAAAAGGTTTAAAATACTTAACTCGCCCTGCTGGGGAGCAGCTCCCTCCTAAGATTTTCTATTGGGTTCAGGTATGGAGACTGGCTAGGCCACTCCACGACCTTGAGATACTTCTTACGGAGCCACTCCTTAGTTGCCCTGGCTGTATGTTTCGGGTCGTTGTCATGCTGGAAGACCCAGCCACGACACATCTTCAATGCTCTTATTGAGGGAAGGAGGTTGTTGGCCAAGATCTCGCGATACTTGGCCCCATCCATCCTCCCCTCAATACGGTGCAGTCGTCCTGTCCCCTTTGCAGAAAAGCATCACCAAAGAATGATGTTTCCATGTCTCCATGCTTCACGGTTGGGATGCTGTTCTTGGGGTTGTACTCATCCTTCTTCTTCCTCCAAACACGGCGAGTGGAGTTTAGACCAAAAAGCTCTATTTTTGTCTCATCAGACCACATGACCTTCTCCCATTCCTCTGTGTGTCATACTGTGTCATATACACAGCGCCACCTACTGGACACAGGAAGTCAGCCTCATATGACAAACAGAGTTCACCACATCGCACGTTCATCACTGCTTGCAGCTTTAATTTAATTTACACTTCCTGGAATTTACAATTTTCAGTTGAACTTAAATTGTGGACCTAATGCATTAGGTTATTTGTTATGTTAAAAAGGTCAGGTAATCATTAAGTAATCCCTAACATAAATACAGCTAAACAAGGTGTCAACTAACACTGTTTGTTTGTGTCATTTCAGGCATAAGTGAAGACTGATCATCAGTCATGAAGTTCAGAGCTTGTAGAGAAACGATGGTCAGCTTTTACTGTCCGAAGTATGCTGCCATCTTTGTTTTCCTGGCTGTGTTTGTCTTCTTCTTTGTGCTTTTTAACACGGACGTCCTGGTGGTAAGAATTTGATCTTGAGTGGGTTTTTCCACAAGCCCTAAAACTAGATAGAGGGAACGCAATTAAACAAATGAGAGAATAAAACTAATTTCTTTATATAATTAATGTATTCATTGAGGAAAATTTTCCAATCTAACATATTCAAGTGAATATGTGAATTGATTTCCGTCACTTGTGTGATGTGTTATGTTGGAATACAGTATTTGTTCATCGCTAAACAAAACACTTCTAATTCAACCTGAAAAGGTCAATTTTGGTCTCGTCCATCCACAGAACATTTCATCACATCACTCTCTTGACCTCCTGCCAGTTTCAGCATAAAGGAAGCCTCACCTTCCCTGTCCCAAGACGTCACCTCACCCACCGCTTCTGCAGCTTCGAGCCGCTGTCCCCTGAGGATGCTCTGGAGGAACGTCTCCTATTAGACTCCATTGCTTGGCCCGAAACTCCATCCTTGCCAGCTCCTCTTTCCCTGGAGCAGACCACTGATCCTGCCCACAGCAGGTTCACTGTTCTCCCAGAGAGGGGTGGACAACAGTGGCACGTAGGGGATCAGCTGGAAGTTATGATCAAAATGTACGACTTCCGGGGACGTCCCAAGAAGTCTGGGGGAGACGTCTTATTTGCCAGTCTGCACAACCGATCGCTTGGTGCAGGTGTGGCTGGGAAAGTATTGGATCATCTCAATGGCTCCTACTCGGCTGTATTTTCTTTACTCTGGGAGGGAAGCGCACAGGTTGAGGTAACTATGTTAAATCTAATTTTTTCTGACAGTTAGCTAAGCCCCATTTTCCAATGTTTCAATTTACATGGCACACAGTTTGGAATAATAACAGGCACAGATTTACCACTCAAAATCCTTTGTCATTTTAAAAACAGAGTGTCCTTTATTTAATACATTTGGTTGGATAATATGTCCAAGAGTAATCAACATCTCCATCGATTGACAACTCCTTTTTCTGACAGCATATAAACCAGCCAATATAATACAGTGATGAGAAACACACAAACAACAAACCTACTTCCATGACTCATGGAGAAGGAAAAATATCCAAAGGGTTAGTGTTAATATCCAAAGATGTCAAAACTCCACAAGACAAAACAGTAAGTATAAGAAAGTTCTACATAATACAAGTGATACTGGAGTTTTGACTTCTTCATTGTTCAACAAAAGGAAAACAAGAGAAAAGGGTGTTTTCATTGCCAACATATGATCAGGCACATGCTATAAGCAGTCTCAATGATATAAGCAATCTCTTTGCCTGTCCACATCATTTGTGTGCCTGGACTTCAGGGAAGTTTGAGACACACAGGAAAAGCTTTTAGGTGTGTCCTCATGACAAAATTGCAGTGGATCATTTGCTGATTAGGATTTCTATATGTCAGCTTGATGTTGTGCCATACTCTGGACCAACTTATATGAATCTTCTTGATATGAATAATCTTCTCAGTTGAGCTGCCTGTTCCACCAGTATAGACTGACATCTAGTTTTATAGTAGTAATTTATAATGTCAAGTCAGTTTTATTTGTATATCTCATTGTCATAAATTACAAATTCACCTTTATTACTGGGCAATACATCCTCTGTTGTTAATTCAAATAAGGAACAGAAAAAAAATTGAAAAAATTGATGAAACATGAATGTAATGCTGACTTACTACTGTTAGTGGTAGACTCACTAGCTGATCTTTGTGTTTTTGTATTTGGAGACGCTTAAAAAAGAGAACACAAAGATGAACAGATCTGCTGTATCTATACAGTTTCTAAACTATGATTGGATGATTGCTGCTTTGTGGAGAGGTTCAGTGAAACATAAGTTCTCCAGACATGAATATCTGGAGATCAATCTGGTTTTAACCTGAAACAAAATGTGCAACTTTTAGTAGTGTTCACTTTATTTGTCTTTATAACAGATTTAAGTAATGGGATTGAACTCTGGTTCTCTGTCCTTTCAGGTGACACTGGTTCACCCCAGTGAGGCTGTCACAGTGCTGAAAAGGATAGACAGAGAACAGCCGGATAGGATTCGTTTCAAGAGTGTCTTCCGCTCAGGCTCAGTCTCTGAAACTACTACCTGTAATGTCTGCCTGCGTCTAACAGCGCAGCCACAGTGTAACTTCACTGACCACACTACAGGTGAGCCCTGGTTTTGCTACAAGCCAAAGAACCTGAGCTGTGATACCAGGATCACCAACTACCTTGATGGGTTTAAAGGGAAACTCGAGGCTAATGAGGCGAAGCTCTTTAAAAGGTGAGTGAGCAGAAAGATGTGACTGGCTTCTAATAGAAACATAAAGTGTTACTTGTCTTTGGTGAAAAATCGTGAAAGTAGAGGCTGTAAAAATTGAACCTAGTGATGTTTATAGTCTAAAATAATACAATAAGTTGATGGGCAGAGTTCACTGGATATGCTGAAGTAGATTCTTATGGATGAGGAAGATGCAGGAGACGAGGATTCTCAGTTCAGGTCCTTTTATAACAGCACTGTGTCAATGTCATCGTGCACATGCTATTAGAGGAAACTGACACTGAACTATGCTAGTAAACATCTTATATAGAGAACATAGGTGTGTCTACAACATGTGCGATATCACTCACAAGCCACTTGGTTTCATAATACACCTGATAGTATTATAATCTACCTAAAGGAAAAAATACAGAAGTCACAGTGTTTATTATCATCCTAGCTGGACATCAGACTTTCTGGTGCTGCTCATACTAACATGTTCACTTCAATCAGTGAAATAGATTTTTCCAGTGGAAGCAACTCCTGATTCCAGAGGTTTTTTACCTACTCTGTATTCCCGTGGCACAGATCATGAATTCATCAACAGCTGACTCAAACTCTAAAGGAATGTCCTCTTTTTGTGTCTTATGCTGTTAGTGTGGTAATATGTGTAAGATGTCTTTCATGTATCCTTCTCTTCAGTGGCATTAACATGAACGTCTCAATTCGAGCTTCAGGATCTTCCAGTGTCACCGTGTTGCCAAAAAATAAAGGTAATGCACCATTGTTTCTTCTACCAGCATACATCCTGTATTCTTAATATTAATCATTTAAAATTGAATGTTCTACAGATTATTAGAATGAAACCAGTTTCAGGCCAATTTGGCCAACAGTGATGGAGCGCAGAGTACTAGACTATAACTGTTAGCTGTTAGTAGTACATCCTGTTATTATGGAATGAAGATAAGTCATAAATGGCTTTCAAGTGACTTCATACCAGATGTTTCTCCCTGTGTCCTTTTACTGCTTCTCAGATCAACCGGAGGTGAAGAGCAATATTGTGCAGTCTGGACCTGTTGGCTATTACTACAAGGATGTGTGGCAGTCAGTAAGTGGCCCCACAGTCCGCCAGTTCAACACTCCTTCTGTTATCAACCAATGTCTGAAAGGCAAGGTGGTCCACCTGTATGGAGACTCTACCATCAGGCAGTGGTTTGAATATCTCAAGACAGCACTACCAGGTAGTAATGGACAGAAATCTCTTGCAAAGCTTCGATTTTGTTTATACTGCACTCACCAATTCTTTCCTTCTGTAATATTTGTAGATCTCAAGCAGTTTAACCTGCACAGTTCAGTCAGATTCGGACCTATCATGGCCTATGCACACAACATTTTGGTGAAGTACAGATTCCATGGTCCTCCTGTCCTGCTGTCTGGCAGCGTCCCAGCTATCGAACTGCACTACATTGCCAATGAAGTAGACCAGTTAGTTGGCGGAGCGAACACCGTTGTAGTTTTTGGCGTCTGGGCACACTTCAATACTTTCCCCACTGAGATCTACATCCGACGTCTGCAGAACATCCGCAGGGCAGTGGTGCGGCTGTTGAACAGGGCTCCAGACACTCTGGTTATAATCCGGACTGGAAACCCCAGAGATTGGACACCCATTACTGTACTGAACTACAGCGACTGGTTTTCGCTGCAGCGTAACAAGGTGCTCAGGGCCATGTTCAAAGGGCTGAATGTTCACCTGGTAGATGCCTGGGAGATGGTCTTGGCCCACAGCCTGCCACATATCCTCCATCCACAACCTCCCATTATTAAGAATATGATCAACGTGGTCTTGTCCTACATATGCCCTCAAAAGAGCAGCTAGATGTGTGTTTGTGATCAGTGTAGTTTATCACAGTTACCTTTATGTTAAATTATTATGATGGTTGCTGGAAACAGTTTGGGGTAAAAGATCTTATGTGTGTATATGTGTATATATATATATATATATACGGTCACGATCAATTTTTACATGTGAAAGCTTTAAAAACACACACATTTCTGCGAGGTGGACTTTGACTGAAATAATTTTTTTAAATTTTTGTGCATCTGATAAACATTTTTGTATATGCAAATGTGCAAATTTGACCTGTGTTAATAACAAATATCAGCATTCAATCATGTAATTCATGTATGTAATCATGATTGTAAATGTATTTTTTCTATAAATAAATTAAAGATTGTAATATTTTACATGTTAATGAATACATATGTTAATGTTTTTAATTCTTTGACATCAATATTTTTTATATTTTATAAATAAATCATGACGTGGGCTTAAATGGTTTCACAGTACCATTTTCCTTCCTGTCTTCTTTTCCTTTCATCCGCCCCTCTTTTCTTGCCTCCTTCCTTCCATCTTTCCTTCCTTCCTTCCTTCCTTTCTAATGATCCGAACCCTGGAATGAAAATGACTTTACAAAATAAAACTAATGCTTTTATTTTGTTAGACAACCCCGGACGCGTTACGTTACGTCGCCTCCACCTTGACGACGTAATGTACGCAACTACTCCTGCACCTTTTGAGAAGAGTTAGAAAAGACAATCCAACACAAATTCAGACTACTTTTTTGGCAGACAGGCACCTAGCTGTGTTCTATGGTTATATCACTGTGTGCGGCAGCAAGCAAGATGGGACAGCTTTCACTTCATGGAAAAATTTGCATTCTTTTGAATTTATAGGAGGAAATAATTTAAAGAACACAGTGCACAGTATGTGTTTATAACTTGTAAGTGGGCATATGTTTGAGCAGTAGCAATCCCTGATCACAGATTTATAGTCATTGGGCCAGATGCAAGAATATGTTCATATTTTTCTTCTTAAATGATCTGTCGTACTTTTTTTGTGAGGTGGAATTTACAAATGTGCCATGTCGGATTCATCAAATAAAAAATGTTCTAACTAAACTAAACCTACGTATTCATCAAACACTCATATCACCAGGAAAACTACGGTGGCCGAGATCCGCCATGGCTGCAAATAAAAGTAACGCTGCAAACAAAAACAAACGCTGATGCAAATAAAAGAAACATCGCAGGTGTTTTTGCCGAAACACCGGAAGAAGAAACAACAACAACAGGACTACGAATTGGAAAACGAACTAGAAAGTAAGTGAAAATGATGGCGTTTAATGTTGCTACATGTCACATGTAGTTTAATGTCGCTACATGTAGCGACATTAATTTTCACTTACAACTACTTTCTAGTTCGTTTTCCAATTCGTAGTCCTGTTGTTGTTGTTTCTTCTTCCGGTGTTTCGGCAAAAACAGTCCCCGGTAATTCACTTCTGTTGTGGCTTTTTTTATTTGCATCAGTTTTTTTTATTATTTGCTGCGATGTTTCTTTTATTTGCAGCGGCGTTTGTTCTTATTTGTAGCGTTTTTTTATTTGCTGCGGTGTGTCTTTTTATTTGCAGCGTTTCTTTTTATTTGCAGCCATGGCGGGTCTCGGCCACCGTACATTTGTGCTCCAGATAAGACCACATCATGATTTATTTACAAAATATAAGAAATATTGATTTCAAATAATTAAAAAACGACATATATATTCAGTAACATGTTATTCATGGAAAAAGACATTTACAATCATTATTTTTTGGTCCTGGAGAACACATTATGGAATATAAAGAATACAGCAACATGTTTGAATGCTGAATTTTGAATTTTGTTATAAATACAGGTCAAAATGTACATTTGCATATACAAAAATGTTTATCAGCACAAAAAAATATATACATATATATTAGGGTTGCACATCTCTCTGTGATATACTATTCGACATGCATCTAGATACACAGGTTACGAATCGATTCAATACAGTGTAGGAACGATAGGATTTGATTCTACGGTAAATATTTGATATTTTATAAAATGAAGAAGCCAATTCTATGAAAGTGACAGTACAATATTTTCTTTTCAAATATATAAAAAAACACATATACCCAAGCATTGTGGCTTTATGGCACTGGCAAAAAAACCAACAAAAAAATAAAATCACATGTCAATGTATTTATTTTTAGACATGGACCAAAAAAAAGTCTGGCTGAATCGTTGGATGGGAACTCCAGAGATAAAAGTAGCAGAGAATAGTCACAACAAAGTGCAACATTTCAGCCTGAGCATAGTGTTTTGAACACTAGAATAGATAACAATGGTGTAATATGATCAACTCCATCGCTCAGGCTGACGCTGTCGTTCTTCACTTCCTCCATTCTCCGTGTTGTCACTTGTTTATCACTCATGCTAATATCAACTAGGCATCTATGGAGTTTTGCGAGCAGCTTCAGCTCTCGCATTGTTTTAGAGACGCTGGCACGTGTGTGATGCCACCAACCGACTCCAAGTCTTGCGAAACCCGATCCATGACTCTACAACCGATTCATCTATGAATTCATGGCTAATTCGTATTGATTGAGGAGGCTGCTACCGATGCAGCCGTATCTCTCACTTGTTGAACCGAATATACGGTCACATCGGTTTATCGTTCACAACCCTAATATATATGTATGTATATGTATATACATATATATATGTATACCAAGCACTCATACAGTACCAGCATTACACTACCAATTTAATAATTTAACATAAAGGTAACTGTGATAAACTACACTGATCACAAACACACATCTAGCTGCTCTTTTGAGGGCATATGTAGGACAAGACCACGTTGATCATACTCTTAATAATGGGAGGTTCTGGATGGATGTTATGTGGCAGGCGGTGGGCCAAGACCATTTCCCAGGCATCTACCAGGTGAACATTCAGCCCTTTGAACATGGCCCTGAGCACCTTGTCATGCTACAGCGAATACCAGTCGCTGTTGTTCAGTACAGTAACGGGTGTCCAATCTCTGGGGTTTCCAGTCCGGATTATAACCAGAGTGTCTGGAGCCCTGTCCAGCAGCCGCACCACTGCTCTGCGGATGTTCTGCAGCCGTTGGATGTAGATCTCGGTGGGGAAACTGCTGAGGTGTGCCCAGACGCCAAAAACTACAACGGTGTTAGCTCCGCCGACTAAACGGTCTACTTCATTGGCAATGTACTGCAGTTCCATAGTTGGGGTGCTGGGAGACCAGACAGGAGGACCATGGAATTGGAACGTCACCAAAATGTTGTCTGCATAGTTTAAGGCCATGAAAGGTCCGACTCTGACTGAACTGTGCAGGTTAAACTGCTTGAGATCTACAAGTAGTACAGAAGGAAAGAATTGGTGAGTGCAGTATGAACAAAATCAAAGCTTTGCAAGAGATTTCTGTTCATTACTACCTGGTAGTGCTTTGTTGAGATATTCAAACCACTGCCTGATGGTAGAGTCTCCATACAGGTGGACCATCTTGCCTTTCAGACATTGGTTGATAATAGAAGGAGTGTTGAACTGGCGGACTGTGGGGCCATTTACTGACTGCCACACATCTTTGTAGTAATAGCCAACAGGTCCAGACTGCGCAATATTGCTCTTCACCTCCGGTTGATCTGAGAAGCAGTAAAACCATTTATGACTTACCTCCATTCCATAATAACAGGATGTACTACTAACAGCTAACAGTTATAGTCTAGTACTCTGCGCTCCATCACGGTTCAAAAAATGGCCTGAAACTGGTTTTATTCTAATTATCAGTAGAACATTCAATTTTAAATGATTAATATTAAGAATACAGGATGTATGGTGGTAGAATAAACAATGGTGGATTACCTTTATTTTTTGGCAACACGGTGACACTGGAAGATCCTGAAGCTCGAATGAAGACGTTCATGTTAATGCCACTGAAGAGAAGGATACATGAAAGACATCTTACACACATTACCAAACTAACAGCATAATACACAAAAAAGGAGGAAATTCCTTTAGAGTTTGAGTCAGCTGTTGATGAATTCATGATCTGTGCCACGGGAATACAGAGTTGGTAGAAACACCTCTGGAATCAGGAGTTGCTCCCACTGGAAAAATCTATTTCACTTTTGATATTATGATTTCACACTGATTGAAGTGAACATGTTAGTATGAGCAGCATCAGGAAGTCTGATGTCCAGCTAGGATGATAATAAACACTGTGACTTCTGTATGTTTTCCTTTAGGTAGATTATAATACTATCAGGTGTATTATGAAACCAAGTGGCTCGTGAGTGATATTGCACACGTTGTAGACACACCTATGTTCTCTATATAAGATGTTTACTAGCATAGTTCAGTGTCAGTTTCCTCTAATAGCATGTGCATGATGACATCGACACAGTGCCGTTATAAAAGGACCTGAACTGAGAGTCATCGTCTCCTGCATCTTCCTCATCCATGAGAATCTACTTCAGCATCTCCAGTGAACTCTGCCCATCAACTTATTGTATTATTTTAGACTATAAACATCTCTAGGTTCAATTTTTACAGCCTCTAGTTTCACAATTTATCACCAAGGAGATACACAAGTAACACTTTATGTTTCTATTAGAAGCCAGTCGCATCTTTCTGCTCACTCACCTTTTAAAGAGCTTCTCCTCATTAGCCTCGAGTTTCCCTTTATACCCACCATTGTAGTTGGTGATCCTGGTATCACAGCTCAGGTTCTTTGGCTTGTAGCAAAACCAGGGCTCACCTGTAGTGAGGTCAGTGAAGTTACACTGTGGCTGCGCTGTCGGACGCAGGCAGACATTACAGGTGGTAGTTTCAGAGACTGAGCCTGAGCGGAAGACACTCTGGAAACGAATCCTATCCGGCTGTTCTCTGTTTAGTCTTTTCAGCACTGTGACAGCCTCACTGGGGTGAACCAGTGTCACCTGAAAGGACAGAGAACCAGTGTTCAATCCCATTACTTGAAACTGTTATAGTAATAAAGACAAATAAAGTGAACACTACTAAAAGTTGCACATTTTGTTTCAGGTTCAAACCAGATTGATCTCCAGATATTCATGTCTGGAGAACTTATGTTTCACTGAACCCCTCCACAAAGCAGCGATCATCCAATCATAGTTTAGAAACTGTATAGATACAGCAGATCTGAATTTCTCCACATTGTGTAGTAGTACTGTATGCATGGGGTTGTAGTGAGAGCAATACTATAATATTTAAAGGAGGGTGTTCTCTTTTTGAAGCCTCTCCAAATACAAAAACACAAAGATCAAAAGCTTAGTGGATGAATTAGTGTGTTTGTCTGCTCTAACGTAATCTGCAAATCTTAGCATGTCTGGCTAGTGAGCCTACCACTAACAGTAGTAATTTAATTTTGTAACACATTCATGTTTCATCCATCCAGTTTTTTTCCCTTATTTTAATTGACAAGGCAAATTTATTTGTAATTTTTGACAATGAGATATACAAATAAAACTGACTTGACATTATAAACTACTATAAAACTAGATGTCAGTCTATACTGGTGGTACAGGTAGCTCAACTAAGAAGATTATTCATATCAAGAAGATTCATATTAGTTGGTCCAGAGTATGGCACAACATCAAGCTGACATATAGAAATCCTAATCAGCAAATGATCCACTGCAATTTTGTGATGAGGACACACCTAAAAGTCTTGCCTGTGCATCACTGAAGCATTTTCTTAATTCACTGTAAAACTTCCCTTAACTCTAGGCACACAAATGATGTGTTAGAGGAAGGTGGGCCTTAGCTAACTGTCCGTTAGAAGGTTGAAACAATTAGATTCAACATAGCTACCTCAACCTGTGCGCTTCCCTCCCAGAGTAAAGACAATACAGCCGAGTAGGAGCCATTGAGATGATCCAACACTTTCCCAGCCACACCTGCACCAAGTGCAGCTAAACAAGGTGTCAACTAACACTGTTTGTGTCATTTCAGGCAGAAGTGAAGACTGATCATCAATCATGAAGTTCAGAGCTTGTAGAGAAACGATGGTCAGCTTTTGCTGTCCCAAGTATGCCGCCATCTTTGTTTTCCTGGCTGTGTTTGTCTTCATCTACGTGCTTTTTAACATGGACGTCCTGGAGGTAAGAATTTGATCTTGAGTGGGTTTTTCCATAAGTCCTAAAACTAGATAGAGGGAACGCTATTAAACAAATTAGAGAAAAAACTAATATAATTAATGTATTCATTGAGGAAAATTATCCAATCTAACATATTCAAGTGAATATGTGATGTGTTATGCTGGAATACAGAATTTGTTCATCGCTAAACAAAACACTTCTCATTCAACCTGAAAAGTGTGAATAACTTGTAAGAACACTTCGGATGTTAGATCTTAACATCATAATCATATTGTAACATTGTCCTCATTTGAAAATTCATTAAGAATGATTTAGCAAAGGAAGGAAAATTCCTCTCCAATAAATAGCCCACCTTGATTTCATTAACATGTAAACTAAAAAGAAACATTTAAATTATTGTTACAGTTGTTACTGAAATGGACTTGAAGGATATTCTGACTGTAGTTCTACTAACTTTTTTATGTTGCAGTTATCATCGAGTCTTTGATCAACTTCTCTCATCAACTCCTACAAATATTCAGTTGATTTTCTTATTAGCAGAAAAATATTCCTGTATTTCATTTAGTAGCTTTATGTTTATCGATTCTTTTTAATGTATTCATCACATCACTCTCTTGACCTCCTGCCAGTTTCAGCATAAAGGAAGCCTCACTGTTCCTGTCCCAAGACGTCACTTCACTCACCGCTTCTGCAGCTTTGAGCCGCTGTCCCCTGAGGATGCTCTGGAGGAACGCCTCCTATTAGACTCCATTGCTTGGCCTGAAACTCCATCCTTGCCAGCTCCTCTTTCCCTGGAGCAGACCACTGATCCTGCCCACAGCAGGTTCACTGTTCTCCCAGAGAGGGGTGGACAACAGTGGCACGTAGGGGATCAGCTGGAAGTTATGATCAAAATGTACGACTTCCGGGGACGTCCCAAGAAGTCTGGGGGAGACGTCTTACTTACCAGTCTACACAACCGATCACTTGGTGCAGGTGTAGCTGGGAAAGTGTTGGATCATCTCAATGGCTCCTACTCGGCTGTATTTTCTTTACTCTGGGAGGGAAGCGCACAGGTTGAGGTAACTATGTTAAATCTAATTGTTTCTGATAGTTAGCTAAGCCCCATTTTCCAATGTTTCATTTCACATGGCACGCAGTTTGAAATGATAACAGGCGCATATTTACCACTCAAAATCCTTCGTAATTTTAAAAACAGAGGGTCCTTCATTTAATACAGTTGGTTGGATAATATGTCCAAGAGTAATCAACACCTCCAATATATTGAGAAATCTATTTCTTCCATCGATTGAAGACTCCTTTTTCTGACAGCATAAACCAGCTAATATAATACAGTGATGAGAAACACACAAACAACAAACCTATTTCCAAGACTCATGGAGAAGGAAAAATATCCAAAGATGTAAAAATTCCAGCAACATTTATACATTAATATATTTATATACAGCAACTTTCTTGTTAGACCAAGATGTTTCAGCTTGTGGCCTGTGACCCTCATGAAGGCCACAAGTCAAAACAGTAAGTATAGGAAAGTTCTACATAATACAAGTGATACTGGAGTTTTGACTTCTTCATTGTTCAACAAAAGGAGAACAAGAGAAAAGGGTGTTTTCATTGCCAACATATGATCAGGCACATGCTAAAAGCAGTCTCAATGATATAAGCAATCTCTTTGCCTGTCCACATCATTTGTGTCTCAGTTGAGCTGCCTGTTCCACCAGTATAGACTGACATCTAGTTTTATAGTAGTTTATAATGTCAAGTCAGTTTTATTTGTATATCTCATTGTCATAAATTACAAATAAACTTGCCTTAAATACTGGGCAATACTAAATCCTCTGTTGTTAATTAAGATAAGGGGGAAAAAACTTGAAAAAATGGATGAAACATGAATGTAATGCTGAGTTACTACTGTTAGTGGTAGGCTCACTAGCTGGACATGCTAAGATTTGCAGATTACGTTACCAAAGCTTTTGATCTTTGTGTTTTTGTATTTGGAGAGGCTTAAAAAAGAGAACACCCTCCTTTAAATATTGTAGTATTGCTCTCACTACAACCCCATGCATACTACTACACATTGTGGAGAAATTCGAAGATTAACAGATCTGCTGTTACAGTTTCTAAACTATGATTGGATGATTGCTGCTTTGTGGAGGGGTTCAGTGAGACATAAGTTCTCCAGACATGAATATCTGGAGATCAATCTGGTTTGAACCTGAAACAAAATGTGCAACTTTTAGTAGTGTTCACTTCATTTGTCTTTATTACTATAACAGTTTCGATTGAACTCTGGTTCTCTGTCCATTCAGATGACACTGGTTCTGTTGTCATTTCAAATAAGGAACAGAAAAAAAACTTGAAAAAATTGATGAAACATGAATGTAATGCTGACTTACTACTGTTAGTGGTAGGCTCACTAGCCAGACATGCTAAGATTTGCAGATTACATTAGAGCAGACAAACACACTAATTCATCCACTAAGCTTTTGATCTTTGTGTTTTTGTATTTGGAGAGGCTTCAAAAAGAGCACACCCTCCTTTAAATATTATAGTATTGCTCTCACTACAACCCCATGCATACTACTACACAATGTGGAGAAATTCAAAGATTAACAGATCTGCTGTATCAATACAGTTCCTAAACTATGATTGGATGATCGCTGCTTTGTGGAGGGGTTTAGTGAAACATAAGTTCTCCAGACATGAATATCTGGAGATCAATCTGGTTTGAACCTGAAACAAAATGTGCAACTTTTAGTAGTGTTCACTTTATTTGTCGTTATTACTATAACAGTTTCGATTGAACTCTGGTTCTCTGTCCTTTCAGGTGACACTGGTTCACCCCAGTGAGGCTGTCACAGTGCTGAAAAGGCTAAACAGAGAACAGCCGGATAGGATTCGTTTCCAGAGTGTCTTCCGCTCAGGCTCAGTCTCTGAAACTACCATCTGTAATGTCTGCCTGCGTCCGACAGAGCAGCCACAGTGTAACTTCACTGACCTCACTACAGGTGAGCCCTGGTTTTGCTACAAGCCAAAGAAACTGAGCTGTGATACCAGGATCACCAACTACCTTGATGGGTTTAAAGGGAAACTCGAGGCTAATGAGGAGAAGCTCTTTAAAAAGTGAGTGAGCAGAAAGATATGACTGGCTTCTAATAGAAACATAAAGTGTTATTTGTGTATCTCCTTGGTGAAACATTGTGAAACTAGAGGCTGTAAAAATTGAACCTAGAGGTGTTTACAGTCTAAAATAATACAATAAGTTGATGTGCAGAGTTCACTGGAGATGCTGAAGTAGATTCTTATGGATGAGGAAGATGCAGGAGACGATGATTCTCAGTTCAGGTCCTTTAATAACGGCACTGTGTCGATGTCATCATGCACATGCTATTAGAGGAAACTGACACTGAACTATGCTAGTAAACATCTTATATAGAGAACATAGGTGTGTCTACAACGTGTGCGATATCACTCACGAGCCACTTGGTTTCATAATACACCTGATAGTATTATAATCTACCTAAAGGAAAACATACAGAAGTCACAGTGTTTATTATCATCCTAGTTGGACATCAGACTTCTTGGTGCTGCTCATACTAACATGTTCACTTCAATCAGTGAAGATTTTCCCAGTGGAAGCAACTCCTGATTCCAGAGGTGTTTTTACCCACTCTGTATTCCAGTGGCATAGATCATGAATTCATCAACAGCTGACTCAAACTCTAAAGAAATTTCCTCCTTTTTGTGTATTATGCTGTTAGTGTGGTAATGTGTGTAAGATGTCTTTCATGTATCCTTCTCTTCAGTGATATTAACATGAAAGTCTCCATTCAAGCTTCAGGATCTTCCAGTGTCACCGTGTTGCCAAAAAATAAAGGTAATGCACCATTGTTTCTTCTACCACCATACACTCTGTATTCTTAATATTAATCATTTAAAATTGAATGTTCTACAGATTATTAGAGTTAAACCAGTTTCAGACCATTTTTTGAACAGTGATGGAGCGCAGAGTACTAGACTATAACTGTTAGCTGATAGTAGTACATCCTGTTATTATGGAATGAAGGTAAGTCATAAATGGCTTTACTGCTTCTCAGATCAACCGGAGGTGAAGAGCAATATTGTGCAGTCTGGACCTGTTGGCTATTACTACAAGGATGTGTGGCAGTCAATTAGTGGCCCCAAAGTCCGCCAGTTCAACACTCCTTCTGTTATCAACCAATGTCTGAAAGGCAAGGTGGTCCACCTGTATGGAGACTCTACCATCAGGCAGTGGTTTGAATATCTCAAGACAGCACTACCAGGTAGTAATGAACAGAAATCTCTTGCAAAGCTTTGATTTTGTTTATACTGCACTCACCAACTCTTTCCTTCTGTAATATTTGTAGATCTCAAGCAGTTTGACCTGCAGAGTTCAGTCAGATTCGGACCTATCATGGCCTATGCAGACAACATTTTGGTGAAGTACAGATTCCATGGTCCTCCTGTCTGCCTGTCTGGCAGCGTCCCAGCTATGGAACTGCACTACATTGCCAATGAAGTAGACCATTTGGTTGGCGGCACTAACACCGTTGTAGTTTTTGGCATCTGGGCACACCTCACCAGTTTCCCCACCGAGATCTACATCCGACGGCTGCAGAACATCCGCAGGGCAGTGGTGCGGCTGCTGGACAGGGCTCCAGACACTCTGGTTATAATCCGGACTGGAAACCCCAGAGATTTGACACCCTTTTCTGTAGTGAACTACATCGACTGGTATTCGCTGCAGCGTGACAAGGTGCTCAGGGCCATTTTCAAAGGGCTGAATGTTCACCTGGTAGATGCCTGGGAGATGGTCTTGGCCCACCGCCTGCCACATATCCTCCATCCAGAACCTCCCATTATTGAGAATATGATCAACGTCATCTTGTCCTACATATGCCCTCAAAAGAGCAGCTAAATGTGTGTTTGTGATCAGTGTAGTTTATCACAGTTATCTTTATGTTAAATTATTATGATGGTTGCTGGAAACAGTTTGGGGTAAAAGATATAATATATATATATACACATATACGGTACACTTAATGGTATTGTTAATTTCTGGATCTGTCTCTTCTTGCCACTTCAGGATTGACTCATACTGGTCTGACTTAAACACCACCTGCAATTTCCCATCATAACACTTTAAGCTAATCAAGGTAGTATGTATGCATATGATTCCTATTCCTTGTTTGTATACGGGCATGATCATTTTTTACATGTGAAAGCTTTAAAAACACACACATTTCTGCGAGGTGGACTTTGACTAATGTGACCCCAAATATGCAAAAATGGAAGTGTAATGCATCATTTTTTTTAATTTTTGTGTATATGTATATGTGTTTTTTTACATATTTGAAAAGAAAATATTGTACTGTCACTTTCATAGAATTGGCTTCTTCATTTTATAAAATATCTACAACAAATATTAACCATAGAATCAAACCATATCGTTCTTACACTGTATTGAATCGATTCCTAACCTGTGTATCTAGATGCATGTCGAATAGTTTATCACAGAGAGATGTGCAACCCTAATATATATGTATATACTTTTTTGTGTTGATAAACATTTTTGTATATGCAAATGTACATTTTGACCTGTATTTATAACAAAATTCAAAAATCAGCATTCAAACATGTTGCTGTATTCTTTATATTCCATAATGTGTTCTCCTGGACCAAAAAATAATGATTGTAAATGTCTTTTTCCATGAATAACATGTTACTGAATATATATGTCGTTTTTAATTATTTAAAATCAATATTTCTTATATTTGTAAATAAATCATGACGTGGGCTTATCTGGAGCATAAATGGGCTCAAATCGTGTCACAGTACTAATTAATCTCATGCCAGGCTTTTGACTTTTTTCTAAAATTAGATAAAATAGATTAATTTCAGCCGAGCCAACGACCTCCTGAGTGACGACAACATGGCCGCCTGCCTCAGCAGTGACGAGTCCGACCTCGATGGCAACGAGCTGCTCTGGTAACAAGTTTTAAGACATTTTGATTTAAATTGATAGTTCTCTCACCAACATAACGAAGGTTTAGAGACTCTGTGATCTTCAGTTCATTTATTATTAGTTGATTAATTGATTGTCGTCGACTTTTTTCACCAACTATTCTGAGTCATTTTTTAAGAAGAAAAAGCCAACAACATTTTCTGATTCCAGCTGCAGAAATGTAAATATTTTTCTGGTGTTTTTATTCTTCTTTGACAATTTAAACTGAATATTTTTTGGGTTGTTTTCTCTTCGCTGGGACAAAATGAGAAATTTAAAGTTGGATCTTTGACTTTGAGAAACATGTTTCACCATTTCTGACATTTCATAGACGAAACAACTCATCAATCAATCAAGAAAGGAATCGTTAGTTATTAGTTGTTATGATTATTCCATCACTGCTGGGATGCAGTACAGTGTCGGAGATCGCTGTCAGGTGAGTTTACGTCCACACATTAAGCAGCAGGTTAAACCTAGCCAAGCCAAGTTTTTTTTAATAGTACTTGCGGCTAGTGGTGGAAATAAAAAGTAGAGTAGAGTAAAAGTACAATAATGTAAAACAAGAAAAAACAAAAAACATTTTACTGCTGTAGGTGGCTCTGAGTGATGAGATGAATATCATCACTCAGAACCCCCCCGCCCCCTCCACAAGGACATCAAAAAATATATGTTAAATATGAAAATTGTTACAAAATAGTAGGGGGAAAAAAATATAATAGAAATGAAATAGAGAATAATATTTATCAATTGGCAGAGTGAAATTAAGGAGAAGTGTAAATGATAATACATGTCAATATGTACATGAATTTGGTTAATTCGTACTTTTGATGTGTCATTGAGTGGCTCCGTATCACAGCAGGAGGCTAGTGGGTGACAGATGAAGGAAGTTATTTATTTTTAGAATGAATAAGTGTTTTATAACTTCAGGCTGAAAGTTTTGGCCAAATCAAATGATTACTTGTAAATCAAGTCAAACTGGTTATAACTCAACAACATGGAAGTTTGCCACCACTGCATAGGCCTATGCAAATACGTAGGTTTAATTTTAACCGGAACATTTTTTTTCCACGAAATGTTGACTTCTACATTACACATACATATACATTTGTTGACTTACCTGAAACCACTATCACGATTTTTCACAAATGACCAAATTTTGGTCACAAGTGACAAAAATTAATATTTATCCTGTTGTTCTGTAACCAGGTGCTGTCAGGTATTCTAACCTCACCTTAAACTCTGCCAGTGGCGGTTCATCAGAACAATGGAAAAACACACTGAATCCTGTTATTACCCTATTACACTTAGAACAGGAAACACACTATTTACAGTACATAATCACCACCTCCAACATTTGCCACAAGACAACGAACACAATTTTGCACAAACTATGACTGGGTAAGTTATCAGAACTCAGAGAACCACAAGGACATCCATATACACTATATACAGTGGGGAGAACAAGTATTTGACACACAGCCAATTTTGCTTGTTTTCCCACTTACAATAATGTAGAAGTCGGTAATTTTTATCATAGGTACTCTTCAACTGTGAGAGACGGAATCTAAAACAAAAATCCAGAAAATCACATTGAATGATTTTTAAGTAATTAATTTGCATTTTATTGCATGACATAAGGGCGGCTATGTCTCAGGAGGTAGAGCGGTCGTCCTCCAATTGGAAGATTAGCGGTTCGATTCCCAGCTCCTCCAGTCCAAATGTCAATGTGTCCTTGGGCAAGATACTTAACCCCAAATTGCTCCCGTTGATGCGGCATTGGTGTATGAATGAGAATGAATGGTTAAATTCCCCTGATGAGCAGGTTGGCACCCTTCGTGGTAGCTCCTGCCCTCAGTGTATGAATGTGTGTGAATGGGTGAATGAGTTGTAATGTAAAGCACTTTGAGTGTTCGTAAGGACTAGAAAGGCGCTATATAAGTACAGTCCATTTACCATAAGTATTTGATACATCAGAAAAAACAGAACTTAATATTTGGTACAGAAACCTTTGCAATTTCAGAGATCACACGTTTCCTGTAGTTCTTGACCAGGTTTGCACTGCAGCAGGGATTTTGGTCCACTCCTCCATACAGATCTTCTTCAGATCTGTCAGGTTTCGCGGCTGTCACTGGCCAAAGATTTTCTATTGGGTTCAGGTATGGAGACTGGCTAGGCCACTCCAGGACCTTGAGATACTTCTTACGGAGCAGGGGTGGATTGGCCATTGGGAGTACCGGGATTTTTCCCGGTGGGCCGATCAATAATGGGCCGATGGCTGTCCGTTTTTTATTTTTTATTTGTTAATTTCGTTTTTGCTGCGCCTTTCCATGGTAACTCTCCCGGCCCAGGGGCAGAGACATGCACCGGCTCACAGAGCTCCGCTGCAGCCTGCAGACACAGCCCCGGCTGCAGCTGGAGGCTACTCCCCTCGTCCAATCACCTTTAATGACAAGCAGTCATGATGAGAGAGCGAGTGAGAGAAACAACAACACACCAGCACATGAAAAACAAAGCGAGAATTACAAAATGGAGAATGCGGGTAAAAAACGACAAGGAGGAGCTGAAACACGGAGAAAAGAAAAGCTCCTGTGACCGGCGCTGCTAGGTGCAAAAAACTGTCAGAAATGTATGCTGCGGGGGCCAACGTGGCCAGAGCTAGCAGCAGTGGTTCCTCTCAGCAGCAGGTGTGTCAGAGTGAGGCTCCCGCTGCCATGGTGGTGCAGCAGCAGGTTGAGGAAGACTCTCCACCATGTGGAAGTGGTGATACAGTTTTAAGCAGGTGTGATCCTGCTAGCATGGTGTGGATAAACACTCATTAAATGTTCAGAACGGTTACTTAACTGTCTATCAACTTTACTTAACATAATAAATAACTCTGCATAGTGTGGTGTGTTACAACTAGGCCTAAATCTAGTTTTCTAAAGTATTGGAAAACAATCATATTCATATACTATCCTGATGAATTGATTAGTTGCTTTTATTAACCACTATTTTCATCAAAGGATGTCACATAATTACAAATCTGCAAGCTTACAACTCACATGTTGCAATGTGATGTGGTTTGAGCATGTAGATCTGCTACTTTCACAATTTTTGATCATTTCTACCTATAATGACTTCCCCCAAATCAGGTCACCAGAGTTAAAGTGTCAACATGCACCTTTCTTTGTGCCTACAGTCCAATGTGTTCATGAAGGACATTGATCTAACAACATAACTCATATGTAGTCTATGATGCTTTACATATTTTTTTCAGTCAGTGTTTATGGTTTATTGTCCGTTCAACAGTTTCACATTATTCAGTTAAAACCAATTCAAGCCTATTCAAGTCTCCAGAATATAAGGGATATTGTTCAGTATACTACGGTTATTAAGGGCTTGTGTGTTTAAATGTACATCAATGCGAGTTGGCACAGAATCTGTGCACGGATTGTAGTGGGCCGGTCTGGACCAAAAAGTCCAGGGCTGAATTTTTGTCCCAGTCCAGGCCTGCCTGAAAGGACAGAGAACCAGAGTTCAATCCCATTACTTGAAACTGTTATAGTAATAAAGACAAATAAAGAGAACACTACTAAAAGTTGCACGTGTTGTTTCAGGTTCAAACCAGATTGATCTCCAGATATTCATGTCTGGAGAACTTATGTTTCACTAAACCCCTCCACAAAGCAGCGATCATCCAATCATAGTTTAGAAACTGTATAGATACAGCAGATCTGTTAATCTTTGAATTTCTCCACATTGTGTAATAGTATGCATGGGGTTGTAGTGAGAGCAATACTATAATATTTAAAGGAGGGCGTGCTCTTTTTGAAGCCTCTCCAAATACAAAAACACAAAGATCAAAAGCTTAGTGGATGAATTAGTGTGTTTGTCTGCTCTAATGTAATCTGCAAATCTTAGAATGTCTGGCTAGTGAGCCTACCACTAACAGTAGTAACTGTGACAATGAGATATACAAATAAAACTGACTTGACATTATAAACTACTATAAAACTAGATGTCAGTCTATACTGGTGGAACAGGCAGCTCAACTAAGAAGATTATTCATATCAAGAAGATTCATATTAGTTGGTCCAGAGTATGGCACAACATCAAGCTGACATATAGAAATCCTAATCAGCAAATGATCCACTGCAATTTTGTGATGAGGACACACCTAAAAGCCTTGCCTGTGCATCACTGAAGCATTTTCTTAATTCACTGTAAAACTTCCCTTAACTCTAGGCACACAAATGATGTGTTAGAGGAAGGTGGGCCTTAGCTAACTGTCCGTTAGAAGGTTGAAACAATTAGATTTAACATAGCTACCTCAACCTGTGTGCTTCCCTCCCAGAGTAAAGAAAATACAGCCGAGTAGGAGCCATTGAGATGATCCAACACTTTCCCAGCCACACCTGCACCAAGTGCAGCTAAACAAGGTGTCAACTAACACTGTTTCTGTCATTTCAGGCAGAAGTGAAGACTGATCATCAATCATGAAGTTCAGAGCTTGTAGAGAAACGATGGTCAGCTTTTGCTGTCCCAAGTATGCCGCCATCTTTGTTTTCCTGGCTGTGTTTGTCTTCATCTACGTGCTTTTTAACACGGACGTCCTGGAGGTAAGAATTTGATCTTGAGTGGGTTTTTCCACAAGTCCTAAAACAAGATAGAGGGAACGCTATTAAACAAATTAGAGAAAAAAACGAATATAATTAATGTATTCATTGAGGAAAATTATCCAATCTAACATATTCAAGTGAATATGTGATGTGTTATGCTGGAATACAGAATTTGTTCATCGCTAAACAAAACACTTCTCATTCAACCTGAAAAGTGTGAATAACTTGTAAGAACACTTCGGATGTTAGATCTTAACATCATAATCATATTGTAACATTGTCCTCATTTGAAAATTCATTAAGAATGATTTAGCAAAGGAAGGAAAATTCCTCTCCAATAAATAGCCCACCTTGATTTCATTAACATGTGAACTGAAAAGAAACATTTAAATTATTGTTACAGTTGTTACTGAAATGGACTTGAAGGATATTCTGACCGTAGTTCTACTAACTTTTTTATGTTGCAGTTATCATCGAGTCTTTGATCAACTTCTCTCATCAACTCCTACAAATATTCAGTTGATTTTCTTATTAGCAGAAAAATATTCCTGTATTTCATTTAGTAGCTTTATGTTTATCGATTCTTTTTAATGTATTCATCACATCACTCTCTTGACCTCCTGCCAGTTTCAGCATAAAGGAAGCCTCACTGTTCCTGTCCCAAGACGTCACCTCATCCACCGCTTCTGCAGCTTCGAGCCGCTGTCCCCTGAGGATGCTCTGGAGGAGCGTCTCCTATTAGACTCCATTGCTTGGCCCGAAACTCCATCCTTGCCAGCTCCTCTTTCCCTGGAGCAGACCACTGATCCCGCCCACAGCAGGTTCACTGTTCTCCCAGAGAGGGGTGGACAACAGTGGCACGTAGGGGATCAGCTGGAAGTTATGATCAAAATGTTCGACTTCCGGGGACGTCCCAAGAAGTCTGGGGGAGACGTCTTACTTGCCCGTCTGCACAATCGAGCACTTGGTGCAGGTGTGGCTGGGAAAGTGTTGGATCATCTCAATGGTTCCTACTCGGCTGTATTTTCTTTACTCTGGGAGGGAAGCGCACAGGTTGAGGTAACTATGTTAAATCTAATTGTTTCTGACAGTTAGCTAAGCCCCATTTTCCAATGTTTCATTTCACATGACACGCAGTTTGAAATAATAACAGGCGCAGATTTACCACTCAAAATCCTTCGTAATTTTAAAAACAGAGGGTCCTTCATTTAATACAGTTGGTTGGATAATATGTCCAAGAGTAATCAACATCTCCAATATATTGAGAAATCTATTTCTTTTTCTGACAGCATATAAACCAGCTAATATAATACAGTGATGAGAGACACACAAACAACAAACCTACTTCCAAGACTCATGGAGAAGGAAAAATATCCAAAGAGGTTAAAACAGCAACATTTATATTATATACAACAACTTTCTTGTTAGACCAAGATGCTTCAGCTTGTGGCCTGTGACCGAAACAGTAGGTATAAGAAAGTTCTACATAATACAAGTGATACTGGAGTTTTGACTTCATTGTTTAACAAAAGGAGAACAAGAGAAAAGGGCGTTGTCATCACCAACACATGTTCAGGCACATGCTATAAGCAGTGTCAATAACACAGGCAAGGCTTTTTATGTGTGTCCTCATCACAAAATTGCAGTGGATCATTTGCTGATTAGGATTTCTATATGTCAGCTTAATATTGTGCCATACTCTGGACCAACTAATATGAATCTTCTTGATGTGAATCTACTTCTCAGTTGAGCTGCCTGTTCCACCAGTATGGACTGACATCTAGTGGCACATGCTGTGCACTACAATACATCACCCCAATACAGAATCACCTTATCACTTTAACAGAAAGAGGAGTGTCTTTATATTTGATGGTATATAATAAGTATTTAAAATAAAATAATCAAACCAAGATAATTAAACTACTTAAAGAAATATCTATATATATTTATATTTGCTCAGCCAGCATCTCGTAGTGGACTTTTATTATGTCAAGTCAATTTAATTTGTATATCTCATTGACACAAATTACAAATTTGCCTTCAATACTGGGCAATAATGATCTTTGTGTTCATGTATTTGGAGAGGCTTAAAAAATTTAACACCCTCCAAGCTCTTTAAATGTCCAGTCTTCAGTGAATTGATGTCTACTTTGAGTGATTTTGGAAAGCTATCTGGGTACAAAATCAACATTTCAAAGACCCAGGTGATGACACTCAACTATTCAGTCCCTGTACCTTTACGTAAGAAATACAAGGTAAATTGGGAAAATGACAATATTAAATATTTAGGGATTCATCTTACTAAAGACCTCGTGGGGCTCTTCCGAGCAAACTGAGCCAATATCTTTAAGTATAAAAGCAGATTTACATAGATGGAACCTGGTCCCCTTCCTGAGTCTTAATGCGAGGATAAGTGCAGTCAAGAAGAATGTGCTACCTCGTCTACTTTATCTTTTTAGGAGTTTGCCTATTGAGGTGGGTCAACATCAATTTAGGGAGTGGGACAAATGGATCTCTAGATTTATCTGGCAGGGCCGGAAACCAAGAATTAAATATTCCACCCATATATATATATATATATATATATATATATATATATAGCAAAATGGAAGGAGCTGGAGTCCAGTCTATCAACTCAGTTCCCCATCCAAGCTGTACAGAAATAGCGGATAAGGGCTTAATATGTCAGTTGGAAAAGTTGGGGAACCCCTGGTTGAACCACACTCTTCAAGTCTGGCAGAAGGTGATTAATACATGCGGGATACATAGAATGTTGAGAATATTCAGATGGTTTGCTTTTGACTCAGATTTTATTCCCAATAGACATGACTCCAGCTTCAAATCATGGACAAAGCATGGTCTCACAACACTCCTTTCACTTACTCAAAAAAACACTGTGTGCAGCTTCGATGCCTTGCGGGACAAGCATGGCTTAGCACGGACCAAATTCCATATATACCTGCAATTACGCTCCTATATTGACCACGAATGTAAATTAACTAACTTTTCAAAGGTCGATTCAGAATTCTTCCATATTTTGAAAAATGCCATGATCATGATCCCTTCCCAATCTGTTTCGAAGCTGTACACAGCTCTTTCCAATGCCAACAAAAATAACACTCTATACATTAAAGATAAATGGGAAGGGGAATCGGGGATTGAGATATCTGAGGAGGCTTGGGGCAATATCTGGTCCTTCCAGTGGACAACATCCTGCTCTATGGACTGGAGAGAACATGGAGCAGAGTCTGATCCAAAATTTGCTACTGTAGATTCTTTGGTCCTATAAGCCCTGAGAACTGATGTTGCACGCTTTATGGACTTAAAACAAAAACTGGAATGGATTGTGTTTTCAGCTTTACTGTTGATGTCATGTGGATGTACTTCTCTGTCCGTTCCAAATAAAGATACAATTTAAAAAAAAAAAAAGTATTGCTCTCACTACAACCCCATGCATACTACAACACAATGTGGAGAAATTCAAAGATTAACAGATCTGCTGTATCTATACAGTTTCTAAACTATGATTGGATGATCGCTGCTTTGTGGAGGGGTTCAGTGAAACATAAGTTCTCCAGACATTAATATCTGGAGATCAATCTGGTTTGAACCTGAAACAAAATGTGCAACTTTTAGTAATGTTCACTTTATTTGTCTTTATTACTATAACAGTTTCAAGTAATGGGATTGAACTCTGGTTCTCTGTCCTTTCAGGTGACACTGGTTCACCCCAGTGAGGCTGTCACAGTGCTGAAAAGGCTAAACAGAGAACAGCCGGATAGGATTCTTTTCCACAGTGTCTTCCGCTCAGGCTCAGTCTCTGAAACTACCACCTGTAATGTCTGCCTGCGTCCGACAGCGCAGCCACAGTGTAACTTCACTGACCTCACTACAGGTGAGCCCTGGTTTTGCTACAAGCCAAAGAACCTGAGCTGTGATACCAGGATCACCAACTACAACGATGGGTATGAAGGGAAACTCAAGGTTAATGAGGATAAGCTCTTTAAAAGGTGAGTGAGCTAAAGATGTGACTGGCTTCTAATAGAAACATAAAGTGTTACTTGTGTATCTCTTTGGTGAAACATTATGAAACTAGAGGCTGTAAAAATTGAACCTAGAGATGTTTAAAGTCTAAAATAATACAATAAGTTGATGTGCAGAGTTCACTGGAGATGCTGAAGTAGATTCTTATGGATGAGGAAGATGCAGGAGACGATGACTCTCAGTTCAGATCCTTTAATAACAGCACTGTGTCGATGTCATCGTGCACATGCTATTAGAGGAAACTGACACTGAACTATGTTAGTAAACATCTTATATAGAGAACATAGGTGTGTCTACAACATGTGCGATATCACTCACGAGCCACTTGGTTTCATAATACACCTGATAGTATTATAATCTACCTAAAGGAAACATACAGAAGTCATAGTGTTTATTATCATCCTAGCTGGACATCAGACTTTCTGATGCTGCTCATACTAACATGTTCACTTCAATCAGTGTGAAATCATTATATCAAAAGTGAAATAGATTTTCCCAGTGGGAGCAACTCCTGATTCCAGAGGTGTTTTTACCCACTCTGTATTCCAGTGGCATAGATCATGAATTCATCAACAGCTGACTCAAACTCTAAAGAAATTTCCTCCTTTTTGTGTATTATGCTGTTAGTGTGGTAATGTGTGTAAGATGTCTTTCATGTATCCTTCTCTTCAGTGGTATTAACATGAAAGTCTCCATTCAAGCTTCAGGATCTTCCAGTGTCACCGTGTTGCCAAAAAATAAAGGTAATGCACCATTGTTTCTTCTACCACCATACACTCTGTATTCTTAATATTAATAATTTAAAATTGAATGTTCTACAGATAATTAGAATGAAACCAGTTTCAGTCCAATTTCTTAACAGTGATGGAGCGCAGAGTACTAGACTATAACTGTTAGCTGTTAGTAGTACATCCTGTTATTATGGAATGAAGGTAAGTCATAAATGGTTTTACTTCTTCTCAGATCAACCGGAGGTGAAGAGCAATATTGTGCAGTCTGGACCTGTTGGCTATTACTACAAGGATGTGTGGCAGTCAGTAAGTGGCCCCACAGTCCGCCAGTTCAACACTCCTTCTGTTATCAACCAATGTCTGAAAGGCAAGGTGGTCCACCTGTATGGAGACTCTACCATCAGGCAGTGGTTTCAATATCTCAACAAAACACTACCAGGTAGTAACGAACAGAAATCTATTGCAAAGCTTTGATTTTGTTTATACTGCTCTCACCAATTCTTTCCTTCTGTAATATTTGTAGATCTCAAGCAGTTTAACCTGAACAGTTCAGTCAAAGTCGGACCTTTCATGGCCTTAAACTATGCAGACAACATTTTGGTGAAGTACAGATTCCATGGTCCTCCTGTCTGGTCTACCAGCGTCCCAGCTATCGAACTGCACTACATTGCCAATGAAATAGACCGTTTAGTTGGCAGAGCTAACACCGTAGTAGTTTTTGGCATCTGGGCACACTTCAGCAGTTTCCCCACCGAGCTCTACATCCGACGGCTGCAGAACATCCGCAGGGCAGTGGTGCGGCTGCTGGACAGGGCTCCAGACACTCTGGTTATAATCCGGACTGGAAACCCCAGAGCTTTGACACCTTTTTTTGCACTGATCAGCAGCGACTGGTATTCGCTGCAGCGTGACAAGGTGCTCAGGGCCATGTTCAAAGGGCTGAATGTTCACCTGGTAGATGCCTGGGAGATGGTCTTGGCCCACCGCCTGCCACATAACATCCATCCACCACCTCCCATTATTAAGAATATGATCAACGTGGTCTTGTCCTACATATGCCCTCAAAAGAGCAGCTAGGTGTGTGTTTGTGATCAGTGTAGTTTATCACAGTTACCTTTATGTTAAATTATTATGATGGTTGCTGGAAACAGTTTTGGGTAAGAGATCTAATATATATATATTGAATTGACTCATACTGGTCTGACTTAAACACCACCTGCAATTTCCCATCATAACACTTTAAGCTAATCAAGGTAATATGTATGTATATGGTTCCTATTCCTTGTTTGTATATGGGCATGATCAATTTTTACATGTGAAAGCTTTAAAAACACACACATTTCTGCGAGGTGGACTTTGACTGAAATAATTTTTTTAAATTTTTGTGCAGCTGATGAACATTTTTGTATATGCAAATGTGCAAATTTGACCTGTATTTATAACAAATATCAGCATTCAATCATGTTGCTGTATTCTTTATATTCTATAAAATATTCTCCTCGACCAAAAAATAATGATTGTAAATGTATTTTTTCTATAATAAATTAAAGATTTTAATATTTCACGTTACTGAATACATATGTTTTTAATTATGTGAAATCAATATTTTTTATATTTTATAAATAAATCATGACATGGGCTTAAATGGTGTCAGTACCATTTTCCTTCCTGTCTTCTTTTCCTTTCATCCGCCCCTCTTTTCTTGCCTCCTTCTTTCCATCTTTCCTTCCTTCCTTCCTTCCTTCCTTCCTCCCTTTCTAATGATCCGAACCTTTGAAAGAAAATGACTTTACAAAATAAAACTAATGCTTTTATTTTGTTAGACAACCCCAGACGCGTTACGTTACGTCGCGACACGTCACGTCGCCTCCACCTTGACGACGTAATGTACGCAGAGGGGGCGTGATGCTAGCTGTTAGCCTGATGAACTACTTTCACTTTCTCACAGGCTGAACTTTCCTATACTGGAGCTTCCTGATAAACGAAACTAGAGGCTGTCACCGCCGTGTCTGCTCCTCCTCAGCTGGTAGATGTAGATATTTAACTCTTCTCGGTGACTGCTTTTGTAATCTTGTAGCTGATTACGTCTTTAAAAAGTTTTAAAGACGTCTAATATAAGAGCAGCTAGTGTTAGCAGCTAGCAGCTAACCGGCTAGCCCCCCCTCCTCTCTGCTAGCATGGACAGGAGCACCGAGGAGAGAGGAACAGAGGAGAAATTAATGGATCAATACCTCAAATCTAAAGGCTTGCATCGGAGCAAGGTCGCTAAAGATGGCTCGTGTTTGTTTCGGGCTGTCGCCGAGCAGGTAAACAATATTAATACTGTAGTTTAATGTACTAATACTGCAGTTTAATGTACTAATACTGTAGTTTAATGTACTTAATTATGGGTTAATGTACTAATACTGCAGTTTAATGTACAAATACTGTAGTTTAATGTACTTTGTTATGGGTTAAAGTACTAATACTGCAGTTTAATGTACTTTATTATGGGTTAAAGTACTAGTATTGCACTTTAATGTACTAATACTGCAGTTTAATGCATTAACACTGCAGTTTAATGTACTTTATTGTGGATTAAAGTACTAATACTGCAGTTTAATGTACTTCATTATGAGTAAAAATACTAATACTGCAGTTTAATGTACTTCATTATGAGTAAAAGTACTAATACTGCAGTTTAATGTACTTCATTATGAGTAAAAGTACTAATACTGCAGTTTAATGTACTTCATTATGAGTAAAAGTACTAGTATTGCACTTTAATGTACTAATACTGCAGTTTAATGTACTTCATTATGAGTAAAAGTACTAATACTGTAGTTTAATGTACTAGCACTGTAGTTTAATGTACTAATACTGCAGTTTAACATACTTGAGTAAAAGTACTGCATGAGGAGTCCTATGTAAAAGTACAAGTAAAAAGAGTAAAAGTATAATGAGCTTGAAGTAGTTAAGGTATTACAGTAAAGAAAGGGTGGGCTGCTCCAAAGGGTCAGCAGATCAAAGATACTGAGTAAAAGTCATGCATGAAACTACTTTAAGTGAAAGTATTTACAGCAAAAATGTAGTCAAAGTATTAAAATACGTTTAAAAGTTGCACTTAAATTAGTTAAATGTGAAACTTTTCAAACTTGATCTTCTCAGGTGACGTAAATAAAGTGTCACAGTGTGAGAACAAGTCATAAAAAGTCTCTTTCAACATTATTATATCGTATTATTCATCAGTTTGTCGATTAGTTTTTTATTTAATTGATCAGTTTTTTGCTTCATAATGGTGAAAGATGTTAATCACTGTTTCATAAAGGAAATATATTCACTTTATTGTCACTGAAAACTCAAGAAACCAGAAAATATTCACATTTAAAAAGCTGGAATTAGAGAATTTGGACCCTTTTCTTTTCAAATATAACTCAAAATTATTAATTATGCATAAAAATCAATGATAAAAAACAGTAGGAAACCTCATGCTTAACGTCTGTGTGTCTATATACGTTACCTGTTAATTCATCGCTGTCCTGACCTTTGACCTTTGACCTTTGACCTCGTCCAGGTGCTTCACTGCCAAAGCCGCCACACCGAAGTCCGAGCCAAGTGTGTTGAGTTCCTGAAGAGAACAGAGAAAGCTACGAGGCGGTAGGTTTTTACTGGCGATAATTAACTTTAATCAGGAAGAGACGGGAGAAAAAAAGAGGGTATAAGACTCAGACAGGTAATTTAAAGGTTTACCTCAAATCAGCATTTATTTTATTTGAACTACTAAAAGAGTCAATGAATCAATCAAACATTGTTTATAGAAGTATGATTAAATATGTTTTTAAAATTTAAATACTGTAAAATAAATAAGAGAAAATAAATAAATAAAATTAAGAAAAAATGAAATGAATGAAAAAATAAATAAATATGAGAGAGAATAAGAGAAATGTTTATTAAAAGTTGGAGTAAAATAAACTAAAATTTAAAAATAAATAAATTAAATGAAGTGAAAGAAGTTTAATTAAAGCTAGACTTAAAAAATATGAATAAAATCTAATAAGAAAAATATAGAGTAATGATAATATTATAATAAAACATCAATGATCAAATAAAATAAAGTAGAATAAAATTTTAAAAAACATCAAAACAAATAAAATTAAAATAAAATGATAGAATAAAAAATCTAGATTAAAAAAGAGATTAAAAAAAAGACAGACGAATACAATTTATAAGATTAAAAAATAATAAAATAATAAAATACAGTTGAAATAAAAATGTAAAACATCAAAAAAAAAGAATAGAATAAAAAAGAAAAGGGCTAATAAAAATATATAGAAAAATAAAAAAAAAAATATAAAATTATAATAATGATTTTAAAATTTCAAAATAAAAGTTTAAAAATAGAATAAAGAAAAAAAAGTTTAATATAATATAATTAAAAACCATCTGAACTGAACTGAGCTGGTAACAAGAAACTAAAACTGAAACACGACTTGTTGCCGAGTCGTTGTGTGATGGACTGTAAAAAAGAAAAAAAAGAAAAGCGAGAGATGATGAGTGTCAGAAATAGCAAATGTGGTTCAGCAGCTTCTTTTTTTTTTTTTTATCTGCACTCGTTTCATAACCGACAAACGAAAGTAAAACTTCCTGTTGTTATATAATCAGTCGCCTCACCTGATCTGATCTGCAGCACTGCTTTACTACGTTTCCCATAATCCCTTTCACCGTCTGACAGAGCAGGTGTGTGTGTGTGTGTGTGTGTGTGTGTGTGTGTGTGTGTGTGTGTGTGTACGGAGGGTTAAATGTGACTTTTTGAGGCCTTCCTTCCTTCCTTCCTTTCCTTACTTACATCTGTTCTTCCTCCCTCCCTCCTTCTCTACTCCCTTCCTTCTTTCCTTCCTCCGTCCGTCCTTCCTTCCTTCCTTTCCTTACTTACATCTGTCCTTCCTCCCTCCCTCCTTCTCTACTCCCTTCCTTCTTTCCTTCCTCCGTCCGTCCTTCCTTCCTTCCTTTCCTTACTTACATCTGTTCTTCCTCCCTCCCTCCTTCTCTCCTCCCGTCCTTCTTTCCTTCCTCCATCCCCCTTTCTTCTTTCTTCCTTCCTTCTTTCTTCCCTTCCTCCCTCCCCTCCCTCCTTCTCTCTTTCTTTCCTCCCCCCTACCTTCCTTCCTTCCTTCTTTCCTCCGTCCTTCCTTTCCTTACTTACATCTGTTCTTCCTCCCTCCCTCCTTCTCTACTCCCTTCCTTCTTTCCTTCCTCCGTCCTTCCTTCCTTCCTTCCTTTCCTTCTTTCCATCTGTCTTTCCTCCCTCCCTCCTTCTCTCCTACCTTCCTTCTTTCCTTCCTCCGTCCTTCCTTCCTTCCTTCTTTCTTCCCTTCCTCCCTCCCTTCTTCTCTCCTCCCTTCCTTCTTTCCTCCGTCCTTCCTTCCTTCCCTTCCTCCCTCCCTTCTTCTCTCCTCCCTTCCTTCTTTCCTCCGTCCTTCCATCCTACCTTCCTTCCTCCCTTCCTTCCTCCCTTCCTTTCAATGAGTGTCCTATAAAGGGTTAAATAGAAAATCGATAATAACTATTTACAACCTTTACGACTTTTGAAAGTAGAAATAAAGTTTAATTGTGTGTTTTTCTGTGTTTCAGTTTATTGAAGGAGACTTTGAGGATTATCTGTTGAAGCTTCAGGACCCACAGGTAAAAAAAAACAAAAAACAGACAAGCGGTCTTCATCAGGAACTTAAAGCTGGAAACTGAATATAATACAAACTATTCATTTACCGTAAAGTCCGGACTACAGAGCGCACCTGATTAAAAGCCGCATGCTCTAATTTTAGAAAGAAAATCAATTTCGAGGGAGGAAGGGAGGAAGAAGAAAGGAAAGGAGGGAAGGAAGAAGTGGGGGGGGGGGAAGAAGGACAGAAGGAAGAAGAGAGGGAGCAAGGAAGGAAGGGAAGAAGGAAGGAAGGAAGAAGGAAGGAAGGAAAGGAGGGAGGAAGGAAGGAAGAGAGGAAGAAGGAAGGAAAGAAAGAAAGGACAGAAGGAAGAAGAGGGGGAGCAAGGAAGGAAGGGAGGAAGAAGGAAGGAAAGGAGGGAGGAAGAAGAAAGGAAAGGAGGGAAGGAAGAAGTGGGGGGGGGAGGAAGGAAAGAAGGACAGAAGGAAGAAGAGAGGGAGCAAGGAAGGAAGGGAAGAAGGAAGGAAAGGAGGGAGGAAGGAAGGAAGAGAGGAAGAAGGAAGGAAAGAAAGAAAGAAAGAAGGACAGAAGGAAGAAGAGAGGGAGCAAGGAAGGAAGGGAGGAAGAAGGAAGGAAAGGAGGGAGGAAGGAAGAGAGGAAGAAGGAAGGAAAGGAGGGAAGAGGGAAGGAAGAAGTGGGGGGGGGGGGAAAGAAGGACAGAAGGAAGAAGAGAGGGAGCAAGGAAGGAAGGGAAGAAGGAAGGAAAGGAGGGAGGAAGGAAGGAAGAGAGGAAGAAGGAAGGAAAGAAAGAAAGAAGGACAGAAGGAAGAAGAGAGGGAGCAAGGAAGGAAGGGAGGAAGAAGGAAGGAAAGGAGGGAGGAAGAAGAAAGGAAAGGAGGGAAGGAAGAAGTGGGGGGGGGGAGGAAGGAAAGAAGGACAGAAGGAAGAAGAGAGGGAGCAAGGAAGGAAGGAAAGGAGGGAGGAAGGAAGAGAGGAAGAAGAAAGAAAAGGAGGGAAGGAAGAAGTGGGGGGAAGGAAGGAAGAGAGGAAGAAGGAAGGAAAGGAGGGAAGAAGGAAGGAAAGGAGGGAGGAAGGAGAAGCCCCACACTGTTCAAAGTGTGGGGAAAAAAGTAGCAGCTTATATTCCAGACTTTACGGTAATGAATAAAACCTGATCACTGATATAATGAAAGTGATGTTCTTATCTTTCAGCAATGGGTGGGAGAAGTGGAGATCAACGCGCTCGCTGTTATGTACAAGTAAGAGTCTGAAAGTTACTTCCTGTCGTCCTCCCGGGTCAAATTGACCCCGTCTGTTTTGACTGTTCCTTCCTTCCTTCCTTCTTCCCCTCCTCCCCTCTTTCTTTGCTCCCTCCTCCTTCCATCCTTTTCCTTTCTCCTTCCCTCCCGCCTTAATCCTTTCTGTCCTTCCTTTCTTTCTTTCCTTCCTTCCTTCCTTCCTTCCCCCTTTTCCTTCCTCTTTCCCTTCTGCCTTACTCCTTTCTTTCCTTCCTACCTTCCTTCCTTCCTCCTTTTCCTTCCTCTTTCCCTCCCGTCCTACTCCTTTCTTTCCAAATTGACCCCATCTGTTTTGACTGTTCCTTCTTTCCTTCCTTCTTCCCCTCCTCCCCTCTTTCTTTGCTCCCTCCTCTTTCCATCCTTTCTTCCTTCCTTCCTTCTTTCCTTCCTTCTTCCCCTCCTCCCCTCTTTCTTTGCTCCTTCCATCCTTCCTTCCTTCCTTCCTTCCTTCCTTTCTCCATGTCCTTCCTCCTTCCCTCCCGCCTTAATCCTTTCTGTCCTTCCTTTCTTTCTTTCCTTCCTTCCTTCCTTCCTTCCTCCTTTTCCTTCCTCTTTCCCTTCTGCCTTACTCCTTTCTTTCCTTCCTACCTTCCTTCCTTCCTTCCTTCCTTCCTTCCTCTTTTCCTCATTAATCCTTTTCTCATTCCTTCATTCCTTGCTTCCTTCATTCCTTTCATCCTCCTTTACTTCCTTCCTTCATTCCTTGCTTCCTTCATTCCTTCCATCCTCCTTTACTTCCTGTTTAAATCCTGTCACTAAGACTTAATTAAAATCATGACTCATCAGTTTCGTCACATCTCAGCTCTGATCTCTAATAATCTGCTTCTCTCTGTTCCTGTCTCTCTTCAGGAGGGATTTTCTGATCTTCCAGGAACCCGGAAAACCGGCCGTCAACATCACAGATAAAAACTTCAAGGAGACGGTGAGACTGGAAAAACCTGCCGTTAATTAAAGAGACAGAACTTAAAACATAGATCGTTTCCTTTAACTCTTTTCTGTATTTCTTTCCCTACTTGTGAAACTGATACCAAAGTATAACTTCACAAGATGCTCAACATTACTCATTTTAACGTAGGAGGAGGAAGAGTTCTCATAAAATTACTTCTTTTTTCTCTCAATATTACGACTTTTTTCTTGTAATATTACGACTTTATTCTTTATTCTATTCGTAGTTCTACCATAAAAGAGTAAAACATGATTGAAACATCACATTTTTAGATCTCTTATATGTAAGACGGTTGAATAAAGATAATAAAATACATCAGTAGCAGTTAGTTCCACATTTCTCTGGCTGAATTTTTAATGAGCTTTGGGTAGTGACCGAAAGAACGAGATCGCGGGTACAAGCGGCTGAAATGAGCTTCCTCCGTAGGGTGGCTGGGCTCTCCCTTAGAGATAGGGTGAGAAGCTCAGTCATCCGGAGGGAGCTCGGAGTAGACCCGCTGCTCCTCCACGTCGAGAGGAGCCAGATGAGGTGGTTTGGGCATCTAATCAGGGTGCCTCCCAGACGCCTCCCTGGTGAGGTGTTCAGGGCACGTCCCACCGGTAGGAGACCTCGGGGAAGACCCAGGACACGCTGGAGAGACTATGTCTCTCGGCTGGCCTGGGAACGCCTCGGGGTCCCACGGGAAGAGCTGGACGAAGTGGCTGGGGAGAGGGAAGTCTGGGCTTCCCTGCTTAGGCTGCTGCCCCCACGACCCGACCCCGGATAAGTGGAAGAAGACGGATGGATGGATGATTTTTTAATGAAAAATGTATAAAAATCTAAATATTAGAGATGTTAAATGTTCTAGCTCACCACTTTTCTTCCTCTCTCTCTCTCTTACAGGTACAGTTGTGTTTTCTGAATGGAAATCACTACGACAGCGTTTATCCCATCAGCCGCGTTAAGAGTGCCGCCGTCTGTCAGTGTGAGTGTTTACCTCATCTCATCTGCTCCTGTTAACTTAATATATCATCATATTATTAATACCGCTCCATTAAAAGGAGATAAATGTTAAATATTTGCCTCGTAGGAAGCTTGAATGTGACCGTAGCAGTAAACTGTTGTTTGTATGCAGATGACTGTCTGGTTTCTGTTGTTTTATCACTAAGCGTTCTCACTTTGACGCAGACTGCCGCTTCCCACCAACAACTCTACCGTCTTTAACTCATTTCTGACATTACGTTTTTTTTAGTGTAACAGCGTTAGACTAGCAGGGAAAACACTTTTTAAAAACCAAAGCTTGTCCTCAAATGACTGAGTTTAACCTCCTGCCACTCTGCGTCTTCATATGGGGACGTTACATTTTGGGTTCGCTGGATGTTATATTTCATTCTGCTGAACTTTGGCCTGTTGTTCTCGTTCGTTCAGGCTTTTTTTTGTGCCACCTAGTGGTAGTAAAAGCACGTTGCATGGTGATTGGTATCTAGGTGGTGGGTGGAGCATCAGTACTGACTTGGTGATTGGTAGCTAGGTGGTGGGTGCAGCATCAGTACTGACTTGGTGATTGGTAGCTAGGTGGTGGGTGGAGCATCAGTACTGACTTGGTGATTGGTATCTAGGTGGTGGGTGGAGCATCAGTACTGACTTGGTGATTGGTAGCTAGGTGGTGGGTGGAGCATCAGTACTGACTTGGTGATTGGTAGCTAGCTAGGTGGTGGGTGGAGTGGAGCATCGGTACTGACTTGGTGATTGGTAGCTAGGTGGTGGGTGGAGCATCAGTACTGACTTGGTGATTGGTAGCTAGGTGGTGGGTGGAGCATCAGTACTGACTTGGTGATTGGTATCTAGGTGGTGGATGGCGCATCAGTACTGACTTGGTGGTAGCTAGGTGGTGGGTGGAGCATCAGTACTGACTTGGTGATTGGTAGCTAGGTGGTGGGTGGAGCATCAGTACTGACTTGGTGATTGGTAGCTAGGTGGTGGGTGGAGCATCACTACTGACTTGGTGATTGGTAGCTAGGTGGTGGGTGGAGCATCAGTACTGACTTGGTGATTGGTAGCTAGGTGGTGTGTGGAGCATCAGTACTGACTTGGTGATTAGTAGCTAGGTGGTGGGTGGAGCATCAGTACTGACTTGGTGATTAGTAGCTAGGTGGTGGGTGGAGCATCAGTACTGACTTGGTGATTGGTAGCTAGGTGGTGGGTGGAGCATCAGTACTGACTTGGTGATTGGTAGCTAGGTGGTGGGTGGAGCATCAGTACTGACTTGGTGATTGGTAGCTAGTTGGTGGAGTGGAGCATCAGTACTGACTTGGTGATTGGTAGCTAGGTGGTGGATGGCGCATCAGTACTGACTTGGTGATAGGTAGCTAGGTGGTGGGTGGAGCATCAGTACTGACTAGGTGATTGGTAGCTAGGTGGTGGGTGGAGCATCAGTACTGACTTGGTGATTGGTAGCTAGGTGGTGGGTGCAGCATCAGTACTGACTTGGTGATTGTTAGCTAGGTGGTGGGTGGAGCATCAGTACTGACTTGGTGATTGGTAGCTAGGTGGTGGGTGGCGCATCAGTACTGACTTGGTGATTGGTAACTAGGTGGTGGATGGAGCATCACTACTGACTTGGTGATTGGTAGCTAGGTGGTGGGTGGAGCATCAGTACTGACTTGGTGATTGGTAGATAGGTGGTGGATGGAGCATCAGTACTGACTTGGTGGTTGGTAGCTAGGTGGTGGATGGAGCATCAGTACTGACTTGGTGGTTGGTAGCTAGGTGGTGGGTGGAGCATCAGTACTGACTTGGTGATTGGTAACTAGGTGGTGGGTGGCTTATCAGGCCAAAACACAGAATGACAACATAAACATTACTTGAGGGCTGCAACTGAACTTTTCAATTGTGAATATTCTGGCTGGACTACGACTGTCAGTGATATCAGTGTTTGAAATGAACATGATTCCTTAATGTCTGGTGACATTTTAGGGCAATTTTATGATTACTTGGAATATATTTGTTACATACAGCTACTTTAACTTCCTCTTCTCTCTCTCTCTCTTTCAGCCGTCCTGTACGAGCTGCTGTATGAAGACGTCTTTAACGTGGACCGGAGCTTGCTTGGTATGTGTCAGCGGTCCAGCCGAGCCAACGACCTCCTGAGCGACGACAACA